>BMAW01020616.1:105762-290235 GCA_019974015.1 Nephila pilipes
ATATATATATATATATATATAAAATTCTTAAAATACAAATATTAAAATGCTGCAACTGTTATAAAATTACAAAAAGAAGTAAGAATAACTAGAAATTAAGTTGGAATTTTCATAATAAATATACGAGATGTGGAAATAAGTATCGAGACTGACGCTGCTGCAGAAGAAGTACGCTCGCACCAAACGCCAGCGACTGACGGCAGTTTAGCGTGAAGCCTTCTATTTCGAGTGCGGTATAATCTTGTTTCTATAAACCATTTCGTATAGCTTTAGCCTTCATTTGCATTAGTTGTTTTTTGTTTGTTTGTATCGGGGGGGGGGATGGTGAGTAAGTAACGAATTGTTGCGAAATTTCTCATGAAACTTGGGAAAACCGCCATTGAAACTTATAATTTATTGAAAGAAGTGTATGGCAATGAATGTTTATCGCATGCATGTGTTTCTGAATGGCTTAAGCGTCTTCAAGATGTCCGAGAAAGGGGGTAATAGCCTTTGTTGCTCTGTGTTCACGCAACACCAATCAATCAAGATGGCTTAGAAGACGATGAAGATTATTCACTCCCTTGTCGCCCTTCCATGTCAAAAACAGATGTCAATATCGAAAAAAGCTGTAATTTAGTTGGATCTGATTGTCGGTTAAGTATTCGTGCGATTGCTGAGACGTAAGAATTGACAAAGAATCTGTACGGCAAATTTTTCCACCAAGACAATGCGCCGGCTCATTCCACATTGTCAAGAGGTTTCTAGCCTAGTACAGCATCCTAGTATTAGACCACCATCCTTATTTGTCGCATCTAGAGCCATGCCACTTCTATCTGTTTCCTGAGGGGAAATCTGCATTAAAAGGAATAAGATTTACTTTGTTGAAACTGTGAAAGAAAAAACGGCATACGTCCTGAAGAACGTTACAGAAGACTTCCAGCTCTATTTCGAACAATGGAAGATTCACATGGAGCGTTGCAGGTACAGAGGAAGGGTGTATATAGAAGGTGATGATAAGTAAATATGTATGACATCAAAATAAAATGTCCTGCAGCGTCAATCTCGTTATTTAATAGCCATAGCTTGTTTTTCCTAAATATCCTCATCTTTTTTTTATTATTATTATTATTTTCAATTCCAAGTATTTGCGCAGTTGGAAACATTAAAGAATTTATTGCATCATTGTGCAATTTGAGATTTTTTTTTTTCCTTTTCTTATTGCAATTTAAATTTATTGATAATTGTAGGAAAGTTAAATAAAAGAGGATATCAAAATACCGTTCGTTTGGTTCCCCCCCCCCCCAGTTGCTGTTTTGAAAATTTGTTCTTTATGTTTTATAAAATTTTTATTGCGTATTTCTGTTGAACTTTTCTGTGAGGGTTCAGTGAACTCATTTATGAGATGCTCAGTTAAATAAATTTAAATAAGCTACAAAGATATGAATGAACTGTTTGAGTACTTAAAAATTGCTTTCGTATTTGCTACTTATTACTAAACTTAATTAAGTAAAAGTAATTTTTTTTTCTCTCGTTCTGTCTAAACTGCTCTAATTTCAGCAGGTATTTTTGATTTTACTTTAAAAAAACCAAGCTGGTATTTTCATTATTTCAACTTTTAAATCCAGGTTTTATGTCTGTGAATAACTACTATGAGTAGATCATGTTCTTAAACTTGAAGTGGAAAAAAAAAAAAGAAAAAAAAAACGTACTGCATCTTAAGTCTTTTACAGGCAAAATTTACTTCAATTTTTTTTAAATTTCTCTTTCAAGTGTATTCGCTTACATCTTTTAAATATACAATATTGGAAAACAAAAAAATAATATGTTGAAAAATAAAAAATCACGAATTCATCACGAATTATACTTTTTCTTTGCAACAAAAAAAAAATTATCTTCGGATTTTACGTCAGAGAACAATTTTAGCTCCGTTTCTGTATTGTATTTATCTTTTCTTAGGTCAAGATGTCATTCTATTCACAGTCATCAACGTTTTTTTTTTTCTTGTTTTGTTTTAATTAATGGTAAAATTACACAAAATGCTTCTGATGATTGATCTCGTCACAAGACGATGATATTGATCAGAATTTATTAGAAATTAATTATGTTTCAAAAGTCTATTGTTATCTTGAGGATTTTTTTTTTCCCTAAGCAATTACAGATTTTTAGAATTATTTTTCCAACAATAAATTTAATATTTTTCAACATTTCGACCAAGCATTAAATTATATGTAGACAATTTTATAGAATCGATTTAAGCCTTTTGAAAACTTATCTTTCTCGTCTGTTTAAAAAATATTTCGTTCCTTATTTTGATTGAATAGTGTTCCTTATCTTGACTGAGCTGAAAAATAATATGTCGAAAATAAAAAATTTTCATAACGAATTATACTTTTTCTTTGCAACAACAAAAAATGTCGAACGTTTTAAGTTTCTAAAATTAAATGATGAACTGTTCCATCACACTTGCGTAACCCAGAAGTTAATAAAAGAAAGAGGCAAAAATATAATAAAAAATTATACTGTATTGTTCGATAAATTTTCTAAAAAGAAAATTGAAGCACTTGATTTCGGAACACATCACGAACAAAATATTTTTTCCGGTAAATATTAAAAAAGAACACAAATGCTGCTCAATCGAATACTGTCAAGAACGAACGTATCGAGACGAACAAAACCTTCTGATTAACAGCTTGTCGCCAAACGACGTCATCAGGTACGTCAGTTGTTATCGTTACAAATGATTCCATCGTAGTACGCATTTTCATTAAGTGACTGAAGGATAAAAAAAAAGAAAGGGAAAAAAAGCCGTCGGCTCGGCTCTTTTTTTAATTCTAGTAAAAGTCACGTGGTGAAGAGGCAAGAAATTCCTATTCTACGTTTCGAAAAATTGAGGCGAACACGACAAGAAGATAACTTAGAAGGCCGTTCTATTTTCAGATCTGCGTGAAACTTCGTAGACTTCCAACGGTGGGCGTTGTTCGTTCAGAAACGAATAAGAATTCGTTCAGAAGACTTAACTATCATTTCCTTCTCCAGCATTGTCTTATTCAGCGAACTTGCGAGCGAAAAAAAAAACCGTTCTTTTCTCCCATCCGGTGGATTGAACTGCAAGGTCTAACTGTGACGTAATCGGCGAGATATCTTCCTGGATTCGGCTGAGTAATCAACGCACAGTTTTATACTGCAATTTGAGACACTCATTCTTTACACAGTAAGTGACTTCAGCTTGTTATAGAAAGCATTTCTCAGAAAATTTTGTCCAATTGCCTACGTGTCTATTGTCCAGATGTTTCTGTAAATAAGTTTTATTACCGAGGTTTTCAAATATCTATTAATTGAGGAATGCTGAAATTCTGTCTTTTGTATTAATTGTTTTTATTTTATTATAGCGTACAGTATAAGGCCTTAAAAATATTTTTTTCCGATTTTGTGATTCGAGGTGTCGTCAGATAATAAATTTTAAATATGGCTTCAAAATTGGTCAAATATCAGCCAATTATAATTGTTAAATTTGGTGCATACATAAATTTACTTTCAAAACTGTTGTAAAACAGTTCAAAAAAATTAAATTTAGGAATGTCAGATTATAAGGGGACTATATTTTTGATTTAAATACTAACGAGAAACTATGGTATAATAAAAATGGGTATGAATGAGAAGCGGTTATTCAAATATTTTCTGAGCGATGTATTTTTAAGATTTTACTATTCCATTGATTTTATATAATCATCAATATAGAATATGCTTATTTGTGTATTTACTTAATGAATTTTAATTCTGAATTTTCTTTCAATATTTATTACTTTTAATTTTCTATTTGAGAACTTAAAATTGAGATAAATTATCAAAAGGCAAAATTCGGTTTTGCATTTAAAATTGTACTCTTTATGAAATTTCAATAATAGTTTGTTTTAATATGTATGAAATAGTTTTTGATGCATGTGAATGAATTTAAAAAAAATTGTTAAAATTTTCTATTTATATTATAATTACGTTTGGAATTGTATTTAAATTATGTTTGACTGATATAAAAAGTAATCCTGTAGAAGTATTAATATTATTTTTAAAAGATTTTTTTCTCGTTTTGGAGACAATTTTCTAAACCTATTGAGACTTTATGATCTGGCTTCTTATTTGTAAAAGTTAAATCCGACCGAATTCCTGTGCAACATTATAAAGCTGTACAAATACTCGTATACATCAGCATGGGATCTTTTTAATCCAGCTGTATACAGAGTTGAAGAAATTGACGTTGATTACGCGGGAAAGAAAGCAAAAGCCTGGATTTATCTTTTTTATATGAAGCCAATTCTTATGCCTCATGATGCTTAAAAATGTAGTTTCCCACATTAAAAATTAAATTTAAAGTAACAAAGTACAGGGTTATTCAAAACAAATCATCCGATTTCAAAATGCTTTATTTTGAAAAATAAACGACACAGATTGATAATGCATGTAGGCAATGCATGTTCGATATAACTTCCTTTAGTTAAACGTATGTGAAATCGATATGTAAATTACTGTCAAACACTTAATGAAGTGTCAATGGCAATTGATTGTTCAGCAATATAAATCTTTTGTTTAAATTCAAATAAATTTGTAGGAAATGGTGGCGCACACACTATCGCCTTTACAAACCCGCAAAGGCTAAAATCGCAAGGGGCCATATCAGGTGACCAGCTGTGTCGCATCAAGTCATCTGTTCAATTACGACCGATCCAAATGCGAGGTAGCTCCGTAATTTTTTCTAAAACAGCTTTCGTGAAATAGCTTCATAAAGAATACACGAAGGCCATATATTGTTCACAAAATGAAACTTCCACAGTTTTCCTTTGTATTCTTGTATTACTTCATTTTTGAAAATATGGAATTTTGAAATCGGATGATTCATGTTGAATAACCCTGTATGGTAAACCATTATGTGTCGATTTCTAAAGAAAGTTAAGGTCAATCGTATAGAGGTTGGATAAAATGGAGTGTAAGATTCCCCCCCCCACCTTAATTTCTTTTGAATAATGATTTGTTTGAAATATTTAGTAAAAAAATTTACAATCTCATTTCTTCTCATGGTGATTGAATAATTGAAAATATTTTGAACTGACCTATTTATTTTAATAGAGTAAAATGTCTTTTCAGTGACGACTAGTATAAAATATAGAATATCTTATATTCCTTATATAACAGATAAAAAATTTATAAGTATTTTTGTTAATAAAATATTTAACGCTAATTTTTAGAAATTACCATTCTAGTTTTTCCCTCGGTTAAGTAAAAAGAACAAACCAAGTCCAAATGGCATTTATTTCTATTTTAATTTTATTGGATTACATTTTTGAGCCTTTATATTTTTGTCATGAAGGACGAGCAAGCGGTGCTTTTATGGAACAATTGAATCATATTACTTTTATTGTGCCCTTTATTTTTGTGATTTTTTTTTCTGCACTTTTTATTTTAAAGCTCTTTATTTCAAATTGTGATGTATATGATGTGTTATGTAATTAATACTTCTGTGAGGCAATTTTGTGCTAGAATAAGGACCCGTGTTGTTCCTTAAGGCCTCCAAGCTATAATATTGATAAATTAATAAAAAATTCAATCGGTGACACTTCATATTATTTAAAATAAATCTAATTTTTTTACATTGTCCGTTATAGCTTAATAATTGAAGTTAGTCCATTTCGGCATATTTGTTACATTAGCGTCACTCTAGATAAACATATAATAACACTCGTACTATTGGCTATGGATCTCATAATTGAACCATAGCCATTGGCATAAATGATACATGAGCTCGTGTTCATTGAATTTTATTCAGAGATCCCTTCAAGGGCTTTTTTTAGACAAGGTACTCTATGAATCTATCCTCAAGGTACTCTATGAATCTATCCTCAAGGTACTCTAGTAATCATTTTTCTTTCCCATGGGAGTTTATTGTTTTTGGTAAAAACTAGTGACGCAAACTCAGGATACCCTAGCGATCCTTTTATATTTTCGACCGTCCTTTTCATTTACCCCCCCCCCTTTTTCCCTCAATCACTGCGCTTGCTGATAGCAAAT
This sequence comes from Nephila pilipes, assembly GCA_019974015.1. NCBI lineage: Eukaryota > Metazoa > Arthropoda > Arachnida > Araneae > Nephilidae > Nephila > Nephila pilipes. The sequence continues at coordinate 111,802 of BMAW01020616.1, forward strand.
GCCGACTAATTAGAGAAAAACCATAGTGCTTGTGTTGTGATGTGTGATCGGGCGTTTTTACGGCGTTGAATGAAAATAAATAACATTTAAATTCAAAAGGAATTTAGTGTAGAATGAGAAATTTTTTGCTCTTCAACTGTCTAGTAGAACTAAAAATGCATGTATTATTAAAGAAAGGAAAATATGACTATGTAATATTTCAATGTAAGATATTTTATAAAATCGTCTGCCTATCGAAAATTAAACTAGCTCGCTAATGAATTTATAAAAATTTCGTCTACAGATCAAACAATTTAATTGTATGCATTTGTTCTATCTTTTGTTAATGCATTTCGGGCTCATTTTACTGTATCAATTAGTACAATGCAATTAATGACAAAAGAGAATACTTTTTTGGCCGAAATGTTTCAAGGTTCTCTCTGGGTAACTCTGCACCTACCCCCTCTTTTGTTCGGGCCCGCTCTGATTCAGTGGCATCAGGAAGAAACCTCGAAGCTCATTCAATTTAATTAGCAGCAATCCCATTATTTCGCTAAAAAGAATTATATTGTAATCGGGTTTCAAATCCATCCGCCGGTTAGCAAAATCCCGGTTTTTACCGTGGACTACCCCTACCTTAGGCTTGGCACTAGGGCTTGTTACAGTGATTTTTTTTCTTTTGTTACACAAATGTACTTCAAGAAATACTGCTGGGAGGACATTCCTTGTTCTTGTCTGTTCCGAAAATCCCAATGTGCAATTCTGGTTGAGTGAGATGTTGATTCATTGAATCTAAAACCCTTGTCATCAAGATTTTCTTTTGGAATTGACCCTGGACTATCGCCAGTAGTCTTTTGTGTTGTAACGCGACGTAAATCTTAAATCTTGTTCTACTTAAATGTGAACGATTCGGTAACCAAAAGACCATTGTGCAACTTCCAAATGTTGTTAAGCAAAAAAAAAAAAAAAAAAAAAAAAACTTGTGAACCACTTTCCTCAATTGTATCTGGATCCCTTTCTCTTCCCCCGCGCTGATGATGATTACAAGATATGTTTAGTAAATCAACAGTTCAAAGTTCTAATTAATGTTTCCTCACTAAACCAAAGTTTTACTAATATGGGGGATATGATTTTAAGAATACCACTGGTATGTTGCACGATAATATTAATATACGAAAATGAAAGTATTCTACAAAATTGGTTTAAACTAACCAATTATTTTCAGAAAACGCCACTGCATCACTCCAAATTATTTTAAGTGTTTTTTCCTTCAATTTCATTAACTTAATCAATCTTATCCGTAGTGGTTCGCAAATACAGAATAGTTCCACTGTAGATCATGCATGTCGTAAGAGGTGATTAAAATGGGTACCCAGTGTCGGGAAGGGGGGGTATAGCTGGCACCCTGCCTCTGGGGATTATATCAGGGGACTTTAGGGACTTGCCTTCTTTAGGTGAGTATGGGCATCATGACCCCGAGTCACCCTAGTAAGAATGCCAAAAGATCTGTCTTTGAAAAAAAGATTGTCTTTGGTAAAAATGGGTGACGCGTCCTTGAAAAATCCTAGCAATCCTTCTCTATTTTCGGCCCTCCATCTTATCAACTAATTTGTATCTTTTTTTTTTTTTTTTTTTTTTTTTTTCACACGTCTAGACCACAGTTAAATCGCGTTTGGCGCAGCATTGCAACATCTGGCTCTTGCGTCAATTACCTTCACATTCACTCACTCATCTAAAGTTAAAGCACTCCTCGATTAGCGGTTTCGTTATTGTCTATATCAAAGTGCCATCTGTATTTAAGAGGTCGAGGTAGCCGAATGGTCATGGTCTCAAACTCGCGGCCGGCGTGGTTTTCGTCGTGTCGTTCGTTCGAACCTTGATATCAATAAACGAGCCCCCCCCCCCTTAGTGATCTTTTTCTTTACCTTGGGGAAAGTGTTTGGTAAACACGAGTACCTTAGCGATCTATCCTTTTCAATTTTTGACCCTCTTTCTTGTCTACCAGTTTTTATCAGTTTTCTTCCCACATCTGGATCACAGCTTTAACTAGTTTGATGCAGCATGGCCACATCTGACTCTTACGCCGTTAAAAAATGCGACCACTCATTCACTGATGCCAATTAACATCCGCCGTTTAGCGGGGCTGATGCATGTTAAATCTGTCGGGGGTCCAAAGTCATCCTGTTGGCGTGGTGGATGACACCTGAGCTGGAGATGCCAGTTCAGGTGACATCGTTGCTTCTAGTGCGATTTTAATAAAACCAAACCAAACTTACTTGTTCATTTTTAAAGGACTGTTCTTTAAGCGGCTCTTTGATCCATTTGTTCTTGAGATTCTTCTTACGAAACCTTAAATATATTGTAATGAATTTAAAGGTATATAATTACTACATTATGATTACTTTCCACATTATAGGGAAATTCAAATATGTTTAATTTTAGATGAAGTCATGTGAAAAGTGTATACTAAATAGAACACTATTTTCGAATTTTATCTGCAGATAATGAAAATAAAGTATATTTGATAATTTCTTAGTATACGAGTATTTTTTTTTTGTTTGTTTATTTGCGTATTCAAAATAGATTAATTGAAATTAAGTTTGGACCTCTATGCATATCAACGTCTCTTCTGTATTTTCGATTACATTATCTCTTGTGTTTGGATTGGACTATAACTCGTTTGACTCATAAGCATTTTTAATTGGGTGAAAGTGTTCGCGAATGTCCTTCTCACCGTGTTCCGTACACTATTAATCGCATTTTGTTTGTCCGATGTTTTCAACATCATCGCGGTTTTTTTTTTAATTCATCTGCTTAAAACGTGTTTGACCTAGTGGGGGGAAAAGACCCTCCGTAACTTATTTGCTTTCTAAGAGAAAAACTGTTTTTTTTTCTCTCTGTTTAAAATTTTAACTATTCAATTTTTCTTTTTACAACAATCTTTACCCGCCGTGTAGCGGAACTATGCACGTTAAACCTGGTCGGGGTCTCAAGCCCCCCCCGCCGGCGTTATGTGGAAGTTTGGAGATTAAGGTGCTAGGTCGGGTGTGGTATTCGTCTCTTGAACGAGGTTAAAATAATGAGGTCCGTTGCCAATAGTCCTCATATTCCTTCTCTGTGTGACGTTATTAATAAACGATCACAATCTTTGTTTCAACGGTCATGGTTTTCGAAGATTAACAAAAGCATTCGATTTCAAATTTCTCCACATAGTTACATGAAACACTTGTCTTCTGTGCTATTTTACGAATCGAATGGTACTTTTCCGTTGTCCGTTTAAAAATTTGCCTATTATCTTGTCGAATCTTTTTTTTTTTTTTTTCATTCCGTACAATTATTTTTTACTTTAACAAATTGTGGCAAGACTGAAAAAAACGTCTAATAACAGAGTAACATCTCTAACAATAAGAAAAGATGTTCTTCACAATACAAATTTAAAAGCAAGAACCCCAAGGAAAATTCCATTTCTAAAGGAAACAAATAGATGAAAAAACCTGGAATTTACTTTAGCCTACAAAAATAAAACAGCGGATTTTTGGAATACGGTGATTTTTTTTTTCTGGTGACAAAGTTTCAAATTTTCTCACCACCCAAGCATTCGAAATATATGGCGTAAAAATAAAACTGCTTTAGATCCCAAAACATATACTCCCAACTCTCAAACAAAATGTTATGGTTTGGGGGTGTATGGCTTCTAAAGCGGTAAGAAATATGGATTTTATTGACTTTACAATGACAGCTTTAGCATCTATCGATGTGTTGTGTCATAACTTCTTAAGCAAAGCTAGGGAATTAGGCTTAGTGTAAACGTTTCGCTTTCAGCAAGATAACGACCCAAAACATACTAGGACATGGTTACGAAGGTAATGGGCGACTCCTCCGCACCCCCCGAACCTGAATTGAATAGAAAGCTTATGGATGCACAAATACAAAAGAAGAAAAAAGAAAATCGCGAAAGAAAACAGTTTAAAAAAAAGCTCTCATTGAAGTTTGGAATAACATAGACCCAACTGTCTCAAAATAGTTAATGGAATCTATACCACAACGTCTTGAAGCGGTGGTTAAAGCTAAAAGATTTCATTCAAGTATTAATTTATGGTATTTAACTAAGTTTTTTGTAGTTATAGCTCCTTCTTAAGGAATAAAATTGTACCAATACTTTTTTACATTAATTTTTGTATGTTTGTCAGTTAAAATAAAAAAAAATTATTTTTATTTTGCTTTTACTTTTATGTTATTATAATACATGAAATTAATGTGTTATACTGTTTTCTTAAATCTTTGATTTAAGAAAATGAAGTGCACAAATTATTTTACTGACTGTATGCGTAGATATCGTGATTTGTTACCTATGCGTTGATGACTAGAACCTAAAGGTGATGAAATCTGTCATCGAATCTGCAAATATATGAAACAAAAATGGATTGTGTCAAGTGTATTTAGTTTAATTCTGAAATTCATACTTTTTTTTAATTTCTTTCTTTGAAATTCGTTTTAGACATTTTGAGAACAACCTTAGCTATTCAGCATTGAAATTGTAAGAACAAATTAATAAGAGCATTGAACTTCAAATTTTATTACACAAATAAAAATATTCTCGCATTCACATGAATTAAGAAAAAAAAATAATGATTTTTATGTTTAAGATTTACTTGGGAAACTCTGTAGTTTTTCTAAAAAATTATTTGTCGTGTAACAGTGCTGCAAGTTCACTGAATCCGTATCAAAAGATAATGCTGATATTTATGAAGTAGAACACTTTTAAAGATTAGTCTAGTTTGCTTAAAGATGTTCCTTAAATAAACGAATTACGTTGAGCTTATCGTTCGAATACTACCGACTTCCTTTCGTTCTCAGATGCGTCGACGCGATTTCAAAACCACCCACAGTTATTTTGGCAAAGAAGGCCAGATCTGCATTTATCTGCACTTCCGTTTATTCTAAGAGACAACGTCCCGACTCGTGGAATAAGTATTTAGATTGCTACTGTAATGGGACAAAATTATGTATTGTCTGAGATAGAGGAAATTAGCACATGTAAAGTCTAATTTCACCACTGACAGGGATTGACGTCATATTATAATGGAACATCGTGAAGTGTATTTAAAACTGTTAAATTTCTCGAAAGATATCTAAAAGAGATTGAAATGTCTTATGAAATGTTATGAATAGATTTAAAAGAGAAAATTAAAAATATGTTATGCAAAAATTGTAAAAGCAGGACACAACTAGGACTCTTGTGAGCCCAGCGGCTAAGATTTCAATCCTCGTCTATGTCAATATACAAGTCTAGTCGCGTGTCCAAGTTTCAATACTATAATGGAATTCAATATGGAATGATAGAAGCTGTGCATCTTAAATGATGAAACTGGGTCTTTAAAGATTTCATGTGCCTTGGTTTTGAAGTTCGAAATTCCAAATTAGTGTCTTTTTATTAGGTAGGTACGGGAATCAAGACCTCGAGACACCGTAGTCGTCTTTTATTTTCCCATGGAGTTCACTGTCTTTTGTAAACATGGGTGATGCGCCCCCGGGACACCCTAGCCATTCTTCTCTATTTTCGACCCGCCTTCTTGTCTGCTAATTTTTTCCTATTTTCCGAATGTTTTAGATCATTTTTCGGGCTGCATAGCCATATCTGGCTCTTGCACAATTAAATTTATCATTACTCACATTGTCGAGTCGTGGGTTCGAGTCCTGATGCCACTAAAGACCCATCGTAGAGTGGGGCTGATGCATGTTACATCTGGTCAAAATCCCAAGTTCTCCCAGTGACAGCGGTAGCCAAGTGGTCATGGTTTCGGATTCGTGGCCAGCGGTTATCGTTCAGACGTGGGTTCGAGCCTTGGCCGCTAAAGACCCGCCGTGTAGCTGGGGCTGATGCACGTTAAATCTGTCGGGGCCCAAAGTCCTCCCGTTGGCTTGGTGTGGAAATAAGGAGAGGGGGTGCTAGCTCAGGTTCACTGGACCGAGGTTCAAAATTACGAGGTCCGCCTCCAATAGCCCTCCTTGTGCGACGTTAATAAAAACTAAACCCAATTCCCCCTAAGGCGTGGTATAGAAGTTAGAAGACGGGGGTGCCAGCTCAGGTGTCGTCCTCATCACTTGACTGAGGTGCAAAATTATGAGGTCCGTCAGCCATAGAAATCGTGTTGCTTCTAATTCGACGTTAATAAAACTAATACAATCAATCAGTCGCCCTAATCACTAGACAAGGGTATAAAATTACGAATACGAATTTTTTCACACGCCTAGACCTTAGTTACATCTTGTTTGGCGGGGCCGCGGTAGCCTAGTGGTCAAGGTCGTGGATAGCGGCTGGCGGTTTTCGTTCAGTCGTGGGTTCGATCCTTGGCCACCAAAGACCCGCCGTGTAGCCGGGGCTGATGCACGTTAAATCTGTTCGGGGCCCAAAGTCCTCCCGTTGGCGTGGTGTGGATGTTAGGAGAGGGGGGTGCCAGCTCAGGTGTCGTCCTCGTCACTTGACCGTGGTTCAAAATTACGAGGTCCGTCGCCAATAGCCCTCGTGTTGCTTCTAGTGCGACGTTAATAAAACTAAACATCTTGTTTGGCGTAGCTTGGCCACATCTGGTTCATGCGCTCGTAAACTTCACTTTCACACACTCTATTTTCGACCCTCCATGTCGACCTATATTTTTTTCAGTGTTTTAACGTCTAGATCACCCGTTATATTTACATTGTTTGGCGGGTTATGACCACATCTGGCTCTTGTGCCAATTAATTTCGCTCTCATTCACTGTCATTAGTAGCCTTCGAATTGCTTATAAAGGGCGGCGATAACACTGCAATGATCGCGTCAGATTTCTTAGATGAATGTTTTTTCATTACAGACTACCCGCGCGTGCGTGGATCAAGTTCTTTTCTATTCTTTAGTCTTATTGCACCTGCAGTTTCCCAGTGGTCAGAGTCTCGAACCACGACCGGTTCTTTTCGTCAAGTCGTGGGCTCGAGCCTGGATGGCACTGAAGACCCGTCGTGTAGCCGGGGCTGCTGAACGTGAAACCTATCAAGGCTCAAAATATTCCCGTGGCATGGTGTTGAAGTTAGGAGAGGGAGGTGACAGCTCGGGTGTCGTCCTCGTCACTTGACCGTATTTCAAAATTACGAGGTCCGTCCCGTCGCCAATAGCCCTCGTGTTGCTTCTAGTGCGACGTTAATATAAACTAAACTAAACGTTGCCAATATTCAAAGTGTTGCTTCTAGAGCGATTTTAATTAAACCAATCAATCATTAGTCTAAATTATAATTAATATAAATGTTTTCTTCTGAGTTTTTCTTAATTGTATTGAGTAGTTGTATTGAATTTCAAAATTTCCATGTTCTCTTATAAGAATTTGAATATTTATATTCGAAACAATTATCATATGGTTGCGGATTCGTATGCGCATACATATGCCATTTTGAATTCGTAAACGTAATATCAATCTTATGAAATTTCTGCTTTTCCTCATCAAACCTAGAATATTATATACAATTTACAAAATAAGTATTAGAGCAATGCAAGATTCATAGTTTTTAAGGCAATAAAATAAAATTGGCATTATACAACATTTATATACATAATATATTTTGTAACAAGTGCTTAAAATAAAAAAGATATTTTCAGAAAAAAGATAAAATTTGCGTTGCAAAAGAAGTGATAGAATATCAGATTTGAATATTGCATCAAATGTAAAAATACCTAAAATCTTAAATTTAATACTTAGTATGCAATCCTTTGGCTGCAATCACCGGCTTCAAACGTCTCGATATCGATTCAACCAAATCTTTTGTCACATTAGGGAGTTATAGTGTTTCATGCATTCATTCTCTAAATCTTCTTCCGGACTAAATTTGCTGGTTTATGGAGCATTTTGTTTGTATGTCCAATAAATGCCGCAAATGCTTGATTAAGTGAAGGTCTGGAGACTGCAGTAGAGTTACAAGTCTTCGGGAAGCATTATAGAGAAATCATTCTTTGAATTTGATGGCAGTATGCTTAGGATCTTGGTCTTGTATGAAGATAAGTCTCTTCCGACCCTGATTTCCTTAAATTGTCCTGGAGGTTATGGCGTAACACATCAATGCATGTCAAAATGCTGTCATTTTCTCATAAATCTTTCAGATTTCTAACCCCATTACAGCCCCAGACCATAACGTTACCTCTTCCATATTTCAGTTTTCAACAAATTTTGAGGTTCTAATGCTGTATTCTTTCCCCTCCAAATTGTAAGGACGTGTTTGGGTTTGAAAATCTTAAACTTGCTTTCGTCGGAAAAAATGACATTTTTCCAGAAATCTAATGGTTTGTTTTTGTATTTTTTGACAAATTCTAATTATGTTTTTTATTAATAGTTTCTGAAATGTATGGTTTCTTCCTTTTCCGTCTTTTTATGCCCGCATCACCAATAACACTCGTGTTGCTTCTAGTGCGATGTTAATAAAACCAACCAACCAATTTTTTCATACCTGCATCATGCAAAACATTTCTGTCTGAGATGTTACAGTCGTCCTGGATGCTGATTCAATGTCTGCGGCCAGCATCTGAACACTTCTCGGTGAAATTTTCAGAGCATATTTTCACCAGTTGCCGTCTTTCACATGCAGTTGGTTTTCTTTGTCTCCTTGATGTCTGCATATCTACCACATCAGACTTGTTTTTCTATTTAAATATGAATTGAGCACAGTGAAATATTTAACTCTTTTGAAATTTCACGAAACATTTTGCCACTATGGTGCAGATAAACGACTTGTTCCTTCTTCCCAAGTGAAATGTCTTTTGTTTTAGTTGCCGTGACTTAACATTTGCTCGTAATCTGACTTAAATGAATTGAAAAAATATTGTAAAAAATTTCTTATTCAATTTGTTTCATTCCATTAGCTTGAAAATTCCAATGTTCATTATGTTCTAATATTTTTTTTTTCGACTGTATATTTAAATGCAACAAAGGTATCCGAAAGAACAAAGAATAGTGAAGGTTTCTGCAAAATTACATTTTCTGCCCGAATTTTGAAAATTTTTAAATTTTTTTTTAAAGGCAAAAAAAAAAACAACATATAAACGAAATAAAATAGACATAAAAATATTTTTTTTCTTTTTAAATTCAGAAGAAAAGTGTAATTCCGCCGAAACTTACAGTATTTTTTGTTCTTTCAAATGCACTCATTACTGCGTTCAAATAGATAAAGTTGTCTAGATTCGAGGAGGAAAGTAGAATTCCTTAGCATTACATGCGTGAATTCAAAATGTCTGGTAGATGTGGGTAAACTCCATTAATTTTTTTTTTTCTTAATTTATAGGAACAGGACTTTCCCATGAACTAGTTTGTTGACGTATTTGCAACTATTAATTTACTGTAATTAACAATTCATTAAAAATACTTATCTTTTATTCTGCTTAATTTTGCACACCTTCAAATGTGATGAAATGAGCGATGTGTAGTAGGAAGAGAACTTGTAAGAGACGCGATTAAATCTTGGCAACTCTCGGAAGTATACCAAGATACAAGTTTACTTTCCGGAAGTAAAGTCTTAAATAGATACATTGAGCGATCTTATTCAAAATAACCGTACGCCGGAAACACAATGAAACTTCGTCCTGAAACTATTGTCAATTCTTAAGGCTGCCGTCTAGCGACTTTTGATTTCGCAAATGTAATATTAATCATGGATTTTTTTTATTACTGTCCTCAAATCTTTACAATTTTTTCCATTTGAAAGCAAAAAAAAAAAAAAAAAAAAATTGCACAGAAGGAGCTTAAAATGATTTCAGAGGAATTGCATTTTCCCTCGGTTTTTTTAAAAATTTCCTATTTTAATTGCTCGTTATGGGTTTCCCAGCTTTAAAGAATATTCTAAAATGTTTTCAAAATTTGGGTAGAAAATGTAATTCCGCAGAAATATTAATTATTATTATTAAAGCATTTTTGGATGCACATTTTTGGATTCAAATAAATAAAATACAAGGTGTAGCTATTAAATAATGAAACTGTCACTGTAAAACAATTTATTTTCATATCATACAAATTTATCTTCGATATACACCCCTCCTCTATCAGTACACCGCTCCATGCTAATCTTTCTTTGATCGAAACAGTGCTGGAAATCGTTTTCAGTCATCTCCTTCAGGCCATGTGCCTTTCCTCTATCACAGCTTTAACGGTAGGAGAGTGGGGTGCCAGCTCGGGTGTCGTCCTCGTCACTTGACCATGGTTCAAAATTACGAGGTCCGTCGCCAATAGCCCTCGTGTTGCTTATAGTGCAACATTAATAAAAACTTAACTAAAAACACAGCTTTAACGGACTCGAGTATTGTTCCTTTTAATGAAGTTTCACCTTTGTAAACAGACAGAAATCGCACGGTCCAAGATCCGGCAAATAAGGCGAATGGTCTTGCACTAGGATGCTGTACTTGGTCTAGAAACCCCTTGACAATGTGGAATGAGTTGGTGCATTGTCTCTATGGAAAAATTTGCGGTGCGTACTTTTTGTGAATTCCTACAGTATCAGTAATCGCACGAATACTTAACCGACAGTCAGATCGAATCAGATTAATGATTTTTTCTATATTGCCATCCGTTTTTGACATGGAAGGGCAACCCGTGTGTGAACAATCTTCAATGTCATCTCGGCCATCTTGAAAACGCTTAAGCCATTCAAAAACACGTGCGTGCCATAAATATTCATTGCCATACACTTCTTTCACTAAATTATAAATTTCAGAATTGGATTTTCAAAGTTTCATATGAAATTTCACAACAATTCGCATCTCACTTTTCATTTTTCCAGCGAAACAAAAAAAATAACAAATGCAAATAAGGCTACGGGTATAAGGATTTGTGTGTTTACAGAAACGAGATGCACTGCATTCGAAAGAGAAGGCTTAACGCCAAACAGTTGTCGGTAGTTGGCGTTTGACACATGTATACTTCTGTAGCAGCGTCAGTCTTGTTTTTAAATAGCCACACCTCGTATAGGTTTGAGACGATAGTAGAAATTCCACAGAATTAACATATGTTCACGAATCAAAACAGCCGGTAGACAATAGGCTTAAGATATAAAATAATTTCTTTTTCTTAGTAAAAAATAATTGAAATTCTCTTGTAAATTGCAATTAAAATGAAATTGTTTATGTATCCCTCCATCTGAATATTTGAAAGTTCAAATGTTTAAACAGTAATTTGATCACTTTGAGAAGATAACCTCTAAAATCATTCCAAAATATATCAAAGGGTTTATTACTTTTAATTTTTTTGGTATGAATTAAAAAATTTTTATCGTTTGTCCACTTCTGTCCGACTCGAATATCTGAAATTGCAAATTTCGTGGATGTATTTCGATGTCAGTCTCATTATAAATTAAAATTCTGATTCTATCAAAGATTATCGTGATATGAAACAAGAGTTGATTATTGTTGCAACCCACCGAATTTCAAAATCCCTCCTTGGCGTGATGTATAATAATTTGACACTTAAGCAGATGTCTCATTTTTATTCCTCGTCATGTCTCGAATACCGATGCTATTCTGCAACAACCCACGTGTATCTCTAAAGCAGCATTAATCCAAACTAACCATTCGAGTCAAAGGTTCTTTTATAACTGCGAACACAATAATAATAAACTTGGTAATTTTCGGCAACCTCTAGAGAAGTTCGACTCCTGAAATAACAACCAGCCTTCTCCTGATTTTTCTAACCTAACCAGCGTAAGTATGAGGTTGCAACAACCAGCCTTTACATTCAACATATCTTGCATGATGATTTTTGATTGTACGAAACCAAACCCTTAATCTAACAGTTCTTTAGTCATGTTTACCACTTCTTGATACCCTGAAGTATCCTAATGATTTTTTTTCTTCCCCATGGAGCTTACTACCTTTAGTAAATGCTGGTGATGCGTCCCCGGGATCCTTTATTTTCCATCATCCGTCCTATCAACCTATTTTTACCTAATCAACGTCTAGGTCCCAGGTATACGTTGTTTGGCGCAATGTAGCAAGAGCTCTTGCACAGTAAACCTCAACTTTCATCCATTCATCGCTTTTTGGACTTGTATCAAGCAAATTTTTCGTATTCAACTTAGTGGTGTAGCCGGGGCTGATGCACGTTAAATCTGTCGAGGCACAAAGTCCTCCGGTTGGTGTGGATGTTAGGAGAGGGAAGTGCCAGCTCAGGTGTCTTCCTCGTCACTTGACCGTGGTTCAAAATTACGAGGTCCGTCGCCAATAGCCCTCGTGTTGCTTCTAGTGCGACGTTAATAAAAAAAAAAACTAAACTTAACTCAGCTTAGTGGTCTCTATAGTCAAGTGGTCATATTAGCGAGCTCGTGTGACCATTAGCCTAGTGGTCATAATCGCGGATTCGGATTTTTTTTCGTTGGTTCGAGTCATGATTCGGTATTGTTTTCGTAGTCATAGGTTTGAGTCATGTTGCCACAAAAGACCAGCCATGTAAAAGGAATGATGCTTGTTAAATCTGGTGAAGGTTCTGATGTGGAAGTTTGGAAGAGGTGCTGGCTTTCAGGTGTCACCCTCGTCACTTACCGAGGCTCAAAATTACGAGATCCGTTGCCAGCAGCCGTATTGCTTCTTAATGCGACGTTAATAAACAATCGCGAGCTCATGATGATTTTCAGATTGAGCCTTGAATTCGAGTCCTGATTCCACTGAAGGTTCGACGGAGGCTGCTGCATGTTAAATGAAATTGATCTTCAGAGTCCTTCCGTAGTGTTGAGAGGAGTGAATGTTAGGAGTGGGATATAGTACCTGCTTACGTGTTGCTTTCTGTACTTGTATCTTGCAAATTAATTACGAGATACATCGCCAATAGTCCTGGTGTTCCTGTAATTAGGACAAAATTTCATCTCCCATTATCATTTATAACAAAGTAAGTTACGCATCTTTAAAGATGAAATCACAACTGCGTAAAATGGATTATATATTTAATTTTTTAATATTATTTATACAGGCATTAATAAAAATGGTTGAGATTTGTTCTAGCAATCACTTCGCTTTCGTTAAATTTTGCCTGCATGGAATTTATCTCCTTCGTCCATTCTCATCAAAAAATTCTTTGGGATTTCCCTTCGTTATTGTTTTGAATTAACAATAGAAATGTTAGCAGTGTGGTGTAACTGTTTTATAAACTACTTGATAGTGTTATCAAACATCGGATTTTAGTGTTAAAATTACGTATTTTGTCATTTTAACTATTGGAGACGATTTAGAATTAATCGTGTTGTAAAAAAGACGTTGTGGCATGTTTTATTCCAATTAGCATAGCATTAGCTTATTAATAAATGAGATTTTATCGATGATACCGGATTTTAGTAATGAGCACTAGCAGAGTTGCTGCACGTAAAGGTACTTATACATTTGCGAGCCGAACCGTTCGCGAACAATTTTGGCTCGCAAAAGTTATATGTATATATAAGTACCTGTTGCGGCCCTCTTCAACAACGGTGACAGAAGTTAAAACTAACAGTTTAATAACTAACCGAAAGGAGAATCTCCATTTGTTCTGGTTGCAAAGTGTACGGCAAAAAACGACCAGACGAGTTTTCTCCGGACCGATAGATCGAGGGTTAAAAATCATCCTCGTCGTTCAAGGTCACTCGACCTCCTCCTCGTCATGGGGCAGAAAAACATAGCACTGCTGAACAAATTGCTCACAAACCATCTCCTATCGGTTTTTCGACGAACACAAAATAGTTCGCTATTCAGATCGAAGTAGCTTCATCCTTGGGTTTTCTTTTTGCTCTGGAACCTCTTTACAATTGTTTCTTTCCTTTTCCATGGTTCGCTAGAAGTACTTTGTGAATATAATTTCGCATAAAGTTTCAGCTGAAATGTATGCGCTTGCATCTTAAAATACAATTAAATCCCTTTCCTTGCGTGGTGTGACGGTAGTGAGTAAAATACCAACAAAGTTATCGCCTTCACCATTTCAGAATTAAGTTTTCTCTAATAGATTTATAATTGTAATTATCAGTATTTTATGTAATCGTAATACGACATAAATAACTAGACAAAAGATTTAAGAACTATTGAAATACATTGGCTCATTATCGTTAAACTGACTTATGGGAACAATGTTCTAATTAGTTTGATACTAAAGCTGCACATCATTCTTCTCTAAATTACTTCTGGCAGCATCTTAAATTTTCTACTGGGGTTGTATAATTAGTGTGAGAAGAGTAATTTGAAGTAGATTTCACTTCAAACACTCGTCAATACGAGTAATCTCGTATAAATTTATTTGACGCAGGATCCATGTTCGAAAATGAAATAAGTAACTGATGTTGCAGAAAATGTTCAATTTCGTTTAATTGCTGCATTATTCTTTACATTATTCAGTGAATAATGCAAAGAATTACGATGATCAACTACTAAAAGATATGAATTCCGATAGTTAAGTCTTCAAATTTATGTCTGTTATAAGTTATAAATTCAGTGGAACAAAGCGTTGTTCTTTGAGTAATTGACAGAACAGTTAAGTAATGATTGCATGAAAGCCATAAAAATCATTTATTTAAATTACTTTTAAGTCTGCCAAATACATTTGTTATATTTTTTGTTTAAATAAAGTATATTGGTGATAATTAAATATGAGATTAAATAACTAAAGTAACTACATTTTTTTGCTTCTGAAATTTTTTGTGCGTTTTGAGAGTTATGGTTTGAATTAATATAAAACAACAACGTCATGTTTGTATGAAAATTTGATATGGAAATGTGACTTAAATTGTAACATTCAGAAGAAATATTTTTAAAGAAACATACATTTCATATTTTTAATCTATATTCGAAGAGTGGATGAGTGTTTATGGTCACGACTTCCGTGACTGGAATTTCCGATTCCTGTCTTGATTCCATTCAAGATTCGTCATACGGAATAATGGGATCAAATTATCACTCGATATGATGTAGAAGCTCGGATAGTGAGATATTGGTTCATGTGTCAACCTTATCAATTGACGTAGCTCAAATTTAAGAGGCTCGTCGCCATTAAGTCATTACGTTAGCGGGACAGTAATAAGAATAAATCCTTGTTGCATATTTTTAGCGGTTTTTCAAAAAAGTGAGCTCCCAAGTTTCTATATTTTGATATCCAACTTCATTGTTGTTTTTCCCGTATTTCAATTTTGAACATGGCATTTAAGAAACCCTTTTTATTTATTTACTTTGTTACAAAACACTCACAAACTTTGAAAATTTGCATTCTTCTTTGTAATAACGAAACATTTTTTTAATGTGTTATTTCTGTTCAAAAAATTAAGGAGGCGAGGACCTCAAAATGCCAAGATCTGTAATTTTTGGTAGATCCTCGAGAAATTTAGTTGGAATATTTAATACAAGTAACGTGCACAAAATATTTCCAAAAACTATAAAATACATTTTGATGTAAAATATTTCTTCACGTTTTATATATAATCGAATTTTGCGTGTGGCATAAAATTTCAAGTTTTTTTCACAAAAATTCTCATACTTTCGTACAAAATAAACAACAAGGCAGCAGGGGAAACATTTCTCAAAATTTTTTTTTTCTGAAAAAAAAAAAAAAAAAAAAAACGTTTGAAAATGAGTTTTTAGTTATGCAGCTGTTATATAATCAAAAATTCGCAAGTTTTTTTTCTTCAGAATTTTCATTTAAAAATGTGTAGCTTTTAAAGAAAATTGAAAGTTAATGAATTATTTTGAATACAAGAATATATCAATTTTATTTTAAATAAACAAAAAGAAATCTAAACGAAAGGCAATTGAAAAATATTAGGTCCCTTAACATGAAACATTAGATAATTGGGAGAAAAATGACTTTTTTGAATAATATAAATTCGATAACAGGCAATTACTTATTATTTTTTTCGTAACTTTAGTTTTTTTTTTTGGACCCAGTGTCCCACCTAAAATATTTATTTTTACTTACTCACCTGTATTCGCATCATAACGTGAATTTTACAAAATTTTATATGCTTATTCACTGTCTACAGAATAAGTTTTTTTTTTTTTCAATTGCTTGTAAAAAATTAATTGGAAGGAAACAAATCTCTTTGTTCTATTTGCTTTTATTTATTTATTTTGTATATGCATTATATATGTTCTAATTGTTTCTTATAAATTTCATGCATTAATTTTCAAACTGATAATGTTTACGTGTGAGACCGTTAGTATTTTTTAAATAAAGATATTTAACTAAAATGAGTACTCTATAAAATATTTTACTGAGTTGTGGTTTCACTTTTAGTATTTAATTAATTTCTTAGAGATGCATCTCGCAGATTAATACTAGGATTTCTTGAAAAGAGTTTGTGTAATTTCTTAAGAGTTAGATAGTAGATTAAGGACGCCATTTTATGTTATGAAAGCAAAATTTATTACTCAAATATATCTAAATTTTTTTTGGAAATCTGAGATAACGGGACAGAGAAATAAAATTTCCGTTAATTGTGGAATAAAAATAGGCGATTACTATTTTACTATAAGAGGGACGTTTATACCATTACGTTTTTGAAGCTAAACAGTTTATGACTGATAATAAATGAGAATAATTTTTTTTAAAAAATTATTTTGTATTGATAGTAGAACAGCGGTATTTATATATATAAAATATTTTTAAAAAGTTTGTTTTTCTGAAATTATATAAATATTTATAGTTACTGTATATGAACCACTGTATTTTAATGACATTACTCTTTCACACCTCTCAGGCCGTATAGTTTTCACTCATAATGCTAACAATCGTAACTATGATCATTTATGTACTTAAGACTATTATAATGATTAGTTGCGATTTATTTTTAATTCTAAAATAAGTACTCTTCCTTGTCTTCAAGATATTACTTATAGCTACTGGTGTATTTGTAATTAGTAACTACTTTAATTTGATTTTCTTAAAAATATTGTTATTCTTTCATTGAATTACCATGTAACACATCGATCAATAACTCCCGAGACTAACCCAGAGATGGCGCTCGTAGTAAACCAGTAACCAGGTCTTTCTAGAGTACTAACCTTTGCTTGAAACGTGACAAAATTTTAAGTCGATCGGACCAGGAAAAAGGTTTTTTGAAGTGAAGTGAAAAAGGTTTTTTCCAAGTGGGTGCCGCGATTGCTTTCGATTGAACAAAAACAGCAACGAGTCGATGATTCAGAAAGCTGTTTACCCCCAACAAAAAACAACAAAAAAGAATTAAAAAGAAAAAAACAAAAAAAAAAATTTTTTTTTGGAGGGAAAAAAAAAAAAGATTTGGAAAAGCGTTGGAACGATTGTATCACCCTAAGAGATCACCCTAACGATTGTATCACAAGAGGCATTACTGTATTTTGGTTTGCTGTAGTTTTGATGTTAATGATGGCTGCGGTAGCCTA
The DNA here is from genome assembly GCA_019974015.1 of Nephila pilipes. Taxonomy (NCBI): domain Eukaryota; kingdom Metazoa; phylum Arthropoda; class Arachnida; order Araneae; family Nephilidae; genus Nephila; species Nephila pilipes. The sequence continues at coordinate 129,146 of BMAW01020616.1, forward strand.
GTGGTCAAGGTTTCGGATTCGTGGCCAGCGGTTTTCGTTCAGTCGCGGCTTCGATCCTTGGCCACCAAAGACCCGCCGTGTAGCCGGGGCTGATGCACGTTAAATCTGTCGGGGCCCAAAATCCTCCCGTTGGTGTGGATGTTAGGAGAGGGGGGCAGCTCAGGTGTCGTCCTCGTGACTTGACCGTGGTTCAAAATTACGAGGTCCGTCGCCAATTGCCCTCGTGTTGCTCCTAGTGCGACGTCAATAAAAACTTAACTAACTTGATGCTAATGATTTGGTGTAGCATTTATCCAGTTATGAAGTAATAATTTACTTCAAGTAGCATATTTTCCATAAAGGTCAGAATTTGTCTATTTATAAATTACTTCTTTTAAAAAAAATTATGAATTAGCTTTTGTTTCACATCTTTTTGGACAACTTACAATATACTTAATTCACCTGGTTTTTGCGGTACTTTTTCTCATCTTCTAATTTTTATGTGAAAAAAGGGTGAAGATTTTTTAGATTTGGCACAGGATGACCTAAATGGAAATAACGTAATGGTGCCTGTGCCATCAATCTTTAGAACAGAGGTTTTTGGACGGGTAACAAGAATTGGATAAGACGTTTCAGCTTTCGCTTCCTCGTATTTTTTATGCATTAGAGTTAGTGATTCTTAAAGTCGCGACTTTGTATCATACCTTCTTTTTATCACTCTCGAAATGTGAAGTTACAATTATCAATTCCTGAGATTGGGGAACATAGATGAAATTTAACACCTATTCCCTGAAAATTTTATAATTGGTACTTCATTTTATGAATCTAAATTGTGTTTATCTAATCCATTTCTTAAAAATAGTTTCGTCCTGTTCTTTTGATCCATTTTCTTATTCATGTTAAATGCGTTTGATGTTTTACTGAAGTTTACTGAAGAGAATTGGTTTAGTTTCGAAATAAATACATAGGATATTATGTAAAAAAAATTACTAAATTTCCCTCGTTACATTTCGAATACTTTTCAAAATATTTAAAAATTCTGCTTGGGGTTTTTGATACATTCTTAATTTTTTTATGTTAATTTTCAAATTGATTTTGAAGCGAAAGGTTCCACAGGAAGTTTTTAACATAATGTATTTAATACAAAATACGATTACTTTGTCAAAAAGGTGATAATGTCATCAGTCATTTGTTTTGTTCATATTTTCTCAAAAGAACTCGTATATTTTTTAGTATTTTATATACTATAATCTTTCTGGAATTGATAAAAGTTGCTTTTTCCTTGTTTTGATTTTATAACACGTATTCGGGTTCCTAATTAAATAAAACCATTTTGAGATTCAAGCTCTTGGAAAATTTCGGATTCAGGCTATGTTTGATAATATTCAGTTCTAATAACATACTCCCGCAGGGACTCGCCTTCTTTAGGTTGGTACGGGGGATCACGACCCCGAAGGAACCTAGTAATATTCTTTTTTCTTATTGGGGCTTACTATCTTTGCTAAACACCGGTGACGCGTGACACTAGCGACCCTTCTCTGTTTTCGGCCCTTCTACTTGTCAATCATTTTTAACTCTTTCCTCTTTTATTCCAACATCTAGATAATGGTTGTACCTTGTTTTGGTGACCCTTGTGGTGACTGGGATAACAGGATATCCCACTGTAACTCATGCGTGTCGTAAGAGGCGACTAAAATGTGTACCTAATGTCTGGGGGTATAGCCGAGCACCCTGCCCCTGGGAATTATATCAGGGGACCTCAGGACTTGCCTTCATCAGGTAAGTACGGTCATCATGACCTTGAGGCACCCTAGTGATCTTTTTCTTTCCTATGGAGTCTACTGTCTATGGTAAACACGGGTGACGCGCTCCCGGATTACCTTAGCGATCCTTTTCTATTTTCAACCCTCCTTCTTGTCAACCAATTTGTTTCTTTTCTTCAATTTATTCTCTTCTAGTCTACAGTTAAATCTTGTTTGGTGCAGTATGGCCATATCCGACTCTTGCGCCAATAAACTTTACTTTCTCTCACTTGACCTTGTTTTGCTGCAGCACAAAACTATATTTGGCTGTTAGACTATAAAACTTCACCATCACTCACACACACTCTGATAAAAATTTTCATTCGGCTTTTTCGGTTAAAAGCTTCATTAAAGCAATTACTATTAACCGGGATCTCTCTAAATGCATCGTCATCGCGGTAACCTAGTAGTCATGATTATGAACTCGCGAGCGTATTATTTCCATTGAGTCGGGGGTTCAAATCCTGAAGTCACTGAACACCCGCCGTGTAGAGGGCTGATGTGTGTTAAATCTATCGAGGCTCAAAGTCCTCCTGTTGGCATGGTGTAGGAGTTTGGAGAAGGAGGTGAGAGTTCAGGTGTCGTTCTCAGAACTTGACTGAGGATCAAAATGATGTCTGTCGCCAACAGCCCTCGTGTTGCATCTCAATGCGACATTAATAAACAATCTCGTCACATCCTAATTTTTGAAAGCCAAAAACCACTATTCGAAAATGCTAATTCTTTATCCATGTTTTAAGCAACGAACAAAATGGATGATTCATGAAATTTTATATCGAATGTAAGAAAAGCCAAGACTATATTTTATTTCACAGTTTTCGTTCTGAATTTCTTTTGTGAATTTCGCAAGATTCCCTTTCAAGCTTTCAATTTCCTAAACTGCATCCTTAACCTACATTTTAATCCGGTTCAGAATTAGCGACCTGGAAATTCGCTTCAATGCCTTTTTGAATGTATGACAAATTACGCTATACTGTTGAGAAAACACGATAGAATTGCGCGTAAATATATCTAAAGGGACTTGAAAGAGCAGGGCTATGAAATGGATCTCGCCCAAGTTTTAAATTTGTTGCCCTGGATTGTACCGAGTGCGTGGGAGATTGTTCTTTGTTTTTCACTCGTTACTTTGCGCAGTTTTGAAATACGTCAAAAATATCAGATATGCTCTCTTATTCATTGTCAGTTGAGTCTGAATTACAATTAACTTAATCTTTTCTATTTTTTTTTTCCTTTTGATATTTTGTATTATAGATCATGTTTGATTTTTTATATTACTCAGTTGAAAGTGAAATTCCTAATCTCATCATTTTAACGCTACAAATGATTTCTTTTATAAAATATCTAAAATTTTAATGGCTCAAATAAAAATGACACGTAATAGAAATTAGGGTGAGTTTTAACCTCATTTGAAATAAATTATTATTTTAATTTTATGTAATACAATCGTGAGAAAATATTTTTTTAAACATGGGATTTTTTTTAAAGTATTGTTAAACGAATGATCTGCTTTTGCATAATTTTAGAATATTGAAATATTTTAAACCTTTAAGTTTAGTAGAATAAGCTTTTGGAAATCAGAATCGTACCACTGGCCAAATCCATAAAAAATTACATTTGTGTGGACTAAAATTGTTTTATTTAAGGAATGTTTAATATTTTATACTACTTTAAAACATTAATTTATATTAAAAAGAGCTAGACAGCGATAAAATTAAAGTTTTTTTTTTTTTTTCCGTACAACATATCTGTAATCTTTTTTTGAGAGAAATTCTTTGGCCGCCAAAGACCCGCCCTGTAGCCGGGGCTGATGCACTTTAAATGTGTCGGGGGCCAAAGTCCTCACGTTGGCATGGTGTGGATGTTAGGAGAGGGGGTGCCAGCTCGGGTGTCGTCCTCGTCACTTGACCGTGGTTCAAAATTACGAGGTCCGTCACCAATAGTCCTCGTCTTGCTTCTAGTGCGACGTTAATAAAAACTAAACTAAAACTAAATTTTTAAGAGAAATGTTGTCGGAAGTATTCTCGGCAGCGTGAAAGAAAATGGCCTTTGGCAAAGACGTCATAATTCTGAATCTTTTAGAATTTTTAATAGGCCTTGGGATATCATTAAATGTATTAAAATGAAACGCGAAAGAACTGGGCTTCTCACATTGTTAGAATGGATGAGAAAAATCCGATTAAGAACATTTTTGCTTCATAGCTCTGTACTGGTCGGAAAAGAAGACTAAAAGCACGGTGGCCTGATTCTGTTGAATCGTATTTTAAGGCGATTGGGAAGAAGCACTGGCAAACTGATGTAAAAGTCGGCTTATCTTGGAGGAATTTTCAAAAGAAAACCTTGGCCCACCCTGGGCTGTTGAGTCAAATATACAATTTTCTCCCATTTCGGAAAATGTTTCATTCAAGGTTCTTAATAACAAAAGGACCCGAAGTGAATTGATTGATTATAAATGTCACACTCAAAAGCAACATGATTGCTATTGGTAATAGATCTCGTAATTTCTCACACCATGCCAACGTGAGGACTTAAAGCCCCGACAGATTTAACGTGCATCAATCCCGCTACATGAAGAGTCTTTTGTGGAATCAGGTATCGAAATTCACGACTTGACGGAAATAGAACAAGCTATGATCTTTTGACCATTATCACTAAGGCATCGTGACTGTTCTCGAAATAATTGTCGGTAATTATGGATTTGAACAAAAGACTTGTTGATCCTTTTAAAAATAAATAACTAGTTTTAATCCAAAACTATGTGCTAAATTGGATATCATTTCATATAGTAATCACACACACAGAGTATTTTCAAACCTGTCTGGCTAATTGTAAAATTTAAGCATGCTAACTTCGCTTAGTTTCATAACCCATGTGGTGACGGGGTATGACAGATTAGTCCCACTGTAGCTCATGCATGTCGTAAGAGGCGAGTAAAATGGGTACCCAGCATCTGGGAGATATAGCCGGGCACCCTGACCCTGAGGATTATATCAGGGGACTTCAGGGATTTGCCTTCATTAAGTAGGTAAGGGCATCATGACCCCGAGGTGCACCCTAGTGATCTTTTTCATTCCTATGGGGTTTGTCTTTGGTAAACACGGATTACGCTCTCCCAGGATACCCTAGCGATCCTTCTCTATTTTCGACCAATTTTTTCCTTCTTGTCAACCAATTTTTGTCTTTTTTCAATTTTTTCGCATCCTATCCACAGTTAAATCTTGTTTGGCACAGCATAGCCCCCTATCTGACTCTTGCGCCAATAAGCTTTACATTAACTCACTCCCTCACTCGCTTAATTTCATCTTTAAACCTAAATATGTTATAAGCAAGCATATTCTTTATTTTTAACAACAGAAAGTACTAGCCGGAAGCTAAAATTTCATTGGTTGATTATAATCTAGGATTTTTTTTTTTTTTTTTTTACGAGTAGAATTTGACAGTGACCTTATTTAATCGTTTGTGATTAATAAAGTATTTTGTTTTGCTCTTACGTATCGTCAACTAGAATCTAATAATTGTTTACTATTCAGTTAGGAGGAAAGATGGCAGAGTAAATTAAATAATGAATCATCACAACAATAGAAAAATAAAGATATGGAAACCTTCCATTGTTAGTCTATGTTAATTTAAGCTCAAATGTTGTATTACTTCAATATAATGTAAGTGAATTGCGATGCTATTTAGAACAAACCTAATCCACATCTTTTAACTTCTCGCGTCTCGTCGTAGAAGATAAGAGAGTGGTGTACCGATTTACATAGAAACATTCTCTTATGACGATTGCTCAAAATTACGCGATTCGTACCCAAAGTCTAAAAAATCGTTCCAAAATATCGAACTAAACAAAACTAAGACTTATTGAACCACACCATGAGCAAATGGTCTTAAGTATACATGTATACTCGGGGTCTGTAACTGAAATTGATGGAGAAGATTAATGCGTTTTATTTTTAGTACTTCTGAATGAGAACCTCTTTAAATTGAGTAGCATGCGCATCATTTTTTTCACCGTCAACCAGCTTATGAGTGGGAGTATACTTGTTTCTTTATTCTTTATTATACTTCAGAAACTTTAGTCAGTTCCCTTGAAGAATTTTCAACGGGACTTCTCATTATAAATTTTGTCTTGTGTCTATTCAAAATAAATCACTCAGAGAAAATAATCTTGTGAAATAATGAAGGCTTATAGAATTGAATTATCGCTTATAAATCCATACATGATATATAATTTAGCATGTGTGGTATTAGTTCAGGTGTTTTTCTCTTCATCCAAAAATGGCTCTTAATTATGTTTGTCTCCAATAATGTTCGCGAAGCTCTCCGTTGAAGTTAAATCAAACCTAATCAAATTGGCGACTGTTCTAAATTGACATTTAAATACGAACGCATCATTAAATCAATTACAAATTACTCGTCGATAATCTCGATGAGTAATTTGCTAGCAAATGTTGAGTACAAAATATCTGAAATGTAAGTTACATTATGATTTTCTTGCATGTTTCTGAAATTAACTCGAATTTAATGGACTAAATTTTAACAAATCCTGAACAGACATTTTGCGATTTTTTTTTTGTAATAAACATATTATAAGTCAGCGCATTTTTAAATACCCTCATTCATAAATAAAAATGTAAATACAGTAGTTTTCAAAAGTCTTTTGACAACACAAATATCGTTTGCAGTTCACCTGTATTAATTATTTTTGATTTGAAGTTTTCCATGATTTTATCGTCTGCAAGTTTGCTTCTTTCGCAGATTTTTATTGACAAGCCAATTTTATAACTTTATTTCAAATATTTCAAGCTCGAGCAGTTCTAAAGTGATTTGATAAGATAAATTCTCAAGAAAGTGAGTTTTTTTTCTTATTAATTTTAGTAATAATTATTATTTAATGTTATATTGAAGATCAGAAAACTTTAAAATGAATTCCTGTGATATTTGAAACAGTGTTATTCATTATTTGAAAAATGGAACACCTCAAAATGAGGTTGTTCAAATGTTCGTTAGATATTAAATGTTTGGAATCGTATATTAAAATTAAGCAACAAGGTAATGTTTCTAATAAGCTAAGATGTGGTTAACCTAAAAACTTCGAATAGAATTGTTAGAATAAAAAAAAAGGCTTCAATAATGGATCCTCTCAAAGTAGCAACTCGTATATAATTAATGAAACTATTCAAGCTAGTAATTTAAATTTAAAACACCGTTAAAGCAATGATGGATTGCTTGGTTTTCGTATAAGAGATATATAATCCTATTACATTCAAAATTTAAATGTATTTAAAAAACAGTTGACTTAAATTTAATTTTAACATGAAAAATATCACAAAAATACAACCAAGTAATTTTCAAAAATAGTTTTACTTCAAATTAACATGTTATTCATATCACGAAAATAAGTATGCAAGCAAAACAGGAAAAAGAAAAAAGATAATTTTTACAAGTTTCTTTTGCAAAAACTAAAAATTAGTAATTAGTAGGGTAGCCTTTAGCTTTTAATGCTGCTTTTAATCTTGGTGACATTAAATTCTCTAAATTTTCCTTCGAAGATGGTATTTTCTGCCACTCCCCCAAAAGTACTTTTCTGAGATCATTCTTATTTTATATCTCTTGTTTCCTAATTTGTCTATCAAGGTAATCCCACAAGTGTTCAATGGGTTAATATCGGTTGACTGAGGAGTTTTTTTGAACTGATTTTGAAAATTGTAGAGGAGCCATTCTTATACAGTTCGAGCTGTATGTTTTTGGATCATTATCTTGCTGAAAGATAAACGATCTCTGAAGTCCTAATTTTGCAGCGCTATGACGTATATTATCTTTTATAATGTTCAGGTAACTGAATGGATTCCTTATTCCATCAATTATTACTAAATCACCTACACCAGCCGCTGACATGCAACCCCAAGCCATAGTTGAACCACCCCCAGTATTTAACAGTTTCTCTCTTGTTCTTTGGTTCGAGCTCTGCATTTGCTTTTCTCCACTCTTTTTAATGTCCATCTGATCCACAGATGTTGAATTTACTCTCATCTGAAAAAATTACAGAACTCCAAAAAATCTAGTTCTGTTTTACATTATCTTAACTTAGTTCTGTTTCACATTCTTTTTTGCAAAGATAAGTCTTTTTTTTTTTTTTCCCCGATTAACGTTGCTTACGAACGGTTTTCTTCACATGGTATCCTGCCTTTCGTAGCACACGGCGAATTGTCTCAAGATTGCAAGATTTACCTAAATCGTTTTCTACATCAGATTTTAATTTTGGAGCACTGATATTTGGATTTTCCTTAATTTTTCTAATACCATCCCGACTTTCTCTAGCAGTGAATATGAGTGATTGACCAGTTCTAACCTTGTTTCTTGTACTGCTCTCAATCCGAAAATTTTCAATAACTTTTTGCATTGTAGTAGGTCTTTTCCCCGATGATCTCAGAGATTTCCCGTTAAGACTTGCTCTCCTTGTGCAGTTTTAAAATTAAATCTCTCAGATCTTGTGATAGGTCCTTTCCTCGTGAATCCATTAGTATGTTATATAATTGTTTAGCATCTAACATAGAAAATTGCAGAAAAACCTTGAGAACTATATTTAACATACAACATAATCATAAAGTGTATCCAGACTTTTAAATGACTTACAACCATTAAATTTCTTCAGATTGCATACATACTTTTGTGATGTAAGTTTTTACTGGTAGATAAGAAAACGATCTTTAAAATTATAAAGTAAATTAAGCCAAAGTTCATTTTCCAATTTCTTGAAGTGTAATTCGCAATCAATAAGATTTATTCAAAGATATACATAGACCTTGTATTTATTTTAAAAATTTGGTCTTTTTGACTGGAAACATAGGTGCATACTTATTTGTGTGACTAACTGTAAGTTTTTATTGACCTAAAGTAGGGTTTCGCAGAGATTTGTTTTTCACAAAAAGGAAGTTTCAATCCTTCAAGGTTAACGTATCCTATTCTATATATCGTATTTGCTTGCGATCAGTTATCTTATCTTTGATGTTTTTGTTGCGTATTTTCGATGGTTACTAGACATTTTATCATTTATCCTGGAGCGAATAAACTCGTAAGAATAAAACATCAAAACTACTAACCACGATATTTATATACTACTACGATATTTTTTTAGGAAACGAATAAAGTAATTATTATAGTTTTAAATACTTGATTCTGTTAATTTTCCTCTTCGAATTGCATTCAAGATTTATTTATAGCTCTTTATCTAATCATATTCTTAAAGGATTGATAATTTTAAAAATAGAATGGAACAGATACCAGTGATATCATTAAAAAAAGATGATTTTTTGGTCAGTTCTTGAAATCAAAGTTTAGAGCGATTACATATTTCCTGTTATGATTTTTTTTTTTTCGTAAAAAATACAAATTGTTTTCTAAAGTTCTTGTTGTTGTTAAATTATAAAAATGGAGGATTTGGCAATTTCAAAAAGCTGTTCAATTATTTATTTTGTATTGACGTCGTAATAGAGTAATTCAATGGGTTATTGCCACAAAAAAAAACTTTTTAATTTTGAGTCACATTCAAATGACTAAAACGACTCTTGGACTCGTGCTAATTGATATTCACTTATCAAACTTCGCTCTGCATCGTGCCTTCTCAGATTTAGTTCAGTTTCAATTCAACAGTTGTTAATATTTCACATTTCAGTCTTGGATGTAATATGAACTCGAAATTCCCTGGTCAGGAAGTTTTAGGCCCTGGACTAAAGTTACTTTTTTTTTATAAAACAGAAAATGGAAATCTGTCTTATGTATAAAAACTTTTAATCGAGTATTTCCACAATTGTAGTTAATTATAAAATTATGTAAAAGCTTTCATTTAATTGTTTATTTGTATTACTTTTTATTTGATTTTTTATTACTCAGTATTACATATCTCATTTATTATTTATATCTTATTTCTTTATCTAACTGCATTCAGATAGGAAAATTGAAAATTCTAACAATTTTGGTTAAAATATTCCAAAAGATAAGTAATCGTAATAGCAGAATAGATATATGGCATCATAATAATTTTTCTTTGAGCGTTTTTGTCCTCACTACTGTGGCTCTAAGAATGCTGTTGTATACAGTATTAGAAATTTTAGTTCGCTTTTGCATGTTTGCGTAAACAATTTTCTAAAATAAACATGAGATAATCTTAAGTAATATAATTGATAGAATAAAATAAATCATTTTCATTGAGTAAAACTAAAAATAAGAGTAAATCTTCACGATTCCAGTTTAGATATATTGGCACCATCTAAGTAGGTTTCAAATATTACGAAGTCCATGTTGCCAGATATGGTATTTCTAACCAACTTTAATTCAAAAAATTCATTCCAAATACAAGAAGGGTTCTTTTAAAAAGCTGCTAATAGATTGCAACTACTTTGACTTGACCCACATGTACGGGACCGAAAGGGAAGAGTTCTATTTTAAACTTTTTTACACATCACCTATTCTTAAGGTTGCCGTTTCGAGGATACATTAGAAGGATTAATTATATTTCAGTGGCAAGATCATAAAACAAAGTAAAGCGCTACTTATATTCCTTGTGCTTTTCTTTTTTACCCGCCATCACAGTTGCCGGTTTGTTTTCTGTGAAAGATGAAGTTACTAAGGCCAAGAACATAGTTACCTCCGTCTTTTCAAGGTAACGAACAGATTGTTTAGTTGTTTGTTTTTCGAAAAAAAAAAAAGTGAAAATAATTCCACATAGGAAATCGTACTTCATTTTCTTAAATATTTAACTCTTTGAAAGATAGTCATTTGTAGAAATATTTAATTTTGTAATGTGATACAAGAAGAAAATGAAAAACTGTACATCTAAATAGCATAAAAATTTTTTAAGAAATTCAAATTTTTAGAACCGGTCAGTAATTTTTCATTACGGGAGCTCTAATAACTTACAGCAAATCGCGCTGTGGATATAAAACGTCAGATTTCTGCAGATCCAGATAGATTACGAGCATTTTGATGAGTAATACGGTGAGTCTTTGAACGCTGTAGAAAAATCATGCAATTAACGTCAATTACATAACTCGGCTTTTAGTTCCTTAAATGAGACATATGAAAAATAGGAGGAAAAAGTTACTTGATTGGAGTAGTTATGAGGGATGTAGAGTAACAATGGCTATTACTTTTTAAAACGATAAAAGTACCTTTCTAATTGTTATTTCTCGTACTCCGGTCAATAACTCACTAACACACTCACAAAAAGCATATTGCTGTTCGCAATTATTTCTGAGAAGCCAGACACAACACACTTTTTATAATCAGCTTCCTCCTTCTTCCTTGCTTGTTACTCCCAGACTTATCAGGCTGAGTGGTCATGATCCCGAACTCATGAACGGTGTTGTTTCTGCGAACCCTGATGCCATTGAAGTCTCGTCTTGGTGACTTATGTACATTTAAACTGTCGTGGATCCAATGTCCCACGTTGAAATGTTGAAGATTGGATAGTGGATACCAGTCTATGAATCGTATCGTAGTCTTTCTTCGTCGCCTTACGAGGTCCTTCGCCGATAGTCCTCGTATTATTTCTTTTTTAAACAAATAATTGGCGAAACTTATTCAGATTTGGCTCATGTGCCGAAACTAACTCCCTCTTGTTGCGCCTAAGTGCGACGTTAATGAACAATCAATCGAAATCCTGACTTGTCAGTGCTTTCAAGTTCTCGGGAATGCGCAGTCATTGATTTTAAAATTTGTTTCAGATATGAAGCGCATTTCCTTCCAGAATATCCTATACATCATAAGAAGCAGTCCCTACCTAAAGTTAACGTTAAATTTCAAGTCTCACTAACAAAAACATATGTTTCTCGATCAACCTTTAACTTTTCTTATCACTCTTAAATCGATTTAAAATTAAAAACACTTCTTACTGTCCTTGTGGTGTTAACGGAGATGTCTCTATACAAAACTCAGCATTAATAATAAAGAATAATGGGTTAAAAATGTCAATCGTAATAGAAGCTTATTGCATAAATTCATAGAAGTGAAATTGCTTAGAGGCTATCTGATTAAATGCATCGATCATAACGTCATATTTAAGGCTACGAGGATTTCATCCAATTGATTAAGAGGGACAAATTTTACTCGGGGATCAAGGTTCCGAGATTTAATTGGTGGGTAAAGGTATCTCTTAGATATAATAAGGATGTATTTGCACTGCGCATATTTATGATTAATGATTATTGGTTTATGTAGAGTGATGCTAGAGCCCATAAAATGCGGCAAAGTTCTTATTTGGATGCATAACAATTTGACAATAGACAAACTAACTAAATTCAAAAAAGAAAGTTGTATAGACTAACTACCTTACTTTCTTGAACTTAACCTGTACCGCTACTCTTGATGGAGAAATAATGTATCGCATACAACGTACCATTTAAAAATAGTGATGAATAGGATTAACAGTATCTGGACTGAATAATTAAAGAAAACGTTGAACAGCTTTGTATTCAAATTTAAACTATTATCTTTCGTATAATAAAAATTAAAAAAAAAAATATATTGAATCAAATTTTTCATTAAAATGGTCTGAATTTCTGAATATTTCCGTGTCATTTTCTTGTTATTATTAGACTATAGCCCTATATTAAGAAGCCCACTCTCATCTTACATATAAAAATGATCGCTGTCGGAATTGGAAAAAAATATGAAGCTGGATAACGGTTAGGACCTCCCGCATGTCCATTGTTTCTGATACATATCTTTGAATTTTACAAAACCAATTTCAATCTTGAAGACTGGTTGTGACTCTCCGGTTTTGCCTTTAGCGCGATTTTCTTAAACGTCTAGATCACAGTTGCACCTTTTGGCGCAGCATACCGTATATGTGGCTCTGGCGCCATCAAACATTACTATCACTCTCCACTAGGAACGTATTTGATCCATCACAACTGAATAAAGTTCGCACTGGCAAGAGTCAGTTTAAATAGTTAGGCATGTGATGTGGCTGTGATTGTTTATTAACATCGCACCGAGGAGCAACACCAGGACTATATTCAATATTATTACTCTTCCTTCAGAATAAACAACATTCAAGATGCTCATCAAAGCTAAGCGTGGAGCAAACTCTCCCACTTCCACTACTTATTTAACCATTATTAAAGTCGGGACTGAATTCAGACTAATCCTCGCATCCATCTCAGCATACGCACCGAAATACAATCTTGTAGTTCATCTTCCAATCTCTTTCACTACTCGTCTGATTCCTTCAACCACCTATCCACTATCAATCTCCAATCATCTATTATCTTTTCTACCAATCCCTCATCTGTCATAAAATCTTTCTCTTACTACTAGCTCCAAGGTGCTTACCTTCTTATCGTAAGCTCGGACATCTATCCCGAGGCACCCTAATGATCTTTTTCCTTTCCCGTGGAGCTTGCTGTCTTTCACGAGAATAGGTACTCAAATCAAATTACATTTATATGAAAGCCTCCAAGAGGTTCATTAAAGAGAAATTCGAGTGAGAAATCCGTTATAAGGTTTTTGAATTAATCTGATTGAAATGATCTTTTAAATGGCATTTATAAATTATTGAATTAAGTAATCGAGAAAAAAAAACTAATGGATATGGTGTATATCTCTAAAATCTGTAGAATATGGAAAAATAATTAAGTTAAAATCTCTGTTATAAAACCTCGCTCGTGTAAGATAAACTAGCTCAAAAGACATGTAACTAGTATCACGTTCATAACCCGAAAGTATCGTTATATTGTGACTTCTACTTCTTGGGCTTTGAAATGTTTTTAAAATGCAAGAAACATTGTAATAAATTTGAAAAAAAAAACACACGTTTTTTTAACTAAAGTTTTTGTATAATTCTTGATGGGGACAACAATTATATTTAAGCTTCACTTTACCAATATAAAAATCAAAAGTTTTAGAACTAAATATAAGATGTAAGAAACAACGAAATTTCGTCATTAAGAATGTCATCCATATTTGCTGAACTGTAAATTTAAAAACATTGTTAGAATAATTATTGAAAACTTCTAAAGTACAAACATTTCGAAACTTCTTGAAGTAATAAATTAATATATGAAGTACGAAATAGTGAAAACAATATATCATGTACATTAAGTTTGGTATTTGATAGTCATCTTATTTAAAATATCTGTATTAAAACAATGCAAGAAATAGCTCAGTTAAAAGGATTTTATAATTGATCGCTTATACTTTAAGTTTTATGGATCCATTTCTACATAAGAAAGTTAGAGCAAAAGTTAAATTGTTTTTGAGTATAATTTGTTACCTAATCCATACCCATCCTTAATGTAATCTATGTAGCCAAATGGCATTATTGCGAGCTTTTTGGCCATCGTTGTTGAAGTCGAGTTGCGCGTTCGAGTTCCGATCCCTCTTAGGATCAATTGTGATGAATTATTAGGGCTCGTTAATTGTCCTTAATGTTACTGAACCTCAAAGTCTTCATTTTACCCTAGAGATTCTTCACTATTTTCGATTTTCTTTGTCAACCTTTGTTACCCATCGTGTAACGGCGCTGGTGCACATTAAATCTGCCAAAGTTCCTGTGGCGTGGTTTGGAAGTTTGAAGAAGGAGATACCAACATGAATCACTCGAGTTTTAAAATTACCAGGTCCAATAGCCCATGTGTTACTTCCAAGTGAGACGTTGATTTACAATCAATCTACAACCATTTTTCCTTTCCCTTCCATTTCTGTTATGTCTAGATCAGGTGGCCGCGGTAGCCTCATGGTCGCAGACTCGCGGCTGGCAATTTTCGTCGAATCATGTGTTCGAGGCTTGATGTCACTAAAGACCCGTCTTGTAGCCTGGGGCTGATGCACGTTAAATCTGTCGAGGCTCAGTCCTCCCGTTGGCGTTGTGTGGAAATTTGGAGAGAAAGGTGCCAGCTTAGGTGTCGTCCTCGTCACTTGACCAAGGTTCAAAATTACGAGGCCTGTCGCCAATAGCCCTCGTGCTGCATCTAGTGCGACGTTAATGAAAACTAAACCAATAGGGCTCCCGTGTGTGTCTAGTGCAACGTTAATAAAACCAATCAATACGTCTAGATCAGTAACATTGGTTTGGCGCATAATATTGTCCATAAACCGAAATTTTCATTCACTCATAGTCGTCACATGGTATGGTGTAAAAATTAGAAGAATGAGGAACCAGTTCCCAGGAGCCCTTAATTCCAAAATACGATCTCCGTCATCTGTAGCATTTTAGGTGCCCCAGTGCAACTGAATTTAAAAGTTCCATTCTTACGGCTGTTCTCGCCTGATGCTGGAGAATATAATCCAAATGCGGTACACTTTTTCAAATAGAAAAGTGCTTCCAGTAATTATAAACGTATTGAGTTAATATCATATAAATATGTTTACATGCTATACTTCCGCATAATATAGAAACATCCAAACAATATGCGAATTTCCGTTTTAGTGTGCAAGTTTAAAAATTCGTTACATTAAAATATCCTTGAGTAATAAAAACGTAATCCACTTTTCTCTTGCGTAGAATAAGTTAAATACAAATGTATTATAAAACACTGTTCTCTGTACAGCTATGAATTCGTAATATTATATTGATTATGGAGCTTTTATTTAATTGATTAATATTTCGAGTTTGAATCCCATTCTTGTAATGCTAAGCGAACATAGTTTTAATAGGATACTTTAAATCTGTCATGTTAATGTTATGTATTATCATTTCCATTTCCCTGATCATGGATTGGTGGGGTTAACCTCTTCGCATTTTTTATAGTATCCGATTTTTAAGTCGAATTTAGGCTTTTAACCCTGTCATAGTGTCTTACAATTTTTATGCCATTTATCTCATTTTTTATTTCGTTTCAAAATAAATAATAATTGTGGAATTTTCGACAAATGTTTGGCGCATCATCGCCAGATTTGGCTCTTGCGAACTAAACACATTCACGCACTCACACTAACCATGGATGAGTGAGGTAAAATATTATTAGACTTAATGTAGCTCCAAGGTCTATTCTCAATTGCTGAAAATGGGGTGGAGTTTAAAATAGTCGAGTGGCTTAAAGTGCAGCATTTCAGCCATTCTCTTGTTATCAGTTAATAGACTGCTATGTTTTTATTGCGTTTTTATTACATTATTATCGTTTCTCTCCCCATACAATCGTTAAAGTTATTCAAGAGTCAATGCACTTTTATTTTTCCTTTTTTGAAATTTTATTTTAGGTCAGAGCTGCGATCATGAGTTTCGTAGCCGCAAATTCGAGCCCCAATTCGCGACCTCGATGTACTCAAGTGAACTTTCCTTTTTTTCATGAGGTTAACTATCATTATTAAACAATGGGTGACGCGCACCCGGGTTTGCCTAGAAATCTTTTTCTTTACTCAACTCCTCAGGTTCTTGCTTTCTTTAGGTAAGTACGGGAATCGTAACCCAGAGGTCCCTCGCAATCTTATTTTTTCCAATGGAGTTTACATTTTTGCAGCAAACTCGGGTCACGCATCACGAGATACCTTAGTGACATTCTCTATTTTTGACCCTTCCATTTTTCAACCAATTTTTATCTTTTTTTTCTATTTTAAAAAATGTCTAGATCGCAGTTGCGTCTTGTTTGACGCAGCATAACTACATCCGGCTCTTGTGCCATTAAACACCGCCTTCCCCACCACCTTGTCAACTAATGCTAACATTTTTCTACCTTCCTTCACTTTACGTGTAGATCACAGATATAAATTTCTAACTGTAATGTAACGAGTGTTTGGCCAAATATAATAATGGTGCCAATAAACCTAAGTAATCGAGAACCGATTCAGTTTGAGATTTCTGAAATAATTGAAGTGGCCGTTGTTAATCGCGTTTTAAATCAAAATGGGGGCCCAAAGCAATCTCGTGGGGAGATGTGTAATTTGGTTAATGATGTATCCATTAGGGTATCTTCATCTAGTTGTAATTCAATATTAAAGCCCATTGCACTATTGCAGTGTGACGTTTTTAAAAAAACTTATACGAGACAAATAATCGCAATTGATATTCTATTGTGTAATTCTATTGCGTCGATAGTGAAAGGGGGAGAAAAATTTCCTTTTTATTTGTAAGGATTCGAAGTGTGTTCGATTATAGTGTAAAATTATAGAAAGCTTCTGCTTGTGAAATATCATTGAATTTCGAAATCCTCGCATCACATTACGTAGTGTTGAAATTAATACTGAAGCGCCATCTCGGATATCAACTTTGCTATTTAATTGGTGGCCGCGTAGCCTAGTGGTCATGGTAGGGAACTCTCAGCCGGCGGTTTTCGTCAAGTCGTAGGCTCGAGCCTTGAAGCTACTAAAGATCCACCGTGTAACCGAGGCTGATACACGTTAAACCTGTCATGGCTCAAAGTCCTCCCAATGGCGAGGTGTGAAAATTAGGAGAGGGGGTCCTAGTTCAGGTGTCGTCCTCGTCACCTTAACCTAGATTCAAAATTACGAAATCCGTCACCAATCCGTCCGTGCTGCTCCTAGAGAGACATTAATAAAATCATCCAAAAACAAACATTGCTATTTAATTGCAATTTAAACTTACAAGAACGGACGTGGTTGCCGAATGGTCATAGTCGCTAATTTTTGTCCCCCTTTCAGTCGGTCTGCGAGTTCCAATCCTTATGATATTTGACGCGTCGTATAGGGAGTCCTTACGTTGGCGAGGTATGGTGTGTCGTCTTTGTTTCTCGGCTGTGATTCAAAATTACGAAATCCGTCGCCAGTAGCCTTCGTGTTGCTTCTAAGTGTGACTTTAATCAAACAATCAATCAAATGAAACTGACAAGAAATGTTGTCAGAAGCCCATCGCAAAGCTATCAAGCGATAGCAATTAAAACTTATCAAAAGTTGTGGCTGTTATTTGTGGAATCATTTGTTAAGTTAGATGGCGATATTTGATTTTTAATTTTGACTACATCCAGATTTTCGATATAGTACTGATGAATCAAGTTTACATTCCTCATTGCAAGGTGAACGTAACTTTTGGTGATTGTTTGATAAAATGTCGGGATACAATTAGTGATAAGACTAGATAACGATTAAATCGAAACGTAAAACTGATAACAGGTACCATGTGATACTTTCTTTATAAATGCGATCCCTTTGATTGTTCTTTCCTTTTTACTGTTAAACTGCGTAACGAAAGTATGTTGAAATATTTTACTGTGATATTACATTGGAACCAATGCATTAATTTCTTTTGCATTGAACTCTTTTGTTATTACATATATTTTAATTTCGCTTTATTGAGAGACACTAACTGAAAATATCTTTGTTTGCCTTCTAGTGGAGCAGCAAGCGTTTGTGACGTGCGCCACGAATGACACTTACGCCCTCGGAGCTCTGGTCTTGGCACAGAGTCTGAGAAATGTACAAACGTCGAGGAAATTAGCAGTCATCATCACCCCTGATGTATCCGACAAAATTAAGTAAGTGATCTCTGAATGTAGTTTACTATTCATCTTTAATCAGGAATATTTTTATACTATGTGATGTCCTGTCCCTGCAGTAACTTGTTTGCCTTTTTTTAAAAAAAAAATTGATTTTTTTTTATACATTTGACAAAATAATTGTTTGTACTTTATTTTTTTAAATTGTTATTGAATTACAAACTCGAATAAGATTTAAACATACAACTCGATGTATTATAACATAACAGAAAGAGAAAGAAAGAAATAATCAAATTTTGACACTTTAACAGACAAGTATACAGTATAAAAAGTATATTTTAAAACGTTTTTATGTATTTCACTTGGTGTGTGTGTGTCTGTCATCAAATTTTCGATCGTTAATTTAACCAGCTTCCAATCAAGCTAGAGCTCGGAAACTTTGGGAATCGTTCTTACTTGCCTAACAATGCAATATTTAGACATTTGCGACAAGTTGTAACTAAAATTTTCTTTAATAATGCAGTTTAGCCCAACTACTTGGCGCGATTTCAAAAATTGGCACCAAACTTGGCGATTTTTTTTGGTTGAACGTTAAGTCCGTAAAACGGACCAGGGTAGCCACATTTGACAAAATACCGCCAAATAATTCTTTTCGCCAAGGGTGGTTGGGTTGAACTACATTCTAACAATTTAATTTACCGGATGAATTAATTAATTTTAGTTAATTTTAACGTTTTTATGTATTTCACTTGATGTGTGTCTGTCTGTGTATATAACATTGAGTCATCAAATTTTCTATCATTAATTTAACCAACTTCTCATCAAGCTAGAGCTCTGAAATTTTGGGAAACCTTCTTACTTGCCTAACAATGCAATATTTAGATATCTGCGACCAGTTTTAATAATATTTCGATAATTTTCATTAATGAACTTTGCCACCATATAAAAACGTTGGTTTTTATCTCGAATTATTTGCAGTTCATTAGTGTGCTACAATTAAGAAAAGTTTAGTTAAATAACACGAATTAATATTTTGTGTGAGGTTCTATTGCTTGAATGACTGCTTCAAGACGTTGTGGCACAGACACCACTATTTTGTGATGGTTGGGTCTATGTAATTCTATGCTTCAATGAGAGCTTCTTTTAAACAGATTTTGGAATATGTTTTTTTCAAATTTGTGTATCTAATAGTATCTATAAACTTTCTATTGTTTTCATGTATATAGAGACTACAGAGGCACCTTCAAACATGGTAATCAGGTCCTGGTGATCATAACATTGCTTAATAAGTTATGTTGCAGCATATCAATACCCGAGGGTCATTCAATAAGTCCTTAGAAAATCTAAGATGGTGCTCATAGCTTCGAAAATGTTTTGTTTTTATATGCATCATGACTCACTAGATGGTTGTCTAAGTTTCATTTATTTCCATCACGTGGTTTCATTTTTGTCTATTGAAGCTAAAAACTTTCGTTTATTTAGAACAAATGAAAAAAAGTGATTTTTCTTGAGCGTTATTAAACACTTATATTTAAAAAGACACAGAAAGAGATCAAAGCGGAATGGGATCATGTTCATGGCACATCTGCTTCTGTGTTTGCAACTGTTTACTATTGGGTAAAGGAATTTAACGCGGCCGTACAATCCACAAAAGATGAACGTCCAGGGGAAGTGACAATTCCCGGAATAAGTGACAAAATCCAAGAAATGGTTTTGAGTGATCGACAAATCAAACTTAAGGCCCCTGGAATATCGCAAGGTGCAGTATTTTCAATTTTGCGCTAAAAATTGAGAGTGAAAAACTATTGGCAAGATGGATGCCGCGTTTGCTCTTAGTGGAGAATAATTGCAATCGTGTGAGGCTATCGACTCTGAGGTTATTTTGGCGCTTTTTTTTTTGTCGCAATACTAACGAGTCGATATATAACTGTGAATATGTTTGGAGCAGATTTGACTCTAGCACTAATGGTTGGTAGACGGGGGGGGGGGGCATGTTAAGCCCCCCGTCTACCACCATTTTGATTTCGTGATCGTAATGTGAATCCTACCGAATTTCTATTTTCCTCCTTAACTGTAAAGTGTTTTATTTATTTGAATGCAAGAAAGTGCGTCCGAAAAAGCAAAGAATAATGACGGCTTCTGCGGAATTCCATTTTCTCCCCAAGTTTTACAAATATTTTAAAACATTTTCTTAAAAAAAACACCAGAAAACCCTAAATGGAATCATTAAAGTAGACATACAAAGGTTTAAAAGCGGAAGAAAAAAATGATTCCGTGAAACCTTTTCTTTTACAACGTTTTTCTGAATTTCACTTGGTGTGCGAGTGTGTGTCATCAAATTTTCGACCGTTAATTTAACCAACTTCCCATCAAAATAGAGCTCAGAAACTTAGGAATCGTTCTTACTCGCCTAACAATGCAATATTTTGATATTTGCGGCAAGTTTTAACTCATATTTCAATATTTTTTTTAATAACGTAATTTGTGTAGCAAGGGGGCGCCATCTATGGAAGATACATTGAATTACTCACAGAGAGTGATTTTGAAGACAAGAGAGAGATGAGGTTTTTCACAAAGTTTTAACTAATATTTCAATAATTTTTTTTAATAAATTTTGCCACCATTTAAAAAAGTTGTTTTAAAAAACATTGGTTTTTATCTCGAATCATTTTCAATCAATTAGATGAAATAATATAGATTTAAGGAGGAAAGTATCACAATTCCATAGTATTCACTTTCAATAAATCAAATTGGCTGGTAAATGGGAGTCTTAGTTGTAAAATAAGAATGATGAGAATGTGTTTTTGTAGGAAATTATCATTTCAGTGTTAATATAATCTATGACCAACATCATTAACCCCTTCGCGTACATTGATTTGTTTCATACCCTCTATAACACATTTTCTGAAACAACATAGAAAACCTCAACTTTCTTTAACATTTATGGAAAAAAAAAACACTTTAGTTTTAAAATCAATAAGTTCAAGCTGGACGCTTTTAATTCATGTAGACCAGTGTTTCTCAGCTTTTTTTTTTTTTTTTTTTTATTGTGCTCCTCATAAAAGCCTTTAAAAAAATTCTTTTATATATATATATATAATTTGTAAAAATTGGCTTTATTACTAATAAATCATTTACGTTCTAAATGAATCATTTTCCTAAATCCTTTTTTGCCCCCCCCTTATGAATCAAATTTCCCCCTTGTGAGGCTTAAGTATCACGTTCAGAAACACTGATGTAGACCCTTGTTACATTTCATCAAGGCCTTAACTTCTTTGCGACTCCGAAATACGCTATTGATCTTTTTCTTTCCCATGGGATTTCTTGTCTTAGTGAAAACGGGTGATGTGTACCCAATTTATTTTAGCTACTCTGTTTTCGACCTTCTTTTTCCCCCCCCCTTCTAGAATGCAGTTTAAACAAATATTTGACGCAGTATAGTCATATTTGCCTGTTGTGCCTTAAGCTTTAGATATTACTCACTCCTGTTATTGAATTTTGATTTCAACATTTGAATTATGCATGAAGTGTTTGCATTTTCTTAATGTAAATAAACTTGCACCTCATGCGATGCATATGGACTGACGTGTTTTAGATTTAGTTTTGAATAAGTTTTGCTTTTCTTAATATTTTATGTTTTAATACTAATTTTTCACTATTTTAATTTGTTAATAATATAGTATAAATTTTAAAAAAAATAATTCCTTTATATTTCATTCACATTGACTGAATAAATATTAATACTAAGCAGAAGAAACAAAATGTATGATATTGTCTTTCATATAGTTATTGAGAGTATTTTTGGTGTTAAATTTTTTCGTTTGAGTGGCTGGACTCGTGGGAAAAAAAGATAACGGCTGTTTAATTTGGCCTCTGAATATTTGGGTGGGTGGATACGAATTTAATTCGCGAATCGGTTCTAACTTTTATCTCGTATTTTTCCACTATAACCTCTTAACATTTCATGTTATTTTATTCTTCTGCTCTTTTCCCCATGTTTAAAATAAATATGGATCAGTTAAATAACTCTTTTTAAAACTTAAAAAACTTTAACACTTAAAAAAAATTCAGAGAATTTTATTATTGCTCCAATTAAAAAATTTTGATACATTGCTCGTATTACATTACGTTTGTCGAGGCCTAAACTAAATATGAAAATAGTGAATTTCTTGAGTGATTCGAAAATAAAGATGCTACTTTAATTGGAAATTTAAAAGGGGAGGTAGCAAGAATCACCAATCGATGTTTGATAACACACAGGCTTCATCTGAGGAGTATGGTCGCAAGAGCCTTGTGGTCTTGGCCACGGACTCTCCACTGGCATTGGTTTCGTCGAGTCGGGGGTTCGAGCCCTGACACTAAAAAAAGACCCGCTGTGTAGCGGGGATTGAAGAATGCTAAATCAGGTCAAAGCCCCAAATCTTCCTAATGGCGTGGTGTGGAAGTTTGGATAAAGGTGCCATCTCAGGTGCCTCGCCCACTTGACCGATAGTACGATGTTAATGAAACCAATCGATCTACTTTCGAAAAAACTATAAAACTATGTAGCTCTGATTTCATAATACAAATTAAATGATTCTGCATGGTGTCTATTTTCTTCATAGCATACTTTATTTTGCATTTGTGTCAAAATGAACTGCATGCATGCAAATAGATATTTTGTTAAATTTTATTTTTTTTTTCTCTTGTAGGAGTTTATTAAGGAACGTATTCGATGTTGTGAAAGAAGTTGATGTTCTGGACAGCAAAGATGAAGCCAATTTGGCAATACTCACAAGGCCAGATCTCGGTGTTACTTTCACAAAATTCAACTGTTGGCGTCTCACACAGTTCCAAAAATGTGTCTTTCTAGATGCCGATATAATTGTAAGTATAGATTATTTACACCAGAAGCACTTGTATTGTCGTCAAAAGTGAGACTCGTTTGATTCTCACAATTCTCATTGCTACTGGACAAAGTTGGTAATAATATAAATAGATCGACGGGAACAACATTATATGATGTTAAAGGAATAAGTATTAAATAAATTAATATAGTTGTATTAAGTAATAATAATTATATAGTTATTAACTTCTTTTTTGCCGCTTTGGGTAAAAAATATGTTCAACATTTAATTCAAATCCTTTAGAGCCAAAGATAAATAAATATAAAAATAATTAAAAGTCTCATACTGGATTACTTCGCGTAAAGGTTGATATTTTTCTCCTTTTTTTTTTTTTTTTTTTTTTTTTTTTTTAAAAAATCGAGTGATAAATAGATTGTAATTAAGATTTATAAGCTAATATACTTCCCCTAAAGGCTCCGTCTATCAGCCATTTTGATTTCGTGACTAATGTTAATCCTATGGAATCCTACTTTCATCTGGTGTTTTTTGCTTTTTCGGATGCACTTTTTTGCCTTCAAATAGAGAAAAGTTTAGATTTGAAGAGGAAAGTAAAAATTCCATTATATTAATATCACATTCGTTAAATCAAAATGGCCGGTAAAAGAGAGCCTTAAGGCAGTGGTTTCTAACTTTTACGACTAAAATTCTCCAAAAAGAAGCGGGAAATTTTTCCGCGTTTCTCAGTCTTATTTTCTAATAGTTATGATAATAGTCAATTTTTAAATGGGAAAAACTTTATAGCAAAATTGAAAGCTACAATTTACAGAATAATAAGATTTAGCTATTCCGTATACGTACATGAATTTTTAATTTTGATATTTGCATTTATTTTAATCATTTCTGAACAATTCTGAATGAATTATGTTTATTAAAACTTTGGCGCCTTTCCCTGTCAATAGCCCGCGTATTTTTTCAGGAGAATGCACTTTTCAGGTTGGAAACAGCTGCTTAAAGGCTCCCGTCTACCGGCCATTTTGATTTCGTGAACGTAATGTTAATCTTATGGAATTGCTACTTTCCTTCTTAAATCTAAAATTGTTTGTTCTATAGAATGCAAAAACAGTGCATCCGAAAGAGAGAGAAAATATAATGAAGGTTTCTGCTGAATATTTTCCTCCTGTTGTTGAAAATATTTTTCCCGTCTATTTTAATTCGTTTGTGGGCTTTCTGAACTTTTTTAAAGATCGGATAATGAAATTCCTCGAAACCTTCGTTATTTGTTGCTCTTTCGAATGCACTTCATTCCGTTGAAGTAGTCTAGATTTGAGGAGGAAAGTAGAATTAACATTACGTTCACAAAATCAAAATAGCTAGTTGACAGGACTCAAGGCTCTGATTTCCGATCTTAAGTTTGACTTTGAATATTCCTGAGCAATTGGAGAGAATTGGTAGATTGTTTGTAGAAAAGAGTTTTCAACTTGGAGAATCCAAATATTTAAAACAGTTTTGGTATTACATTATAATTATAATTCACTTTCTTCATAAATGTAATTAGCGATGGAAAATATATATCGTTTTGAAAATTACGCTTATTTCATGAAGAGAAATCGATTATGGAAAAATCTTTTTTTTTAACTTAGTTAATTTACATTAAAAAGTTAACATAATTTAGTTTCCTTTAAGTAATCAACATTGGTATTGATTTTATTCAGCTGTTATGTATACTGTGAAAATCATAATCCCCTTGTATATATAAATCTATATAATAATGACTACAAAGTTTAATTTTTTTTTCACTTGCTAAGGGATTCATTTTCTTAGTTGGCCCAAATTCATTTACGCACGTAGTCCATTCTTAATACAGAAAAAATTCGATAAGTTGTATACAATTTTTTTTTCTTTCCACTTAATTTCATGAAGGCAGAATCGCGACAGTGAATTCTCAGAGTTCTCAAATTCTTGTTTCAATTCCACTACAATAACGGTGACAGAAGATAAAACTTCTTAATAACTGACCCAATAGAGAATTGCTTCAAGGCTGGATTGGACCCGTGTGGTGACCGGGAATGACAGAATAGTCCCACTGTAGCTCATGCATGTCGTAAGAAGCGATTAAAATGGGTACCCAGCGTCTGGGGGTATATCTAGGCACCCTGCCCCTGGGTATTATATCAGGGGACCTCAGGGATTTGCCTTCATTAAGTAGGTAAGGGCATCATGACCCCGAGGTACCTTAGTGATCATTTTCTTTCCCATGGGGTTTACTGTCTTTGGTAAACACGTGTGCCACACTCCCGGGATACCCTAGCGATCCTTCTCTATTTTCGACACTTGTTCTTGTCAACCACTTTTATCTTTTTTTCAATTTCACGTCTAGACCACAGTTTAATCTTGTTTGGCGCAGCATAGCCATATCTGGCTCTTGCGCCAATAAACTTTACATTCACTCACTCACTCAAGGCTAGGTTGTCTAAAGCGTCAATAAGGATGACAGTACGAGGGCTTGAATTGTCAAGCGACCTTGTTTGTGCCACGGGGTGAAAAACAATTCCCCAAAGTGGCGGAAAACATCTACCATTGAACTGCCAAAGATCTTTGCATAGAACAATAGAAGATTGTTAAATTTAACTTTTTTTATTTTTGTGTAATAATATATAGTGCTTTACTTTATTACAATTAAAGTCAAAGTCCTCACGCAATGTAGTATCCAAGTTAGGAGAGTGAGGTAAAGAATAGATCAAATGTGTGTGTCATTATTGTAACTAAATTAACATTAAGAGGTATATTCCATGATAATTCCCGCTGTTTCTTTTCTGAGCAATTTAATTGAAAACAAAACATAAATTTTCTTACATGGTATGGTCCTGAAGATTGGGGGGGGGGGGGAATGTACCACAACTTTTCCTCGAATGTTGCTTATAATACCAGATTGTGCTCAAAATCTCATGGTCTATTTTTATCATTCTCTTAATATTGTTTTAAATTTTTATTACAATTTTAAAAAAATTATTTGGCTTTTCTTTTTATTGTTTCCTTTCTCACTGTCAGTCAACTCGCGATCAATTGATAATCATTGATTTTGTAGCTTAAGTGCGACGTTAATTAGATAGAATACATCAAAATTTAGTCTTGAGCTTCTAATTGAGAAATTTCACGAAAAGTGTGTTTTCTGTTTCTAGGCTCAGGTGTTGTCCTCGTCACTTGACCGTGGTTCAAAATTACGAGGTCCGTCGCCAATAGCCCTCGTGTTGCTTCTAGTGCGACGTTAATAAAAACTAAACTAAACTTTCTGTTTCTAGGTAGTCAAAAATTGTGATGAATTATTTGAAAGGGACGAACTATCCGCCGTACCCGATGTTGGATGGCCTGACTGTTTCAACTCCGGTGTCTTTGTCTACAAACCTAGTGAGGAAACATTTAAAGCTATTTTAGAATTCGCTCTAAAAAATGGTAGCTTTGATGGTAAGTAATTTAATTTTTCTCGCTTTTTTAATTCCAATTTGGCCCCCCCCTGAGAAGGGGGGGGGCGGAATATTAAATGTCTTTTTAAAAAGTGAATTTATTTATTTTTAAGGTGGTGACCAAGGAGTCCTCAATATGTTTTTTAACGATTGGAGAACATCTGACATATCTAAGCACTTATCTTTCATTTACAATATGAATGCTAATGTTAGTTATACATATCAACCTGCTTATAAACAGTAAGTATATGTGCTTTATTAACTTTAAAATGCAATACATATCTAGAAATTTCTCGTTAAAAACTGTTTCTGCTACATTTTGTGCGATTACTTCGTTTTCTAAAAAACAATTTTAAAAAAAATATTGTTAATTCGCCAATTACATGATTTAATATTTTTGCTTCTGTCAGTTGTATTCATTATTAACTGTACTTTTTATTATTCTACTCGTCATTTTTAACGTTACTTTAACTGTTCTCAACCTGTGGCATTGGTTGCTTAAAAAACTCCGGTGTAAGTGATAAGAAATGCCATGACTTTGTTCACTCCAGAAATTTGCCTAATAACATTTTTGGGAATAGCTTTAAAATTGTAATTATGGTCAAGAAATGAAATAAGACTCCCAGTAATTAAATAGGGATGAAATAAATTTATTTATTGTCAAGGACTTACTTTAAGAAGAAGTTTGAGAATCTTTGATGATTCTTTTAAGTATAAATTCAGAAGGAATTTATTTTTTCTCTGGATTTGTTTTAATTTTTCACCGATATCTTAGTCTATCAGCTATGATAAGATATGCATTACTTGTATTGAGATTATGTTAATACAATGGAAAAATCATTACCACTGTAGTCACTGGTTGATTCTTTGTTTAATCATCGACTGTCACATTGAACAATGGAGGTTGTGACACATTAAATCTGACTTCAAATTTTTCAGTGGCTCTGTGTGAAATTTGAACTTTGATATCTGCTCCATTTTTTACTTCCTAATCGATGTGTAGTTACATTAGTTCTCAGTAATTCAATAAGCAACTATTACAAACATAATAAAACAAAAAAAAAATCCTATTAAAAATCACCGTAGAAAGTTTTGTACAAAGTTTAATCAGTCTTATGTACCTCAATGCCTTTCTGTATATTCTAAATTTTATTCGAGAGAACATGTTTATCGTCAGTAGATGGAAATATAAATTCTAAGTATTCTTCATTTTTGAAGAATTTGAAAGAATGGAAACTTATACGTTAATCATCACAGGGTATTATGAAAATGGCTGTAAATATCCATTCTTATATGCATAATCACCGTCGATTTTTTTTTCCGAATATTCTTTGCATGCTTCCCGTAAAATGTATCATTTTTCTTTTTTTAATCTAGATTTGGAAAAGATGTCAAAATCGTTCACTTTCTTGGCCCCATCAAACCATGGATGGAATCTTACAACAGCGAAACTGGCCGCGTACAATCAGACAGCCCTCACTCATATGAACACTTGCAACTCTGGTGGGACATCTTCATGAGATTTGTTCAACCAAATCTCTCGGTAGAATGTGTAAGTATAACAGAAAAATTGAATAGATCAGAAGAAGAAAAAAAAATCCATCTTCTACTTATCTACTTTCAATGTCTTTATGAACTTTAATATTTTTCTGCATTGTCAATTGAAAATATCTTGATGATTATTAGGTTCACTTAATTCTCTATAAAAACCTTTTTAAAGTAAGATTATTCCCAGCAAATGTTATGTATATAGAATAGTTTATTAATTTCGAAATAAATCATAAAACATCTAATTTGCCTCAAGAATATAAGTTATTTTCAAAACGCATGTCCGACATATTTTATTTTTGATCATCTGCAAGAATAGTTTCTTTCTTTTGGCACAGCATAGTCGCATCTGGCTGTTGCACCATTAAAACATTACATTCACTCGCTGTACATTTTTTTGTCTGCAAAATATATTACAAATATTTTCCCTTTCTCCAATTTTTTTAAAAATTTCTTTCATCTAAGCTACTTAGCTAGTCAAAAAACGTGATCAACGTATATCCATCCATCTGAACATACAGAGTGTATCAAACTAAACATTCTGAATATACTCCAACGTATCAAAGTAAATATAATGAAATGCTATTTGCACAGCAAACAATTTTAATCCGGGAATACTTCTGTGGCATGACTGAACACTAAGTATCAAATGCGATCAGTTTTTATCCATGCTTGTTTTAAAATTAACTGAACTAAAGTATTATGTATTTAATCTTTCGGAAGGAATTTAAATATATATAAGTAGCAGTCTTTTAAATTATTTTTGCAATGCACAGCATGCTTAAAAGTTGGTAATCTTATTTAATGCAAGTTTATATAACTCCATCACTCAGGGCTTAGAAAATCACCCTTAAGTGTGTATTCAGAATTTTTCATATTTGCCATCAAAGTAATTGCTTCGTGATGTTTTTTGTGCGACGTTAATAAACAATCAGGATGATTGCTTTGAAGTTTTCTTCCTTGAACACCAGACAT
Source organism: Nephila pilipes (assembly GCA_019974015.1). Lineage (NCBI taxonomy): Eukaryota > Metazoa > Arthropoda > Arachnida > Araneae > Nephilidae > Nephila > Nephila pilipes. The sequence goes on from BMAW01020616.1 coordinate 158,119, forward strand.
AGTTACTAGCTGTTGATCTTCCACCAAAAGAAGAGTCCGTCCGACTTTTGTTCTTATTTTAGGTAGATGTAAAATAATAGGCAGGTTTAATTTGGTCGCTTCTTTGCACCTTTGCACATACAAACCCATTCCTCGCTGCTCATTCTCTCACTATGATGAAATGAAATCATTCAGAGAGGCCCGGGCTGTTCTAGTCGCGTTCGATGTGTGGGCACTCAACCAATAAGAGTACTCTTCCCATCACGCTTACCTTCGCTCCTGGAAATTTTTAGTATCACTTGCGCTATGGTGAATTCAAATATTTTCTTTTTCCCGAGCCGCTTACACAATGGAGTTCCTGCACCTTGGGGGCCGAATGATCATGGTCGCAAGCTCATGGACGGCATTGTTTCCGTCGAGTCGTGGGTTAAGTCCTGAATTACGTAAAGACTCACTGTGTAGCGGAGCTGATACTCGTTAAATCTAGTTGAAGTTCCATGTTCTACTTTTAGCGAGGCGTGAAAGTTGGGAAGTGAAGTGGCCAATTCAGGTGTCGTCCTCGACACTTGCCCAGCTCCTGCGAATAGCCCTCTTGATGCTTTCATTCTGGTGAATCGGGTTTTTAAGGTAATTGAGGAGGGGAACTAACAGGACTGGGGCAAAAGGTAGATTATCTAGGAGGAATCTTCAAAAGAAGGCCTCCCTGGGCTGTTTGGGCCGCGTTAGCCTAGTGGTCATGGCTTCGGATTCGTGATCGGCGGTTTTCGTTCCGTCGCGGGTTCGATCCTTGGCCGCTAAAGACCCGCCGTGTAGCCGGGACTGATGCACGTTAAATCTGTCGGGGCCCAAAGTCCTCCCGTTGGTGTGGTGTGGTGTGGTGTGGTGTGGATGTTAGGAGAGGGGGTGACAGCTCTGGTGTCGTTCTTGACCGTGATTCAAAATTATGAGATCTGTCTCCAATAGCCCTTGTGTTGCTTCTAGTGTGACGTTAATAAGAAAAAAAACTAAACTAAAACTATCCCTAGGCTGTTGAATCAAATACAGTGATAGTTATGCTGAAGTATTTCATTTTTTTTATTGAATGCAATTTCAAGAACCGCTACGTGTATATCTTCACTTTATAGAAACAGAATCGTCAAACTATTGATTGGTGGTTTTATAGAATTTTGTACCCGCGGTGCTTCCAATAATGGATTATGTATAAACTTCATTTGGACTTTGAAGCATCATACGGGTGACACCCCCCCCCATGTTATCGTAGCGATCCTTCTCTATTTTCGACCCTCCTTGTCAACCAATTTTTGTCTCCCCACCCCTTTTTTCTTTCACACGTCTAGACCACAGTTACCTCTTGTTTGACGCAGCATATCCATATCTGGCTCTTGCGCCAATAAAATTCACTGTCACTCACCCTCGAAGCATCATGGAAGAACAAGGCATCGGTTTTCATGTCACTTAACCTTCAAATTACCCCAAGTCCTTCGCCAATATCCATAACAATTTGTTAGTGTTTTGATCATATTTGAATTAGTTCCGCTTTCAATTTAAAACTGCTTAAATTTGTCTTTTGCAGAAGGGGATTGCTGCTGAACTCTCCAAGTTGCATCTGAGTTCTGCAGGTATGGCTAGTGCCGAGAGCTCAGAGTCCCGAAGGTATGCCTGGGAGCGCGGACACATAGACTACCTTGGACAGGATGCCTTCTCTAATATCGAGAAGAAGCTGCAGTCGTCCATAGACGAACCAAAAAAATAGTTCCTTCCTGAAAATTGAGTGTTATCTGCAGTTTTGTAATGCCAGAAGGGTGTTTGTGTTACCCCTGTTGGTGGTTTTTAAAATTATTCAGGCGTCACATTATTGTTCCTTTTGATCAAGAGTTTATTTGAGAGAAAATTGTTCTAAAAACGCGCTTGTATTTTATTTTTCTTTATTCTCGTACCTCTACTATACGAGTCATGCTCTCTATTATCATTTTAAGGTGGCTAATTTCTAACACTTCTGTTTTGGACTGAATTTTAACTGTGGTTTTTATGTACTTTTTACCACAAATTAAAATCGGTAATAACTGTAACCGATTCATACTGTAAACCATAGAAAGGACCATCTGTTAAATTGCATTTTCTTATGAGGTGTGAAAAGCTATGTGAATTTAATAAATATTTTGCTCTTATTTGGATACATTTAATGTGCAAAAATATTTATCGCCACCAATTTTATTTCGCGTATAAATTATAAGTACTGTCAAATGTTGGAAAACAAATGCTGTTTTTTACTAAAGATAATTTAATTGTAAAAAAATAATGCATGCATGATTTTAAATGAATTTTAAAATTGATTATGCTGGCTTTTATATAAAATTAAGTACACATTTTAATTTCTATTTTACTGATAGAAAGTTTAAAAAAAATTTCAAGAGATATTTATTTGAAAGGTTATAGGGGAATTTTCATTAACAAATTCTGTAATCTCCAGGAAAATAAACATTTTGTATTCATTGTCGCGATTTTTTTTACTATTTTAAGATGAATATAAATATGCATGTTATATAGAACAGTTGTGTGTGTTGTGCTTTAAATACATAGTTATCATAAATCTCAATTTGTGCCATAAATATTTTTGTTTTGAATATTATTTTACAAACGTTTTAGTTTTTGCCGCATGTTTTGTTTTTAAATATTATTTAAACTTATAGTGCTCAATATTTATTTATATTAATTTTATTGTTTAAGTTTGTATATTATATGCACCTAAATAGCTATTTAAAAAGAACTGAAAAGATTTGATCATGCTTGAAATTTGACGCTATGATATTTGATTTAGGAAAATAAAATGTGCCAAAATTTATGATGTAATTGTACCAAGTTCACACCATGTTTTCTAGTCTCAAAATAAGTATAAAGAAATATTTGTATAATTTAATATTTGTTCATAAATTGTTGGGAAAAAAAAGTTTGGTGCACTCTTATTTATTCCTCATTTTTAAAATTCGTTAAAAATATTTTCTACTTGACTCTGTCTTTGCATGCGCTTTTTACTTGATTAATTGTGGATGAAAAGTACAGTCTGTATTAATTTTGTAGCCCTGCAGTCTAACTTTAAATGTATTTCATTAATTAAACGTGTGAATAAACTCTTTATTTTATAATTTGTCGTGTATTTGTTTTAGATAAAAATCATGAGTGTGAAAATATCAATATCACTGTACGTTTACCATTTTTGAAGTTTTTAGAAATTTTTAGATGTATATAATCTTTCCCCCATCCCTTTCTGGTATTATGTTACCCTCTCCTTCCCTTTTTCAACGTTCTCAGGAGCTTACTTTCTTCAGGTAAGTACGACAGTTAAGTTCTCACCCGAGGCACTCTATTATTGTCTTTCCTTTGCTATGGGGTTTAATATCTTTGTAAACACGAATGACGCATCCACGAGATACCCTAGTGATCATGTATTCACAGAGAAGATAGTTAATCCACGCATGCGTGTACCATTCGTGCTTGATAACACTTTCATTTTCATACTTTATATTCGACCAAAGTATTTCTTCTTCCCATTTGAGTGTATTTACTGTATAATAATGGACCGTAGAGACTTAAAGAATTTACCACATGCTGAGAAATAACGGATTGAATTTGTTTCGGAATATCTGTCGGCGGTACAGATTTCTTTTTTCGTGCAAGATTTCCTACTACTTACAAAATGCTTCTGATAAATGCCAGAATAGTGCTTATAAGCTGTTGAGACAGTCAAATCAATATTTTTCGCCAACACAAAGTCGCCCTTGACATGTTGACTTTTCGTGAAGAGCGGATTACATTCTTACACCACAAACAAGTCTTCAGACTGAAATCTTTTCTCTTGCTATCCTCATTCATGTTTTTACTTTCAGTCAGAGCTTTCTGTTTTAGGTGCAGGCTCTCAAAGATGTATTCCATGGCATAGTAAAGAAACGATAGTAAAAAGAGTATTCTTTACTCTTGTGGCGGATAATCTGAATGTTCCTTAATTATTTATTTAGTCTTAAATACTTCACGAATTTTCATGACAATATCTTACAAAAACTTAAGTTTGCACCGAAATAAACACTTCGGACGAACGACAATCAATACAATTTAACATGCGTGCAACTCGCTTGCTTTCATTTATTATAATGGTCTGTTTTTGAGTGTCTGTAAATTGCAGTAATATATTCATCAAGTTCACTTAATCCTCAAAACCCTCACATACTCTGAAGTTTCGAGGGCTAGCAGAGGTATAGTTCTCGTCACTTAAATATTGGTCAGAATTACTGTCTATCTAATTTTACATTAATTAAACATGGAAGCTTTAATTTAACTGGAAATATTTTAATTATATTTGGAAATGACAGACTGTAGCTACTTTAAAGGTCTAACGTGAATTTTCAACTGAATCCAGAGTCAACAGTACGTTGTTCTTGGCAAAGGAAATTTTTTTAAGCAGAACAAAACTTGAAGAAAAAGCAACCGAGAAAGCTTACGAAGTCTGAAATCCGAAATCCTGATCCCATTCTTCATTTTTTCATAATTTAACATCTATTTAATTCTTATCTAAAAATGGTGCGTATTTTAAATGTTTAATGTTTTAAATATTGGGATAGCGATGTTTATATAAATAATATTTAAATACAAATGTACGAAGACATAAAATCATGCAAACAGAATGAGGTCTTAAATAAAGGAATATGAAATAGGTGAGAAATATGCCGCTATAGTCTTTTATTAACTTTAAAATTAAACGATAAAAATAGAGAATGTAAATTTATGTAACGATCGGTTACAAGTGTGTCATTTTGTGATTAACAGCAAATTGTGTAATTTGCCAAATGTCCGCAATAGAAATTACTGTAGTTAGTTAAATGTGTCTAGACTACTCAGCCCTCTTATTTTGGAGCGGATATGGCGAATGGGATGCAAACTTGGATGTCGGCATCTACTCGTATGATTCAAAATTATGAGTTAGGCACATTGAATATGTTGCGTTGATTTCATATGTTGAGGGTAATAAACGACTGGGAAGGCAAACAATTATGTGCATGATATATTTCATTAATTGTCCTTTGTCAGTGTAGTAACTATGTCACTGAATATTCGTGGTAACGAATTTTAATGTGTTGTAACGATTTAATGCGTTGTCTTAACCGTGATTCGATTCTTGATTTCATTGAAGACACATTTCTTATGGACTTAACTTCATTACATGAATATGAGTTTGACAACTTGGTGTTCTAGCGATCTTGTGGCCATCCCTAATGGTCATGGTCATAACGCTAATACCTAACCTTAATGGTCATGGTTGCCTACTCGCTCTTGCGCCATCAAGCCTCAGTCTCGCACTTGCGTTGCTTCCGTTTAGTCATGATTTCGAGCTCCGATGCCATTTAACCCGGATCGGAGGTCCGGCCGGAATTTAGGTCGCGGATTCATGACCTGCTTTGCTTTCGTCGAGTCGTGGATTCGAGCCATGATGCCATTAAATAACAATCATGTATCGAAGCTGATGCACATTAAATCTGGTTAAGGTCCCAATTCCTCCCTTTGTCGGGGTGTGAAAGGTTGGAGATGAAAGAGCCGTCCTTGTCAAATCATCGAATTGAGGCTCAAAATTACGAGATCCGATGCCAGAAGTCCTCGTGTTCCTTCTCAGCTCGATGTTAATTCACAATCACATAAGATAAAATAATTGCTAACTTCTCCATATTGAAGGTTACTCCATCCTGTGGCTTCCTGAAACCAAACGAATCAACATTAATAGCTTTAATTTACAGAATTATGTATATAAGGATCAAATAATATGTGCAGAATAGATTTTATCTAATTATCTCAGTTATTTATCGGTAGTAATTGAAACCTTACGATATCCCCTTGCACACAACAGCTCTCTTCACCAACAACGCCAAAAGTTAAAACGCCTTAATAATTACCCCGAGAGAGAGTGGTCTCTTTTGGTCTGGTTGGTAAAGGCGCAACAAAAAGTGACCAGTCATCTTTTCTTCGGACTCACTGGTCAAGAGTTCGAAACGCCGCCGGCACTCCGGGCCGCTGTAGCCTAATGGTCATGACTTCGGATTCGTGGCCAACTGTTTTCGTTCAGACGCGGGTTCGATCCTTGGCTGCCAAAGACCCGCCGTGTAGCTGGGGCTGATGCACGTTAAATCTGTCGGGGCCGAAAGTCCTCCCGTTGGTGTGGTGTGGGTGTTAGGAGATGCCAGTTCAGGTGTTGTCGCCATCACCTGACCTTGGTTCAAAATTACGAGGTCCGTCGCTTATAGCTCTCGTGTTGCTTCCAGTGCGACGTTAATAAAATCTAAACTAATGTAAGCCGCCGGCACTCCAAGGTCATCTCTCTTCCCCTCCACAGTATCGAAAACATCTAACGCCAAACTCTCATAAACAAATCTATGTGTTTAAAATTGTGCTTATTCCTCGTGATCTATCAATAGACAGTAGCAAAAGTATAAAAGCTTTGTATCTAAGAAAAATCTGACACAATCATTGCAGTGTTAAATTTAAAGTTATCTGTACATCGTTAAAAACTCGTTTGGTTGCTCTAAGTATACATCAATGCAATAATAATAATAATCTAATTGCATTTAAATAAATTACGATGAGAAAATAGTGTAATTCATTGTAAAATAGAAATTTTTTTCAAAACTTAGACTTATAAAGTCAACCCTTACCAGAGGACTGAACTAAGATATTGTCATAAAAGTAGCAATCTATTCTCTATTTGTTTCTTTATATATATCCGGGATACCCTAGCGATTCTTCTCTATTTTCGACCCTCCTTCGTGTCAACCACTTTTTATCTTTTTTTTCAACTTCACGTCTAGACCACAGTTTAATCTTGTTTGGCGCAGCCTAGCCATATCTGGCTCTTGCACCAATAAACTTTACATTCATTCATTCTTTATATATGTATATATTATTTCAGTTAGAAAATACGAGAAATGATTATTTTATATATAAACCATGTGCGCATCATTATATGGATTAATTGCAAAGATTTGATGTTTGTGTGCAATGAAGCTTCACGAGGGTTAACCAACTTTATGACTTTCTCACTTTGACTTAACAAGCACTGCTTAAATTTATTATTACAATTTAGTGCTCTCGTTTTATCAATTCAAACGAAAAGATAAGCAGCTAATCTAAAATGCACGGCTGTTTTTTAAGATAACTAAAAGATTTATTACACGTCATACACGTGTAAAATTTGTGATAAGATTTAAAACTTGTCTAGAAGTGATATAAACTTTCCAAAATGGAAAATAACTGCATTTTCCTACTTTCTTGGTATCTCTTTTTTGCGTTTACGGAATATATAAAATTATTAAGCCTAAGAGAAAAAAATGCTATTTATATATAAACGCCTAGGAGAGCTTTTATATAATTTATGTAAATCATCTTTTAAATCAATGCTTGCTCGGCGAAGTATGAAAAAACTGCGAAAAAATTGATGGGTTATTAATTTGATGCGGAGGATAAGGGATTTATATTTACATGAAATGAATTTTGCTTCGTATAAAAATTGTTTTTAAAAGACAAGAAAAGAGTATTAACATTATGATAAAAAAAATATTGAATTTAAGTATTAAACAAATAACAGAATAATACAAATACAAGAAGAGTGACCATGCACGTCGCTGAGTTCGTACCCTGACTTCATCAAAAATTGTCGGAAAAAATATGTTGCTGCAAGTGAAATCTAACGAAACTTAAGAAGTTCTTTTCTGGTGCAATATGAAAATACGGAGATACCAGCTCAGCTGTTATTCTCATCACTTGGCCATGATTCAACTTACAAGTCCCTCGGGGGTGCTTACCTACCAATCTTGTCTTTTTTTTTCTTTCAATTTTTTGGAGCAGCATAGCCACATCTGGCTCTTGCGCCAATAACATTCACTCACTCAGGTGCTTCCTTCTTCAGATAGATATGAGACTTTTGACCCCGACGAACCCTCGTGATATTTTCTTTCTTGTGGGACTTATTGTTTTGATACGCACGCGTAACACGCAGCTAGAATATCCTAGAGATCTTTCACTACTTCCGACCTCCTCGTCACACACAATCATTTTTAACTTTCCTCTTTTTTTTAAAATTTTTATATCACTACTATTTATTTTATACTATTAAATTTAATTTTTTCCTCTTTTTTTTAAAATTTTTTCTGGTTATTTCCCCATTTAACTCCACTATCACTCACTCACCAATACTCGAGGATATCGTGCATCTCTGGAGTAGAGTATCCAACCTTATAGTTACACTGGGATGCATTGGAGCTGCTTCGCCAAATTTGGCTCTTGCGCTGTAAGCCTTAAATATTAATTAATACTTTATGGAGACAATATTTTCTCGTAATGGTGCATTATTATTTTTTAATTGAAATAGGTTTAAGAACAGAATTCATTTAGCTTATCAGATTAAATTAGTTTGATTTTCAAAACCCTTTTTTTTTTTTGGAGAGAAATATGTTTATCACTGCCTATTAGTTGCTATTTAAAGGCCCCTTTATGCTTTTTTATTACTTTTTGTGTAGTGCAACACAAAAAGAAAAATGTATAAAAAGTAATATCTTTGTAAAAACTTATAAAATTATATTTTCTTCACTGCATGCTAATTGTTATTGTTTAAAATTTTATGAAGCTAATGGTAAGTATACTTCCTATGACTTTAGAAAGGATTAATTAATTAATTGGGAGTATATAGAAAGATTTTGAGCTGTTCTGGCCATAAATAAAATACATTTACACTTACGATAACTGATCAATAAAAAATTTGAAGCTGGCTTTACCAATTTCATTTTAACATTTTGGATTGGATTGGTTTTTATTAATGTCGGACTAGAATAACATGAGGGCTATTGAAGACGGACCTCATAATTTCGAACCTCGGCATTTCTTTAATATATGCTCCATTTTTTTTTTACTGTTATGTTCTCGTAAAAGTAAAATTATTCAAAAGGAATATTAATTATAGTAAAGTAAGTGTACTTCCAAGTCCCAGGCAGCACAAAAACAATTACTATCATGAAAAGGAAATATCCTCTTCAAACTCCTGGTGAATTTATATTTTCACGAGCAAAACATTGAAAGTGAAAAAAAAATGTTGGCAATTCAACAACAAAAATAATTCAAACAGAAGATTCTGCCATAAAAATCAATTATTAAATTATGAGCAAGCGATAAATTATTAAAGACGGCAATAATATGTTCTACTCGGATAATAAAGAAAAATCATACGATAGAATATTCAATTAAGTATATTTTAACAATGTAAATGTACCTTAAGCAAATTAAATATAATTATTCTAGTCATTTGTGTTATAATGTCATTCTTTTGAATCTAACACCATGTTTCATATATTTTATGCCCACAAATTTCGTTGTTGCCATATTCATTTCAACACATGTAAAAAAAACTGTTAAAAATGCATAGTCAACATAGATATCTTTAAATTCGCATTAATTCTTTATTTTTCTATTACAGACAAGATATCAACTAAAATTAGTGAGATGTTTGATATATTTTTTTGACATGCCGGTGTTTCGGTATTTGGTTTGCCAGAAGTGATTACAATTCTCAATGAGTTCTCAAGAGGGCGCTTATTGAATATTCGTCTTTGATAAATACAAGTGATGCACCCCAGCAATCCTCCCCTGTTCTTAGGCCTTCTTTCTAGTTTAACAATTTTTACTTTTCCCCCATTTTTTCTTACATCCAGATTACGTATATATACACTTTTGGTGCAGCATAGCCAGACGAGATCTGTATTATATATTTAAATATTTTAGCTCTTTATTTATTTATTTTTTCTTCCATATCATCGCAAGTTTAATTCTTCGTGTGTTTCATCTTTGAAAATAAATTTATAGACAACAATAATATAAGCGATTCCAAATATCTATGACATAAATAAAAGGCATGATTGTAAAAAATATATTTCTCTGTGGGAAGGTATATCTCATAGAAATTCTGTAACGAGACTCGATCAATTTTTCCTTCAAGTAAGTTCAGATGACAGCTCTATGCATTTCATTCAAAATTGTATGGTAATATGTTTATGTCGATTGGAAATGGTATCGAAAATACTTCACAAAATATTAATGATTTTCCTGATAAATCTTGAAATTTATCCTTAAGTTCCTGTATCAAACTGAAAAGAAAAGCTGCACATTTTTCCGATTATGGGAATTAGAAGGAGTGAAACATTTATATACAATAAGAAATAACGGGGGTTCAAGAACAATAAGGAGGTAGGCACGCATACGCAAATTTAAAATTTAGCTGCAAAATTTTAAGTTTTAGATACTTTCTCTGTATATTTGGACTAAGAAATACAAGTTGAAAGTTTATACCAACCTTTTTGTGGTAAGTTTTAACACTAGAATGTAATTGTTTATTTATAGTTTTGATTTGTGCCGTACATCATAACTTTCATCAAAGGAACAATATTTCACAGGAATTACAATTAAATAAAAGTATTTTGAAAAATCAAAAATGATCAGTGATAATTTAATTAAAAAAAGTATGACTTATTTAAAATAAACTTGAAAAAAATATAATTTGCTAAAATTCAACAAGAGAGCTTACTGAAGGCTTTATTTTATATCCCATTACACTGTAAAATAAGAAATGAAAAATAACTAATACTTATAGGTTGCTTGTACTAAATAATATTTAAGTGTTCAAAGCCATACAATTAATTGTTCAGGGTTAGCACAAATGAAAGAAAGAATTTTAAAAATTTATAATTTCGAAACTGTAACGCATATTACAATGAATGATACACGAAATTGAAGAAAAATATACCAGGTTTTATTTCCACTGTCGATCAATAGACGACAGCACATCTATTGATGGACATGAAATGCTGTGATTGAAATTCAAAAATGGCGGCAATAACAGAGAAGAGTTTTTGAGTATTAGAATATGCACAGGGTTTTTCGATTATTTCTGTAAAGCGTGCATTTAGAAATCACTACGCAAAGTAAACACGAAGTTGCAAGAACATTCTGCAATAGTATCGATAATTTAAAGATACATGTTGCTTGCACAAAACGAACAGCAGTAGTCGTCCACTCGTCTCGGAAGAAATGGTGGAGAGGGTGAGGCAGAGTTTAGTTCGAAATCCACGGTAATCTATAACACCTGCTACTAGAAACACTAATTATGCACCACCGATGCCGAAACCACCTGCAAGATCTTAAAGGACACCTTTGTGTAGCATTAGGAACCGCTAACAGTGTGATACTGCTAATTGTGTGGAACGAACTTGATTATAGGTGAAATGTTTGTTGTGCAACGAAAGGATCACACATATCCAACATTTGTAACTGAAAATAAAATTTAATACATTTTTCTTTAATTTCGTTTATTACTTATTGTATTAGTTTCGATAATATAAATATTTAACATCCGGTAATTCATTTGTGCTAAGCCTGCATTATAGAATGAAAAATGTACATTGTGTATAATAAGTTCCTCAGAGTCAGTTTCTCTATTTTAAAACAAAGTTAAGTGTCCATGTTTTCACCCGGCTTAGACTTTCACAAACTCATCTGCTTTGGCTAGACTCCTCACGTAGTAGATGCGAATTTGGAATTATTGGCCTTACTAGGCTTTTATCTTCTATCGGTGCAGGAATTAAGATTAACAGAGCTTTTCTCCCGAGTACCCAATGTAATAATTGAAAATCATGATTAAAATAAAAGAATTTTAATAGCAAAGAGCTTCAATCAAAGAAAAAACAGTTTTTAAAGAAATTTTTTGGATAGTTGATTTTTTTTCAGTAAGTTGCATTTTAACTTGAGGTGAGGAGGAATGAGGATGAAGAAATCCCGTATTCTCATGGGTTGAAGGGCATTCCCAATCTTTTATATGTAGGAGTGTGCAGGAGGTGAATCTTTTAGATTATTTTAACAGTTTTTGAAAAATAAAAAAATATTTTTATGAGATGGAGCGTGCCATTCCTTTCTAGAAAAAATTGAGTTGTTCTATATTATCCTCAGTGCTACTCATTCTCTTGCAGATAACCATGAGTTCAGGGAAAACTCGGAAAAATTCTTTTAATTCACTTATAGCACAAAAAATCCTATTGTCATGTTGATTTAAAATGTTCCTGAAATCTTTTTTTTTTCTTTTGCTATTTTTAGAGGGGTTTGGGAGAGTAGAAGCTGAACTCGTTGAGTTCTCTTGAGGACTTTGGTCAGTGCTGCACTACTGAGCATATATTTTTTTTTTTTTCTTCATTTGGGAATTTTGATGTTAAAGCAGCTTTTTATGACTGGTTTTTATCGTGGCTTGGTCTTTTCTAGGTTTCAGGAACTTCTGATAGTCTACACACGATGCAATAAGTCCAGTATTTTTGCAATTTATGCAAGTTGGGTTTCCTATTTTTTCTTGGAACATGCTACGCTTGCTGAGCGAATTTCCACTATTTGCTGTAATGCTTTACGAAACAACAGCGACGAACGAGTTTAACAACTGTGCCCGTGATGCATAGCATTACATTTGTGTATGTTTTCACAAAGTAATATTTTAATAATTAAAAAAATAAAGGTAAAGATAATTAGGTGATAAAACGACAAGGTTTATTCAAAAGTTTATTAATTTTGAGTGGTTAAAATGGAATAAAAATTTAATTTATCCCAAATAAGGAGAGGTGCCTCCCCTTCAATTGCTGCTACTGCTTTTTCATTTTTTTTATTGTTCACAAAACCGTATCAAATAAACGTGTTGAAATTTAAAAAATTGATTACTTTAATTAACTACAGTTTTATTTTGAACACAGTTATATAGTTTGAAATTCTATATATAAGTTGGTTTTCTCCTTGAAAGCATGTGTGTAACTCATTAAAAATGATTAGTCAAACCTATTATACATCTGGAAGCTTATTTTCATCTTGAAATTCTTGTACAAATTTTGTTTATTTTTTTATTCCATAAGCAACTTGACATTAATTGGTGAAATAAGTAAACTTGACTTCACAAACTATAAAATTTTTTCAACATTAGCCATCTCACTCCCAAAAATCAAAGGCCCGAGTTCAAAATTATTGAGGTCAGTCGCCAAGAGTCCTTGGGTTGCTTGTAAAGCTACGGTTTCCTAAGAAACCGGTAACGTTATCTAGCGGCGGTAATATTACGATGGTCGTTACTATGCAAACCAGTGACGTGGTTTTACTCACATTCAGCATTCTGTAGTCGCCATCTGGTTCAAAAAGACAACATTTTAGTGATGTCATCCACCTCATTATTGCGGCCTCCAGATAACGGCTCTGCTTTCCTTAGAAATTAAATGATGTTCAGTATCCATACATTTAAAGAATTCTGAGACTTTACTATTATTCAATCCAGATTATTTACAGCTTTGATGATAATTTGCATGACGAAACAGATCCTTAAAAACAATATGGACATAATTTTTCTTGGTGTACAAGGCTTGATATTTCTTCTTTCGTAAGTTTTGGGAAGAAGGGGTATTATCTTCTTTTTTACTCTTTTAAATACTTCTATTTAACTTACCATCACCTGAGTACCATCATTAGAAATATCAGATGTGTTCGTAAGAAACAGAAGAAACTGCTTTAAAATGTTTTTCTCAAAACTTTGCGCAAAACTCCTGATTTAGGTATATCTTCTTATGGCACTTGTGGAGACTCTCCTAAAGCTGCTTACCATTTTCTCCCCACTATGCTACGAGGCGACAAGATCCACTTGCACCTTCTCATCATGTCATGAGGCGGCCCATTAGAACAACTAACTTATTCGCTCGCTGATTAAGCAAATGCCAAGTATTCTGTGTGTGCATCAGTGGTAGCGGAATTTATACCATGCGACCGTGTTTAAAGAATTCTGAAGAAGATGAAAAAGAATATTTTCTAGGTTATCTGTCAACTATCCTCCAAATATTTAAAGTGATTTTCTTCCTGGAGTTGTTCGTATTCCTTTTTCTCGATCGATGGTCTGGATCCACCGAGTAGAAGATATCTCGCACCAGTAGATTCACCGTTTTCGCCTCTCAACTAACCATAGTTCTCTGTTGTCATTTTCCGAATGCTCATATTTTGCTTGCACTGATGTCTATTAAGTTACTCGAGAGTGGGTTTTTGTCACTATGTTCCATACTTATATGATAACTCTCCGATACGAGCTGTATCCCTTCAGTTATTAATTTGTTATTAATTTTGTAAATATTTAAACCAATTTCATTTTTGTTCTGTTTTACCAAGTTATATTCTCTTGCACAATACTGTATTGAATGACAAATAAATAATGCTTTAAATATTAAATTGTCCTGGATTGTTCTTAACTGCTGATTTGAGTCATTTGAAGTGTGGTATTTGTTTGCACATCTAATCACTCCTTCACTCCAAAGATTCCATTTTGTCAGAGATGCCATTGTGGCATTTATTCTTCCTTTTACGCCATATATAGTATATCTCCAAACCGTTTTCGGTAAATCTTCCCTTTTCATCATCTCGCCTGGATGTAGACAAATGAAGCTTCGACGCTGGCCGTTTGCTCCAAGGTATCGGGGGATGTTATTCCCCCCCCCCCCCGGGCGGGGGGGGGGAGTGTTGGTGGCCTTGATGCCGCTGCTGTTTCGAACCCTGGTCCAGTGGGTCCGAAGAAAAGCTGACCGGTCTTTTTTTGCTGCGCTCCTACCAACTAGGCTAAGAAGACGTCGCATCTGGCTGTTAAGTAAGGCGTTTTAACTTCTGGAGCTGTTGTAGAAGAAAGTCGCCTCAAGGCTAACTAATTTTGGGATTTTTTTCTTTTTTTATTCGGTAAATGATCTTTGCCATGCCTTCCATGCTTTGCTGAATGTACTTATCATTTCATTACTGTTCAGAATTTTTTGATTTTTGCAATCGAGTTTGTAATCAAGCCATGTAAATGGACTTCAGAGTTATTTTTTTTAGAATGATGGATTTATTTATTTATTTTATTTTATTATTTTTATTTATTTTATTTCATTATTTTTATTTATTTTATTTCATTATTTTTATTTATTTTTGCAAACTTTTTTTCAATATTTTGTTTTGCTTTTGCATAAATTTTCGGGATACTTTGTTTCTGAGTGTAAGACTTTTCTCGAATCATAGTTTTTGAAACAAATCGAAAGGAAGATCATTAAGGCTATCTCTATGTTAAAGAATAGAACCCAAATTGGAATTCTCCGACAAAAAAAAAAAAAAAAAAAAAAAAAAAACGTTCGGGCATTAATTTTACACTCTAACTTCGCTACCCTTTATAAAATAGCGCATTATATAATATCAATCATTTCTAGCTCAATCCGTCCGTTTTTCCTGATGCAAAATGTGTTCCATGGTTCGTGTCCTATACCGAAACGCTAAATGGCCTTCAATTTATATGTATTTATGTGAAAAATGACGTATTTTTGGAATATTCCTAAATTTTAAGAATACTGCATCATAAACGGATCTACATGTTGCAACGTCGCAATCTTATGGGGAAATTGAAGCAATTTTTTACTTGGAAATGTGTTCAGTCTCGATTAGGCTCTTTGACATTGGGCGAAAACAGCCTTCAAGAACTTCGTTTATTATGTCGAAAAAATTATTGCACACATAAACGGCAATATTGAATAAATATTAGCATCCCTATTACGTATGTGTAGAAGAAGGGAAGTAAATGTGATTATTTGAAAATAATTTTGTGAATCTCTCATTGACTAAAAATGTTTTAAATTCTCAAATTTATCGTTTGGAAATGAATTGCATGCTAAAATTGTATTTTTCATTTTATTAATGGTATTTTTAGTCTCAATTTCATAAAAGTTGTAAATTAACGATTTTTTGTTGTGCCACACTTTAAGACATGCCTATTCTACAACTGCATTTATTCAAATTGAACAATCTATTTTAACATAGTTCTGTAGCATTTATTTTAATCATAATTCTTTTTTCGAAATAAATAAAGAAACTCGCAGAAATTATGAAACATGAGTCTGAGGAATAGATTTATTATTTGAAAGAAATTAATGTGGATTTTAATATTGTGAGAAGTACGGTGTGTGTGTTGACTGACTATATAAATTCTTTTTTTTTTCCCTTCCCTCATCTCAATCGCTTTCCTTTTTTGACAGGTGCCTTTTTCTTTTCAGCAGAGAAAATCTCATTGCGAAAGACATTGTTTATATGTGTTGCTAATTCGTTTTTATAACAAAAATGTCATTCGCGAATGTCAATGCGTAAAGGAAGCAATTGGTTCCCAAGATGAAGCGTCTGATATCCGTACAATCAAGGTTAATCATATCAACATAATTTATGTATTTGTGAATTTCCGCTTCTGTTATAGGGAATGCGCATTAGTTCTGAGTCTAAAGGTTTGTGGAAATTTGGGCCTTTAGATCCTAGATATTAAAATACAAATAATTTAGTACAGTCACTGTGAGGATTTCTTTTAAAAAAATTTATGCTGAATTTAGTAGAAAAAATAATTTATTGTGTTGAGCAGTATTTTAGGTTTATAACCGTTTCATACATTTAACAGCATTCATATCACGTATTAGCCATATTTATAAATGCCCTATATTCAGGGGTGTAACGCTCACTTCTAATACAAAAAGTAAGGTCGAAATTTACGGATGGACTTATACACCGGATGTAAAAACAATAGGATAAAAAGTAAGGAAAAGATACGCATAAAAAAATTGTATTGCTACTTGTAACTAAATGTTGTTTATTTAAAAGAAATATGATATACCTAATGAACTCAAAAATTTTCATTATCGGGAAACATAAGAAGTGCTTCATATTCGTCTTCCATTATATTTTTTGTATCTTAGAGTGCATTCTTGCTGCGACTCGATTCCCATTTTCTTTCGCAAATTAAATGACTTTGAAACCAGTGTTTTCATTTAGTTTGGTAAGACCTATACTTACTACTAAAAGGAATACTAGATCAACTACATTCTAACTAAAGCAAATGCAATTTTCCAAAGCGTTCGATATTCACTTCAAAATCATGGTTTCAAATTACCTGAGAAAGAGAAAACATCCTACTCTTAATTCGGTCGGAAGTGCTTGTTTTTACCCTAAATTGTGTCCCCCTTTTCTTAAAAATCTAAAATAACATTCTTGTGCATATCTGTATTGAATATGACCCCCCCCCCCCCCGTTTTCAGAATTATCTGCTCCTTTAAGCATTTCCACCTAACACATATTGTCCTTCATCGTTTGTTAATTCAGCGTACCATTGTTCTAAAGCCTAGGGAAATACTTCGAATAAATGATTGCAAAAGATAAGAGTATTGCACATATACATTTCAGGTTTCTAAATAAAGGAAATGGTGTAAACGGCGAATATACAATGGATCCCAAAATTGAGTATACACTTTCCTTTTTCGACGTTAAAAGTATTAAAAAGTAAAATTAGATATTTATATAAACTTAATATGTATCTAAGTGATAAAATACATTTTAAGAAATGCACTAGACATTAGTTTATATATATAATGGGTTATATATATAACCCATTTAATGAATTAATTACATAATTTTTATGCAGAAACCACAGCATATTAAATCACAAAATTGAGTATACACCTGGTATAACTTTTAAATGAAAATATAAAAGGACAAACTAATATTTGGTTGCACTCCCTTTGGAATTAATGACTGCTTCCAAATGGCCTGACATTGATTTAACGCGATTTTGGGTTGTTTCACTTGTGATTTCAACTCATTCTTTTCTTAAAACAGTTTTTGAATGGTCCTTACTCGTGAAATGGTGTTCTTAAACAGATATTTCTAATTGTGACCAAAAATTTTCAACAAGGTTGAGATCAGGTGATTGTGGTGGAGTGTTCAAATGCATTCTACAGTTGTACAGCCCCAGTTCCGTTCTGCAGGTCAAAAGTCACTATTGAAAAATTTTAGCTGTGTATTTAGGATCATCATCGTGTTGAAAAATAAACTCGATCCTAAATCCAACTTTTCAGCACATCGCTTTAAATTATTTTTCAGAATGTTCAAGTATTGAATTTTGTACATGATCTCATCAATAAACACTGAACTTTCCACACCATTAGCTGACATGCAGCCCCATACGAGTACAAGTACCCCCCATACTTGACAGTAAGAATGGTGTTTTTAGGAAGAAACTGACTGTTAGACTTCTGTTAGAAACTATGTTAGGCTTCCGCCAAATATAGCATCGCCCTTCACTTCCAAAAACATTAAATTTACTCTCATCACTGAATATAACTTGATTCCAGAAGTCTGGAGACCTTGAAATGTAATTTTCAGCAAATGAAAGCCTTTTCTTCTGGTTTCGCTTAGAAATGAAAAGTTTTCTCCTGGCCACACGGCCATTAAAGCTTGTTTTCTTGAGTATTATTTAAATTGCTTCTGCAGAAACAAGTATTTGCATCGTAGAAGAATTGGTTGCAGCAATTTTTGGAGCACTCACCTTTGGAGTTTTGGTCACTTTTCGTAGAATCCTCCTCTTGGTTCTGTCATCCAGGATCTCCTTTCGTCCTCTTTCAGGAATACCTTTAGTCTTCTCCCAAGTCTTTATACTTTTGGGTGGTTTTTTAACACATCCGGGACTTCACTAAACTTCTTTTGCAATTTTTCTAAAAGATTAACCTTCTTCCTTTAGAGACCTCTATCTTTCCATTTTGAAATTTTCGTGTGGAATGAATTTTGGACACGTCTCTTCAAAATTATGAGGCACGGTATTTGCTGTTGATTCCTGATTACAAATAGCTCCTTGATACTAGTAACCTGCAGCAGTGATTGGCAATTAGAAGAGGAGGAGCATGGCATTTAGAGACAAAAAGTACCGGAGAGTTTGAGGATTAATTGACTCTTATTAAAATTGCTCTTAGAAGTAACACAAGGGATTGCGACGGATTTTGCAATTTTTGTGGCTTTGTCAAGTGACGAGAACGATATCTGAGTTGTCACCTCCTTCTCTAAACTTTTACCTCATGCTATTGGGAGTATTTTAACCTCAACAGAATTAACGTCCATCAGCTCCAGTACACCGCGGGTCTTTAGAGACCCATGATTTAATGGAAAAAATGGCGAATGCTAGTTCGCGACCATAGTCACTACTACTTCGCTTCCATTGCCACGAAGGATTTGGAGAATGCAGGTAACTCTTCTGTAACACGGTAGATGCAAAATGCCGTGTTGTATGAAATCGAGTTATATATGACCCAAAGCCAGTACAAAAAAGATGTTACGTTCTGAAAACTTATTAAATGTTTTTTTTTAATCCCATGTATGCAGCATAATTTTATTTAAAAAATAGAAGCGTATTTATAACGCAAAACGAAAAGAAACAAAAATTGCTATTTTCATTTAATGCTCCCTTAATTAAAAAAAAAAAATTCCTCGTCTCTGCTCAGAACAATCAAACGAGAAAGTTTCTTCGATTGAATGACATCGCCCTCACTATCGGAACCTTTTCCTTCATTTAGATTCTTTGCAGCTTCTATTCTCTTAAAAAATCTGTAATTGTGGTTTGTTTGCTCTGGTTCTTACAAGGTCACTATAAAATTTCATAGTACGGAGATAAACAATTCAGCAACTCCCTTTTTAATTTTCGGCTTCTTTCAGCCAAAAGGTCACCATTCTAGAAAGATGACTCAAGATTTTAAGCTAAGCTTAGGCTTTCTTGTAACTTTTTTTAGTCTAAAATTATTAACTTCACTATCTTCTTCAGTGTTATTGTCCTCATAATCGATTTTGCTTACAACTTCGGATGCCATTTCCATCAAATCCTCTTCGTCAACTTTTTCACTAATAAATCTTGAACGTCCGAATAGTCATGTCCACAAAACTTTCGCTTCCGATCGGTTTATCAAGTTCTAATATACCACCAATTTCCCTTTCTATTATAACTGAAGATGGTCGTATCTTCTTCCCACACGCATTTAACATTGTTGTTTTTAGTTCTTTCAGCGACAAAGATATGATGTCGATACAGTGCTTAATTGAAATTCGCTTCCAAGCTTCTATTACATTAATTGATTCGGAATCGCTGTGTCTAAAATATACTGTAGACCTTTTCTTATGTAATAACTTTAAAAGGTAGAGATAGTACCTTCATCTAATAATTGGAGCCACGAAATAGTGTTAGGTGGTAGTAATACTAATTTGATGATTATTTAAATCAATAAGAATTATGTTATAAAGTCCCCCGAAGTATTATTGTACAAAAATAGCTTTATGCGATCTTAAAACATCTAAACTCTGGGGCATTTCTTTTTTTTTTTTTTTTACATGAAGGTTCTATTGAGCCTTTTTTTTTCCACCAAAGACCAATTTCGTCGACATTGAAAACTTGATCTGCTGTGTATCCTTGCTCTTCTATAAAGTTTTGAATTTTTTCCGAGATGTGTCATAGCAGTTTCATGATCAGCCGAAGCAGATTCTTCTTCAATTCTTATGGTATTAATTGCAAAAGTTGTTTTTTTTTTTTTTTTTTAATTTTTTGAACCAGCTTTTATTTACCACAAAATCTAGGTTGACAGAGGATTCCCCATGTTCTTTAAATGTTTCAAATTTGAAGTGCTTTTTGATTAATGTTATTACCATCCAATGGAATTTTTTCGGCCGCTATCATCAATCCCAGAGCTATAAGTATTTTCCATTTTCTCAATTATTGGAGACCCGGGAAAGAGCTGCATAATTTTGCGGATGTCAAAGATCCTGCAGCAAAGGCACTTCTTATTTCATTTTCCTTTTTCTTAGTAGTCTGGATTGTTGCTTCCTTTAAATAAGACTTTTTCCAAAGTGAGATGCTTTTTCTCTTTTAAAAGACGTTATATTTGTGTGTCTTTACTTCTAAAGAAATAGATTTCTACTTAAACGTTTTTTATATCTTTATCAGACTTGGCTTGGGGGGGGGGGACTGAAACAAAAATTCCAGAAATTAATTTTAAAGACGAAAAAGTTATTCTTTAACACATCCTGGCTTGAAACAGGCTGACGACCAGCCGTTTGAGAAACTTTTGACTCCAAACCACGGATATAAATACATGTAACGATCCTGTCAACTAAATGTAACGTTTTTACTTTAACGTTTGTTCAATATTAATGAATCATTCCATACATGGCCGAAATACTTTTATTTCCATAATATAGCAGACTTTAGTCGGGTTTCGGCCACCAATGGCCGAAGCGAAGTTACCATACAAATCTCAGATGATTATCAGAGCGTAAGAGAGGAGCAGTATGAAGATGAGAGTAGCATAAGAAGAGCAATAAGAAGAAGCGTTTTTCGCTGTGTTTTGCTATTTATATGAGGGAAAATTCAATTAAACGTCAGAGTCCAAACTGTCTGAATGGAGGGACTTCCAGGGAAGATAAGTATAGACCCAAAGTCTGGTAGGGATAATCCCTACAGATCTGTTCCGTGAGAAGAGAGCATTGTCAGAGAATTTTTTAAAAAGCGTGATTGAATTAATTAAAAGAATAGGAATTGTATCAGGAAATACGAATGAACATTATCGTTTAAAAGAGAGAATGGGCAAATTTAGTAAATTAAATTATTTTAGTGAGAAATTAATGTGAAATAATTTAAATCATTACACACACACACACACATATATATAAGGAGGGGAGGGCCCTCAAATACGATTGCATTTTATAATACATCGATATGATACGATGATTTCATATCACACTTTATACTTTTAGATAATTTGTTTATAATTTTTCATGTAAAGCACTGTCATTTCCTTTCACAGATTTGCGACCAAAACGAAAGTAATTCAAGAATAAAGATTTATTTATTGACTCGCGTTTCACCTTCTTCGTTTACATTTCCTTCGTCATTTCCTGGTGATGGAGTACAAAATATTTTCTTTAAATACTTCTTATTTTAGATGTTTATTGATATGCTTAAGTCATGTCAAAAACATCAAAATAAACGTCGCAGGAAATGTTCTGTAGCAGCCACTGTAGTTCATTATTCCTTCCAATCATTATTTTATGGGTCATTTAGTTTTTAAATGTTTTCAACAAAAATCATGTTCTATAGTGATATAAAAGTACAGTGTGGCAGAAAGGTTGTGTTATCATGTAAGAGTGAAACTGTGTTACAGGTTGTTCTGTATAAAAGGGGTAGACACACACAAAATTTTAAAATTTAGCTACAAAATGGTAAGTTTTGCACGCTTTCTGAGTGAATTTGGATAGAAAAGTAAATGATGGCAGCTTATGTCAAAGTCACTGTGTTTAGTTTTTGCAGTAACTAGTGCGTAACTTTTTTTTTGTTGAAATTTTAATTAAAACAGTACAATATAACTTTCCTAAATATTACATATGTATTACATTTAAATAAAAATGTGTCGAGGAATCAAAAATTATCAGTGATAATTTCATTAAAAAAATATGCCTCTTCAAAAATAATCAACAAGAAAGTAATAATTTGCCAAAATCCAATCAGTGAATTTACTGAAGGCTTTATTGTATATCCCATTACAATACAAAAAAAATGCAAGGAAATTTTTTTTAAAAAAAAAAAACTATTTTATGTGTAAACTGATTGTGCTAAATAACATTTAATTAGATATTCTAAACATAATTATATTGAAGAAACAAATGTACATAAAATGTAAAATAAATTTCTCAGTGTCATATGTTTAGTCTTTCTGCTGTAAAGCAACAGTTAGTTGCTTTCACCTCTTGCGTAGATTTTCATACATTTCATCCTTACAGCACATGGTACACATGCTGAGCGAGTCTTTACTATTTGCTGTGATGCTTTATAAAACGTTAAGTCGCAGCGAACGAGTATAATTACCATGCCCATGTTGCCTGCCATTGCATATTGCGTATATTTATGCCAAGTAATTTTTCTAATAGTTAAAAAAAAAGGAAATAAGAAATGAGACAACAAGGTCTATGCAAATGTTTTGCTTATAATTCCTAGTTTTTGATGCAAAAATAGAATACAAATTTAATTTCCCCCCAAAAAAAGTGGTTGATGGTTGCCTCTCCCTAATTGCCGCCACTGAAAGTATCATCAGCCGTGATTCAGATTTGGTGGATAGATGTTTGAAGTCTCTGGATTTATGACTTCTGTAACATCAAGTCTTGGCGTCAGTTCTAGAACTTACAAGTCTTAAAAAATCAAATATGCCATCTTTCAATGGGTCTAGATATGTTTCAGCTGGTCACTTTATCAGAATGCACGAGGCACCATACACGAAATTTATTACATGTGGTTGACGCAAATTATGTCATCCGCTTTGCTTTATAAATAATAGAGTTCCAATGCAAGATCAATGATTCCATTGAACATTTTCGATGAGTTTAATTACATAAATTCCTTATTCTGCTGTTTTATAAATTATCTAAAAATTGAATTATCAACTTTTAGATTGAACAATGGCATATCAGTAACGAACACATCATCCTATTAAACGAATATCTTTCCATGTCTAGTGCCACTTATATCTCCAGTTTCTTGAAAACTTCCACTGACTGGTTTGTCTGATATCCATTACCCTCAAAAATTGCCTTTCCTTTTAATTTCAGTATTTAAGCAAAATGGAGTAGCGTGGAGGTCGAAGCTTGAAGTCCTCCCGATGGCGTGATGTGAAATTTTGGAGAGGGGAGTGCCAGTTCAGGTGTTGCCCTCGTTTCTTCACCTAGGCTAAAATTTATGAAGTTCCTGGTCAATAGCTCTAGTGTTGCTTCTTGTTTTTTAGCAATCAATAAAAAAGGATGGAAGCTCAAATTATAATAAAGTTTGTTGTTAAAGTTCTTCATTATATTTTTTTTATTTGATCACTGCATTCAATAAATTATATTTAACAATCGTCTTTCAAAATTTTATATTGGAATAAAAAAAGAATTTAGCGTACATGCGCTGTATAATTCGAATAATTGAGACTTTATTACCGAGCTATAACAACATCCAGTAATAACGCAACTAAATATTAATTTGAGTTATTAAATAAAGATGGGATTCAATATCGTGTCTAGTAAAATTGAACACAAAATAAACTTTAAACTGATTTTTAAAAAAAGAAAACTATAATGATAGGTCTAATTTTCATGATTACCTTGATAGATTATAATTTTAAGTTATAAAGACAGACATGTGAATGAAAAGAATTATTATAATAATAAGTTCAATCTTAAGTTATATTTAGCAATCGCTCGCTATTGCTGTATTAAATAATAAATATTTTTTAAATTTATTTAAAAAAAAAAGATTTAACTTATTTCTGGTTCTGAATAATGATAATCGAAACTATCAATCTAATATAAAGAACTCCCCCTCCTTTTTATAAATACTTCTTCCATAATTCTTAATTAATTCATCTTCTATAATTCTTCGTTAAAACTATTATTTATTCTGTTCAATTAAAAATACAGATTATGCAAAGAACCTGAAACACTCCTTTCCCTAAACATTAATATACAATGAGTGTCGATGATACATTAATAGCTCCCCCTCAATTGATTGTTCCGTTCTGTTTAAGAAATGGGATTTGATATAGAGTATTTATTAAGTCTGAATCAAATAAAACTGTGTGTGATATTTATTTTAAAAATGTTTAAATTTTTTAACAAACTGGGATTTCACGCAATTTCAGTTTGAGGTAATATCATAACAGTCGAGGAATAAATTCACCGATTTATAAATATATTAATAAAGAATATTAACAGCTATTTGGTGAAATAATAAGATGAATATATTTTTTTTTTTTAGTTTCAGAAATTTTTGTGAAATTATCATATCTCATTATCATGTTTCGATTTTCGATTGCTAATCATACACATAGTATTTGCACTCAGAAAAAGCTGTCGCGGTAGCCAAGTGATCATGGTCGGGAATTCACTGCTGAACTTCTTTCCGCCGAATCGTGGGTACTGTCCAAATTCCACAAAAGACCCACAGTCAGCTGGTTCGTGTCAACTCTATCGAGACTAGAAATCATCAAATCAGTGCGCACCCCCTGGTTACCCTAGCGATCCTTCTCAATTTTTGACCCTCATTCTTGCCAACCAATTTTTGTCTTTTTTTTTTTTTTTCTATTTTCTCACACGTCCAGACCACAGTTACATCTTGTTTGGCACCGCATAGCCTCCTCTGGCTCTTGCGCCAATAACCCTTACTTTCACTCATCCCAAATCGGTGTAATTCCCAGTTGGAGTAATTTAAATTCCCAGTTTGGAGATAAAGTGCCAGTTTAGATGTTCTCCTCGTTCCTTGATTGATCCTTAAAATATAAAGATTCGTCGCTAATAGCTCCATATTGCTTCTTAGTGGGACGCTGATAAATGATCAGTCACACAGAAAAAGTCATTTAGAAATCTAATGTCACTTTTACATGTTTCCTGGATGTTTGTGGGAAGTATGGTGGATAGTACTTTTCAGAATATAAATAGAATTTGCAATTAGAAGATAATTATCTTTTTTTTTTTTTTTTTTTTTTTTTCTGTTGGAATTTGATGGAAGACAGGATAGAAGTTTCAGTTTCGAATTTCGATTAGAATAAATTTTCAATGAATTGAAATTTGTCTTGAAAACCATGTAAATATGTTAATCTTAATTCTTAAAGATGAATTGATTATTTATCGCATAAATTTTTATTTTCAGAAAAATCTGTATTATTTATTAAAATATAATTCAAGTGTATCGCATTGATTCTAATTGATCTTCATTTCTAAATCAGCTATCATTTTATCCAATTCGGGCGTCTGAACCATAAAGCAGATTAAATTAAATGCATCCGCCAAATATTTGAACTTGTTATTTACTTACGAAGAAAGTTATCTAATCCTTGGATGTTTCAAAAATATTTTTTGATAATACCATTTTATATTTAATTTTAAATATAACTTTTGAATGAAACTACTGTATTGTCAAAATTTTGGGATCCGGTTTGGCCACACTTTGTTTTGAAAACGTAAACATTGATGTTCGCATTCTGTTTAAAGTGACGTTTGTGTGGAGCTTTAAGTCAATGTTTTAAGTTCGTTTGTCCAAGGACGTTTCCTCGTTCTATTTATTCTATCGGAGTATTTTTTCCCCTTTTTTGACTGAGGATTACGCCGGTTTGCGGTATTTTTTAATTGTAAGTATATAAATTTTCTCTTTAAATAATGATTAAATTCTTTAAAATATATTCCGCTAATAATTTTACCCGGAACATGATTTATAAAGTTTTTCTCTGTTTTCTATAAATCTTGAATTATTTGAAATTTATTGAGTTTTCATAATTCGGAATATAGCATTATGATTATGAGTCAATATTCTTAATTAAAAGTAATGAAAATTATAATACGAAAATATTTCCGAAGACAACACTGTTGAACAATTTTTGGACTAATTCCGTATCTTTTTATTCAAATCATTGATCAATAATTAATTTTATATTGAAAATTCTTTATCCTTCTCATATATTTTGAAAGTGTACATGGCCGAAATTTCGAAAGAACTATTCAATTTTTAAAAATGAAATAAGCATATTTTCTTAAAAAATTTTAAAATCTGAATTTTGAAGTTTCATGTATCTTAAAATAAATTTTTTATGAATAGCACTAATTAGTTATCATTATTGTATTTTTAAATTTATTAGAAATTTAATACTAATTCTGTCATAATTTGAGGATCATTGCTGTAAGAAAGTATACATTCAGAATCTTTCTTGGTGTTGATACTTGTAAAGAAAATGCATGGAATAATGACCGGAAATTCAGAATGCAATTCATATACATCATTTTTAAATAAATTAATTTTTAAAGAAATTTTCCCTTAAAGTTTTGAGTTTCTTTGATATCAGGTAATTATTTGATTTTCTAACTTTATTACTGCAAGTATAAATTATCTAAAAAACTTTTTACATGCTATTTTTAAGAATAATTATATTTTTAGTTTTTAAATTTGGTTAAGAATTTCGTTCAATTTAGTAAAAATAACTAATCAATGATCAATTAGAGATTTTCAATTATTTTGGGTTGTGTAATAGTTTGTTTTTTTTATCTATGAAGGACACATTTTTGTTTTCTTAATCATACATGTAGATATCACCTTAAAATTATATAATTTTTTTGTAATGCAGTTTTTACTATACATTCTTGAAATAAAAATGCTTGTTAAAATAAATCTCTTTTCTTAAGAGTATGTGCACAAAAAAATGTTAATATCTAAAACCTTTATTTTAAAATAAGCATTTTATACTTTTGATATAAAGTTTGTTTTGAGATTCAATCATAAATAAGAGAGAGATCCAAATTATATTATATTAAAAAATTTACTTTGTAAATAAAATTTCTCCTGTATTGGATTTTATCTAGATTTTAGAAATGTTTTTATTACATGTATAGTTTCTTGTTCACTACTTTTTGAGGCAAAATAACTTGAGTTAACATAGCTCAAAAAATATCATTCACATTTAAATAAAAATTCCATATATTTTATTATACTTAATAATAATTAAGTAAATAAAATATTTTTGTGAGATACATAGAATTTTGTGCATTATTTCCAATAGCCCCTGTGTTGCTTCTAGTGTGATTTAATAAAAACTAAACTAAAACAAAACCTTATGCATTATTTCGTAGGAAAAAAACTCTTTGAGATTCATTCAATCAAATTCTTATTTTTACTATTTCCTAAAGCTATTTCAATGCATTGTTACATAATTAATGTGACAATGTATTCTTCTTAAAATATTTTACAATGCCTGATAAAGAAAATGAAAATGATTGAGGGAAAACTGATGTGCCTTAAAAACTTCTTGAAAAATTAAATTTTTTTAGTGAAAGCAGGTCATCTTCATATGTAGGACATCCTAAAACTTGTTTCTTTATGATGTAAATAATGGTAGTAAAAGCTGATTTTTTTTTTTTTTTCATTCACTAATAAGGTATTCCAAAAGTGAAAGTTCACGTTTTATTCTTTCTCTTAGTCTAACATTTATTTATGTAAATCAAAGTATATTTTCCCATTTGAAGTAAGTGATGAAATTTTCTCCCTACTTAGTGATATGAATCATTTTTTAAATTCAAATTGATTTATGTTTCTACAAACTTGTCATTTAGAAAATAAAGATTTATCAAAATCTGACCTCTGATAGAAAGAAGACAAAACATGTAGAGAGGAAAAAATATTCTGAAAAAGAACATTGTTATAGAGAAAATATTCATATTAAGAAGAAATTTTCTGTGTATAGGTATAAAATTAAATTATGTTGGTGTGTTCTTGAAAAAATTAATTTTTTTTCCTTCCTTTTTACTGTTTTATCTTTAAACTTAAACCATATCATAAACAACTGATAATATTTTTCTCCTATCATACTAAATAATTAACATCAGTTTTTAATTAACTTTTTTCTAGATCAAATTATTGTTCCTATTGCATGTCTCCTTAAAATGTTTGAATAAAGTTTGTTGAAATGATACCAACAAATAAAAGTAAGTTATTTGTGATTTTATGTAAACAATTTCACTTTTTCCAACTCTTAATTAAAAAAAAAAAATTTATTAATTTTAGGTACATGGTTTTCTTTGAAGTATATTCTTAGTAGTTGCAATAAGATGTATATTTATTAAATATTGTATGTTTTTTGTATAAATATTTTATGCATTTCTATAAAATATTTTTCAAACCAGGTCCTGTTATTTTGTACTTCTTATATCCATAGCAAATTCTTAAAATTTTTTTAAGGTATGTATGTGTATAACTTGTATGTCAAAATTTCCCCCCGGTGTGCGAAAACCTGAGGTTAATTGAGATTTTAATTTTTTTCAGTTTTTCTAAGGTAATTAGCTATTTTTATGTCTATAATATTTTTTATTAATAAAAGTTTTTGTAATTATGATTAAGTCATAGTAGAAATTTACTTTTGTAGAAAAAAAATAATATTTGGTTACATAAAAATATATTTTGCTAAAACAACCAACCACCCAAGTATATTTTTTATATATCTTTGATTATTTTTTTTTTTTCATGCTCCTTTTCTGGTGATTAGTTTTTTTATATATACTTTGGATTGGTTAATTTGATAAATTGAACAGCATTGTACTATTATCCTTATCTAGGATTTAATTGAAAATCTTAGCTACATAATGCTTCATTTGTGCTTATGATATGATTGTTAGATAATCAAAACTTCTTTTGATAGAAATATATGTTAAATTATTGTTAATTTTCTAATGTTTTAATTGTAATGTAAACAAGATAACAGTAAAAATAAAAATAAAGAATTCAAGTAGCAATTTTATAATTGTAAGATTTCATTCTCTTCATGATTTAAAAGCATGTCAAAAATAAGATTTTGATCTTAATAATTTTCTATCTGCAACTTCTGAAATTGATTAGGATATTTTGAAAGTCTTCATAGTATTTACTGATTATAAATAAATTTGGATGAAGCTGAAAACTTAAGATTTTTTTTTTAATAATTTACTTTTAATATCATTAATGCATTAATGTAATCAGTTCGTTCTATGATATCCAAAATCAATGTTATATTTCTAGAATCAGGAAAGTGAAATATTTGTATATTCTAAAAGATATTAGATACAATGAAGAAAAACAAATTATGTAACATTTAAATACTTAAGTTTCTCATCTGAATAATTTTTTAATATAAATTGATTTGATTGTTTTTAGAAAATTGCTTTGTCAAAATCAATTTGCATGCACTGATATCATTTTTTTTTTATATATATTTATATTAAAGGTTGTTATGTACAGGTTATTTAAATTTCATTTTTCATTCTGTTTATTTTGTTAATACTATTCTGTTATATATTTCATTCTATTTTGTACTAATTACATATTCTTAAGTTTTCTCCTTCTCTGAAAAATCTTATTTTTTTGGTAGTGAATCAGCAACAAATTTCAAAGAATGAGTTCTTTAAACCCAAATAAAGGCATTGCCTTTAGAAGAAAAATGGTTCCACGGGCAGCTTCAGACAGTGACCACTTGTTGGCCACAAATACTGATTCAGGAGAAGACAAAGAATTCTCAGATTCAGAATTTAAAAGTGGCAAAATTGACACTAATGAGACATTAATTCCTAATGCATTTGTGAAAGATTCAAAACCGGATCCATGGACTTTTGATAATGATCAGCCGGGTACAGATGATGGCCACAGATCTCTTCTTGAAGATCATATTATAATACCTGATACAAAAGAGACTATGCTATCTGTTGCACTTCAAGTCTTTGTGCCTTTTCTTATAGCAGGATTCGGTACTGTTGGTGCTGGTTTAGTTTTAGATGTTGTTCAGGTAAAAGCTAATATGTCTTTATAAAGCTATTTAGAATAATTTTGCTGAAATTATATTTTTGATTATTATAGTATAGTATTTTTGGGGAATTTTCTGTATGTATATATACAATGTTATATGTATGTTGTATAAAAACAGCTTTCATGTATATGTGGAAAAAAAATTAATGAATATTACAATGTGGGTTATATACTATTTCACATTACTGTTAATTGTGTTTTGCTGTTAAGAGAGTCATTATATGAGAGCAGTAAAAATTATATTATTATTTTAGAATATAAATGTTTGAATTAAATTATAAGAATTATTTTGCAAAAATAAAAGTTGAAAAATGACAAATGTCAATTTGATTTCAAGGAGAACATACTATAACAATGTTTTTCTAATTTCTTCTCAACATACCACTTGATCAAAACTCTAGATCACAGTTATACCATGTTTAGTGCAGTATAGTCAAATTTGGCTATGTCATAAAATCCAACTTTAACTTATTGACTCACTCATGCCTACATCATTATGTTGGTAGTGTGCATGACATTTGACTCGCACAATCTGAATACAACTCTTTCCTTGTTCAACATCACACATATTTTTGACCATCATCTCTAAAGAAGGATATTTTACTCTCTTCAGAACAAATATGTTTTCATTGGTATATTGTTAGGCCATGGCAGCCTAGTAATCATAGTTGCAAGTTCACAGTAGGCGTTGTTTCAATTGATATTAAAAGATTTTTTAAATGTATGATGAAAATTTTCTTTGGGAAACATTTAATTATTAAGAAATTAGTGTAGAGATGTTAAGGCAAGTGGTTCTGATAAAAGTTTCTCTCTTTAAAATAATTTGACCAATTTTTTTTTAATAATTTTTTTAAAATATGGCTCTTGCACAATTAAACTTCACTATACTCACTAATGCACATGAAAAATACATTGCATTAAGAATTTTAGATAATTTTCTTTGTTGTTCTGTATTTCCTACATCTGTCAACAAATTATTTTGGATCTTATAATATATTAACTAATTTGGAATCATTGTTGATAATCTGTCTTTTGAACAGGGAAGCTCTTAAATTGAATCTCAGAATTGATTATTTTAACAAAGACTTTTTCAAAAGCAAAAGATACAGATATTGTCTTGATAGTGATACTGTCTCCATTTTGGTCACCCGTGTGGTGACCAGGTGTGAATGAAGTCTCACTGTAGCTCATGCATTTCATAAGAGGTGACTTAATTGGGTACTCAGTGTCTGGGTATATAGCCATACACCCTGCCCCTAAGGATTATATCTTAGGAACTTGATTTTTTTAGGTAGGTACGCACATTAAGACTCCAAAGCACCTTAATGATTTTTTTCTTTCCCGTAGGATTTACTCTCTTTGGTAAACATGGGTAACATGACATCAGGATACCCTAGCAATCCTTCTCTATTTTTAACCCTCCTTGTCAAACAGAATTTTACTTTTTTTAACAAGTCTAGATCAGTTTTACACTTCATTAGCTTTGCTCTCACTCGCTTACTTTGTTTGGCACGGCATGGCCGTATCTGGCTTTTGCACCATTATGAATACCATCACTCACTAGCTCATTCAAACTTCTAGATCACAATTAGTTACACCTTGTTTGGCGCAGCATGGGCACATCTGGCTCTTGTGCTGTAAAACTTCACTACCATCACACATCTCTATTTTTGTTCTTTGAAAGAAAGTTAATTTTTAAGATCACTATCAAAAATATTGTTTCCTTATAATATTAATATTCAGTTAATTTACACCAGAATAAAATGTCAAATGTGTTGTAGTACTAGCATTTTATGTACAAATATTGTTGTTATTCTTATGAAAGTCTCCATGACATCACTTCGCATTGAGTTGACAATTGTATAGTAACTGTTTTTCTAATTAGAAATCGAGGTACAATTTCGGTTATTTTTAATATATAACAGAATCTCTGAATATTTTCAAGTATTGTCAGAATTTGTTTGCAAGTGCTCTTAATATTATTTAAGAATAATTTTGATTTAAAATATTCTTTTTATGTATGAATAGTTAGGATTGAAAATGCTCTTTTGAGGCTGTTTATCAACGAAATCACTTTAGTATGTTAACCTGAATGAATACATTAGTTTGGGAGGTATTGTGCTGAAACACCTTTCACCAATATCCTGGGCAGTATATTCAATAAGCAAGAAACCTACGAAACATAATTCAATTGCATTTTAAAAAAAACTAAAATAATTTGTCAGATCTATTTCATGCCCTTTATTTTATATATGATATATAAATCTATTATTTTTTTAGAAGTGTTTTGGTAAATATATCTTTAGAAATATATTTCTGATAATTACTGTCGCAAAAGTATATTAAGTTGTGTTATAGAAATGATTCGCATAGTCTTAAGTATTAAATAAGCATGATTCTTTAAAATGTTTTTCATTGACATTTTTTTTTTTTTGAAACTACTGACTAATATATAATTTTTTTCATGTTGAGTATCAATTTTTATACACATTGCTGCTTTTGAATATTTCTAGCATTGGGAAGTTTTTAAAGTAGTTTCAGAAATATTTATATTAGTGCCTGCTTTGTTGGGTCTTAAAGGGAACTTAGAAATGACTCTAGCTTCTAGACTATCAACTCAGGTAAGTTCTATTCACTTGAAATAACTACATTTAATATGAACAATTTTTCATAAATAATTTTCATTTAGTTGAATTAATATACATGATTATTTGTTTGAAGGCTAATTTAGGTCATATGGATACTGTAAAAGAACAGTGGAAAATGGCTACTGGTAATATGGCTTTGATACAGGTATAATTATTCATGGTTTTAATTTTCATTCAATGTATTTGTATGCTAAATTAACACTAGTTGAATTTTTTTTACTATTTTTGATTAAATTGTATTTTGCAGATTTTTTCCAAAATCTATCAAATTTCTCTTCATTAAATTATAAAATACTTGTTTTTTTAATTCTGGTGTAATTAACTTTTAGCATACATTACACAGCACTTTGGAAGTAAAGTTTACTGACAAAATTGGTATTAACTAATTATTCATAATCCCTTGAAATATCCTGAAAAAAAAAGTAAATGTTTTGCTGTCTTTCTGGCTCTATAAGTACTGCTCTCTTCTTATAGGACTGGACTATAAAAAGAATCATTTAGAAAAAATAAGAAATTTTATGAGGGAAAAACCTCATACTGCTGCTTAAGAATTATATTTTAGAAACAGAATTTCCACTTGTACATTTTTAACCAATGCATCTCATTTCTGAAAATATATGATGCATTCTTTCGAATTCATTGATAAATTATTCAATCTCTTAAAAAAAAAAATTTCAACAACACACAGAAAAACTTGAACAGTAATCAGTGAATATATTATTTAAAAATAAAATATATAAATATATTTGTTAAGTGGTTGGTAATTGGGGTATATATATACTTGAAAATGTAACAGAAACAGTGTAATACTATTAAACATTGTAGCTAGGAATGTGCAGGAATTCAAAAAGTACCAAAAAACTTATATTTTTAACTGTGGTGAAAGAAGTTGTGAGGATATCCATGCATTTTTATAAACATATATTTTATGCTCATATATGTATTGTAAATTTTCTGATTTGTTTCACAGAATACATTATTTTATTATAAACAGTTCATTTATAAAGTTTTACATTCTCTGAAGAACAAATGTTTTCTTTTGATTATTTTATAACCTTCATGATGGTTCTATACTAACTTGAATGTATTATAAAATCAAGTTTTATTAATGTTTTTCTAGTTGATTATAAAATTTAAAATTCTCCACTTGATACAAAGTGCTATTATACTTACATATAACTGTAAATGCTTTTAAATCTATGTTACCAAAAATCCACCTAATGAAATTTAATTGCATTAAAATCCTGTAATGAAGAGCAAAAGGATGATGTGTATTAAAATGTAATGTAATGTCTAGTATCATATGGAAAATATGTCAAAAACTTTCTTGGCTTCCTTGAAATAAAAAAAATAAAGTGAGTTGGAGAGGGAGGAAAGAATTATATAAAAGGAACTGCAGTAAGAATGGTTAGAGAAATCAGTACTTAAAATTAATCATGATACAGAAGATGTATTAATGGAAATTCTCAGTTTTTGGTATATTTCGTAGATTCATTGGTTATATTTTGTATGGAATAATATATATAAAAAAATTTAAATTCAGATTTTGGACCAAAGACTAAATGCATTAAAAATGTACTAAAAATAAGTTTCTCGTGAATATTTGACATTTTTTTGTACCAATTTTGGTATTAAAAATATACTTTTAAAATATTAACTTTTTAAAAATTGAAAATTTTCTTTTGCTATTTATTGATTATAGGTTTTCTATAATTTAATTGGAATTTTGTTTTGATAAACACCCATTTAATTTTTAATATTTTTACAATTTTTTTTGTTTTTTAGTGTCAAGCTATTGTGGTAGGATTTTTAGCTTCACTTTTTGCAATGATAATGGATTGGATACCTGAAGGTGAATTTAATTTAGAGCATGCTTTGCTTTTATGTGCTGCAAGTATAGTTACTGCTTCTTTGGCTAGTTTTATTTTGGGTAAGTTTTTTTAAATTTTTTTTAAAAAAAGGAAATATTAATTTATAGTTTCAAAAATGTTTAAATTTATTGCACATCGAGATAACTAAACTATCAAGGAAAATTAATAGAAACATTTGAATTGCAATCATATATTTTCATGTTTATTCCATGAAAATCCTATGGAGTTAATGTACAAAATTTAGATTTGAACTTCATGTGTGTTAGTTTCTTTTTTAAACTGTTCAGAAATTAATGTATATTTAAAAGATTTGTAAACTGTAATAACAAGCAAAAATGGGTAGCATTTTGTATATAAATATTTTTCATCATAAAGAAAAGGGGGGGGGAGAGAGAGAATCTTAATACCGTCAGATTTTATTTCAAAATTGTTCGACCAAATTTTCATAGCTTTCATTTTACTCTACTATAGGATGTTTTATTAATGAAAGAATTATATAATCTGTATAAGAAATATTGATAGTGTATCATTTTATGTGGAGTTTATGTTGAACACAAAAGCTAATAGAATGCTGCAGTTTATGAGATTTATATTAAGTACATGAAAGACAATGCATAAAAACATGTGCAAGCTGAATCTAATAACAATTCTCAAGTTGTTGCCAGATTCATCACAATAGATTTGATTACAATTAATAATAAACTGATAAGTCACCCCTCGCACCCACTTTACTTCAACAAAATTCATTTAAATATGCTGGAGGCTTACAGATACTTCTATATATTGTCTGTTAACTGAAAAACTACTTTCTACATTATTTGTATTTAATGAATTTTCCAACTTATCACTATAATCAATAGAAAAATTAAAATCTCAAGTTACATAGCTGGGGTTTTGTGTAACTTTTGATGGCTTTAAATATTTTCCATTTTCTGTATATACTTAATTTGAGGCTGTTCAAACCTAATAAGATCATCAGTCTTTTTTAGAAATTTCAATGGTTGGTTCCCAATTTTATCTCTCATGTTCTGTTTAAGAACTTTATCTCCTATCTTTAAGGGCATGAGGACTTTTATTGTCCCATCAAAATAAGACTTTTGCTTTCTCTGTCAATGCTGTAATTTTGGGACAACATCCTAAGAGATTTGGACATTAAGCAATTTATCACTTACATGCAATTTAGTTCTCATTCTACAGTGAAACATGAACTGGGCAGGAAATCAATCTATTCCTGAAAATACAGTATTTCTATATTCAATTATAGCTACAGTTGGAATATTATTTTCCTCGTGTGCTTTCTTAAAAAATGTCTTTGCAATCCCTAAAGCTTTCTCTTCCAGACCATTGCTTCAAGGATGATATAGACTAATGGAGGAAGATTCAATATCCCAATGCTTTGTGAACTTCTTGAATTTGTAGTTGTTAAATTAGACTTTTACACTAACAATAGTTTCAGAGCACCAAATCCAGCAATTATCATTTCAAGCATTTGTATTATTTCCCCAATTGTTTTACTATTTTCCTTTTCTATTTCCTTCGTCTTTGAAAACTAATAAATTACATTAAGGTAATTAATATTCCTGTGAAACATTAAGCTTCTTCCTATTTTCTGAAAGGGTCTTCAATTTTTGGTTACATTTCTCAAAGAATTCAGCAGTTGAAACAGTTTCAAAAATAATGTTAAATTTATTTAGAATGGAAAGTACAAAGATTAGAGCTTTTCTCTTCAATACAATTTGTCAAAAACCCTTTTTAAAATCTAATACAAAAAAAATCATTCTAATTGAATTATAATTTCATCGCTAAATTGTATGATGTGATATTCTTATGTAATAAAATTTATTTAAATTTCTTGGGTCTAAGCATATCCATAGTTTACCATTTGATTTTTCAACTGTAACCAAACTATTTACTAAATGAGTCAGTGCTTTTATTTGCAATATGCCTTTATAGTCTAAATTAAGTAATGACTCTTTTAGATCTCTTAGAATTGCTTAAGGTACCCTTTTAGAGTGGTCTATATTATGGATTACATTTCCTATAAAAATTATATGATGGGGAAGCCCTGTAAATTCATCTATTCCTTTAAGGACATATTTAATCAAAACCTCATTTTTGTCCAATAACTCTACTTGATTCATTTTAACGTCAAGCATGCATTTATACCTAAGATTAAGAATCTACATTTACAACAATAAAATTCAATTTAATATTTATCAGTTGATCATAATAAGCTTACCTTATCCCCTAGTTTCAATTTGTGATAACCTGAAGCTATTAACATAATATTTGTCTTACATAATTAACACATTTAATTATATTTTTAAAAGATGGATGCAATTTATTAGCTTCTGCACCAGTGTAAAATTTATAAAATAATTATTAATACATAGTTTTTGCACCAGTATTTTTTACTTGGTTTATCAGCATATGAAGAATGAGAATTTATATACAGGTTTTTCATTTATAGATATAGTGAATTTCATTTATGTATATAGAGAATTTATATACAGGTTTGTTTGTATTTCGCTTCGAGGCTACCCTAATAATTTCAATTTGCATTCTGATAGCCTTTCACTTGGAAAAAATGATTTTTTTTTTTTTACATTAGTACAACACATTATAGAAAAATGATATTTCTTCTTGCAATTACATAATTTGTTAAAGGCTAGGCATTCCATCTTGCTATGGGTTCTACCACATTTATTACAAATGAACAATCTCAAAGAATTCCACAATTTCACAGTTTGAAGGATTGTTAATCATCTGAATTTTTTTTTTCATGGCATAAACTTCAGCTTTCATATTAAAGTTCTCATTAATTTTCTTCATTTGTTCTTTTACTCAATTCAGTTGCTCAAATGAAATCTGCTTCTTTCTTCAAAGTTAACTGTGGTTCTTAAAGCAGATTTTTTTGAAGTCTTGTCACGAATTCCAAGAATTACTCATTTGCAAATGAGTGATTCTTCCTGTTTTTGAAATTCATATAATGCTACTGAGGACTTCAATCGCATCAAAGATGTATCAATATTCTGTCCATCTTCTTGGAACAGCAAAAAAAAAAATTGTTTCTTTTGAATACTACATTCTGATGCATAATGCAATATTCCTTATTTTTTTTAAAATGTTGACAAAGCTCTCTTTGTTGGAATTGTCTTCAAATTCAAACATGTTTAATCCGTATATGCCTTCATCACATAGTAGAGTTAACAAAATAGCAATATCAGATTTCAGACTTTTTTTCTGTTGCAATCATAAAGTTTTTGAACTTCTGTTGTCGCATTTTCCAGTTCTCTGAGACATTTTCACTTGTAAAACTCATTTCATTAAGCAGTTTAAAAAGCTCTATTTTTAGATATTCACAGTATATTTGTTCAAGTTTGTTGTACAAACGATTTTCTTCTAATCTCTTCCAGGTTGCCTAGATTTTCAAGAATTTCACGAGCTATAAGTGTAGTATGCTGACACTTGTACCATTTTATGTTAAGTTATGTTAAATATAAAAGTTTGTGGAACACTACAGTTCACAATAATTATATATTTATTAAGTATGGGAAAAACAGCACATAATATATATAACTGGATCCAACAACAGCTACCGAGTTGTTACCAAGATTCTGACATTTACAGTAGGTACGATTAATATGAATAGATATGATTGCAATTTATAATAAACTGATATATAACAGCTATGTGATTTATCTCTTATTTGATTTGTGTGCTATTGTTCAGAGGAAGTTTTATATTATATAATTTAAATTTTATATATTTTTGTATCAATCATTATATTTCCTTCTGCAATCAAAAATTCATATATTTAAAGAATCCATATATATTTTTAAAATTTATTTCTTTTTTTAAAAAAAATGAACTCTGGAAACAGATTACTTTCACTTGAAAATTACTCTAGTAAATAACTCGGAATATTTGTATTAACATTTTCCGAGTTATAACGGTTGTCTTCCATCAAAATTTACATTGTTTGAAATGTAAATTTTTGTAGAAGATTTTATGGGCTAGCCCCAGGGGGAAAAGAATCTTTACTTTCATACTGATTTACATAAAGAAAAAAGTTTTATGTGTCTGTTTTTAATGGTGGTTTGTAGTATATAATTTGTGTATTATAACTATAGATGTAACTTTTGTTTTTTAATAGGCTGTGTGATGGTTGGAGTTGTAATATGCTCAAGGAAATGCCATATAAATCCTGATAATGTAGCAACTCCTATAGCCGCCTCTTTGGGAGATTTAACAACTTTATCACTTCTAGCTGGAATATGTAAGGTTCTGTTTGCAAAATTAGGTAAAGCTATTTTACATGTTTGTTTAGTTTTTAGATTGTTTATTTTTATGCTTATGAATAAATAAAATTTATAATTATGTTCTAATTATGTAACTATATATTTAAATAAAGATTTTTTTTTTTTTTCAAAATTATAAATATGTTAGCTTTATTTTAATATTCATTTATGTTTTCAGTTATTTATTACTTGTTTATAAGTCTCAGCCATGTTCGTATAGTATTAGTGTATACATTTAATACTTTTCTAGAATATCAATTTTAATCTTTTTTGTTTTACTATATCTGTGTTACATAATTTTGCAAGCATTTCTTTCCTTAATTATATTTTAACAATTAAATTTTTATATTAAGTTTTAGAAATTTATGTAAAATTAATTACCTTGACTGGAATTTTTTCCCAGTTACTGAAAGAATGAAATTTCTTCCAGATATTAATAACAATTTCATTTTTTTTTTTAAATTTTAGTAAGTAGAAGGACTTTATATGTTTCACCATATTTACTGTTGCATCTTTGTAAAAAACATCGCTTCTCAATTGCTTGAAAAAAAATTGTTTATAATAGTTTTGTTTCTTAAAGTTTGGAGATTTTTCTTCTCTTGTGTTCATGATACAAGAAATAAAGTATAATGAGAATGATATTAATGGTGCATCATCTGCTTCATGAATAGAAACATTTACTATCTCAAATGTATATTTAAATAAATGGTATTTGTTAAACATGTTGTTTAATATTGTTTATCAATATATTTTGTTTCTATAATTTTTTTTTTTATCAGAAATTATTTTAATTCAAAATACTCTTAATTTTCAGCTTCAATAATTAATGAGCCTGATATAAATAGTAAATATTGTTAAAACTTTCAAATATTCATTCCTAACAGTAAAATATATGTGTCAGTTGTTGAGTTTGTCGTTTCATTTTCACTGTTAATTATCTAGAAAATTTGTATTTTTTAATTATTTTGAGCTAATTTAATTTTATTTTTATGTTCATGATATTCATCAACAATGGTTTTGTGTAAAAAAATGTCAAATTTAATCATATATTTTGATAGTTAGATTCCAATTATTAAGTCAAAGTTTGAGCATTATCATATTTAGTTTAGATTCCTGGTTTTGTTCACACACATTCAGTTTTTGCCCCTTCTATTTTGTGAGACACATATATATATTAAACATTATATTGTATGTTATAGATTATTTTATTCTATTTTAAAACTAATGTGTTTATACTTTCTCTAAAAATATGTTGTATTTTATCTTTTTAGTTAGAATTTGTTATAACCATATATTTCACACCAACAGCTTCATATTATGTCAGTCACCTGAAAAATTATTATATGCATAAATAGCGTGTTATTATGGAAATTATTTTATTGTATGTAACAATATAAATAATAATTCGAAATAAAAACCAACGTTTTTATATGGTGGCTAAGTTTATTAAAAAAATTATTAAAATATTAGTTAAAACTGGTCGCAAATATCTAAATATTGCATTGTTAGGCAAATAAGAACGGTTCCCAAAATTTCAGAGCTCTAGCTTGATGGGAAGTTGGTTAAATTAACAATAGACAATTTGATGACACACTGATACACATACATACAGACACACCAAGTGAAATACATAACAACGTTAAAACTAACTAAAATTAATTAATCCGGTAAATTAAATGGTTGGAATACAGTTTAGTCAAACGACTCTTGGAGACAGGAATTATTTGGCGGTATTTTGCCAAATGTTGCTAAATTGGTCCACGAAGCAGACTTAACATTCAACCAAAAAAAAAAAAAAAAAAAATTTTCGCCAAGTTTGGCAATTATTCAAATTGCGCCAAGTGATTGGGCTAAACTGCATTATTTAAAAAAATATGAGTTAAAACTTGTCGCAAACGTCTAAATATTGCATTGTTAGGCGAGTACGAACGATTCCGAAAATTTCAAAGCTCTAGCTTGAT
The DNA here is from genome assembly GCA_019974015.1 of Nephila pilipes. Lineage (NCBI taxonomy): Eukaryota > Metazoa > Arthropoda > Arachnida > Araneae > Nephilidae > Nephila > Nephila pilipes. Next base: position 199,159 of record BMAW01020616.1, read on the forward strand.
GGGAAGTTGGTTAAATTAATGATCGAAAATTTGATGACACACACACACACCAAGTGAAATTCAGAAAAACGTTGTAAAAAGAAAGAATTATACTTAAATAAACACACTGTTGCTATTTGTTTATGGGAATCAATAATGCTTTTAGTTGTCTGGGATAGTTTGTTTATGTGTATTGTAATTCATGGTTTCTGATTTTCAAATTTCACTTCAAAAATCAATGAGGGAACTTATTGTCATTTAATAAATTGCTATTTTAGTTTCCCTGAAATATTTCAAATAAAAAAAGGATTAATAAGGAATGGAATATAGCTTAATATTTTAACCATTTTAACTTCTTCCATTTGTAGCTATGTAAATTATTGTCTAGCAATTAGATTTTAATGTATATCTGAAACATTGAAATTCGGATAGAGATAAAATTATTGAAACATAGTTACAGAGAGAATTAGTTCATACATTTATATATTAAATTCAAATATTAAAATTGAAAGAATTTTTTTAAACTTTTACTTTACATTTTAGAAGCTCATGGACACTATGACAAGCTTCGGCTCATTATTGGGTTAAAATTAATTTTCTCTCTTGTAGTTGACCAATGGTATCAGTAAATTATTTTTAAAATAATTAATGTGTTAAAACACACTTATATAAACACAATAATAAAATTATAAACATAAATAATAATTTCTAGGTGCTCTTTTTAAAAAAATTATATATTTTTATTACAGATTCTCCTCGCTTTGCAATCTCTGTGATATCTTTTTTCTTGTTACTTCTTCCATTTTGGATTACTGTAGCTCGCCGTAATAAGTACACTCGTGAAGTATTACAATCAGGTTGGACACCTGTTATTTCAGCTATGGCAATTTCAAGGTAAATTTTAGTTATGTATCAAAATTTGTTTCAGGAGAGATTATCCTCATAGATAATATATTTTTCTCATTATTTATATTTTTTAATAGTTTTTGGTTTGAAAATAAATTATGTTTTATGATTATTCATTCCTTTAAAAAAAATGTATACTGTTAATTTTAATTAATTTTATGAATAATTTGCAAATAAAATATTTAGTATATAATATAGATTAGAAATGATATTGTTTTGAATGAAAAGTTTTCTTACTAAAAATAGTTGAATTCTTCTAAAGGTATTGTTGTTGAGATTTGTCTATTAAAATAATCAGTATTCTAATTTCCATGTTCATTTTTTGGACTATCAGTCATTAGAATATTTTTAATTGATAACTTTTTTCTCATATTTTAAAAGATTTGTTAATAAGTTACTCATTTTTAAAATTTATCTCGATATATTAAAATATTTAGCACTTGTTGTATTAGATTTTGCTGAGACATATGGAACATGATTTCAACCTAAAAATATGTTAAATTTAGGAGAAAATAATGTTGAACCCATTATTGTTCATATTAAAGCTGAAAACTGAGTTATGCTGTTATTAATAAAATGAAATTTATGCTGATGAAAATTTTTGTACAGAACACCTTTAATGGCAAATTCTATATTCTAATTTGTGTTTAGCTAGTAATGATTTTTGAAGATCCATATCACAAGAACAATGTGATATCAGATATTTTTATAAACAGTAACACTCATTTTTGCCAAATAGTTGCTTGTCACCGATTCTTTAAGCTATCTTTGTATCATATTAATTTTTCTTTTGTTCTATGTTTTTATATTTTTTACTTTCCTGTGTACACAAGTTCAGAATGTGTGTAAACATATTTAATAAATGTTTTGAATGTTTAAATTTTTTTTTTTATCTAGAGTGACTTAGCATTGGTATTCTCACTAAAATTGTATTGGTGTTTGGTAATCCAACCAAATCGATTATCAGCCATACCCCTGAGTGTTCCAGATTAAAGAATGCTTACTGTATTTAGTATGATTTTCAAGTCAGGAATATTTTTTTTATCTGAAATTCAAAATTATACATCAATATCTGGTCCATAATATTGCAAGAATATAAAATAATTTTACAAAAATATTATGTAGATAAATTAACTACCAGTTTTTGAATTGCAAAATCATTTGAATTACTGTGTTACCCAAACTAAACAATTAAAAAAAATTATGAATTTTTTTTATTGAAATTGCTGAAATCTCCATCATTATATAATTCAAATTAATATATAAAATAATTTGTTTATAAATGAATTACTGTTTTAATTTTGTTGAATACTATCATTATATTACAGTATTGCAAAAAAGGGCGCTGAGTATGTCCAATTTTGATTGTATAATAATTTTAACTTGTTAAGAAGTGCAAGGCTGAAATAACCATGCTTTAAAAGTGTATATAAAACAGATAATTTTTATTTGTCAATTATCAAATTTTTATTTAAAAAAATATGCTAATAATTCAGAGGTTTTTTTTTTTTTTTTTTAATTTTAATATTCTACTCTATTGACCAAATTTGTTGCAGGTGTTGGTGGTAATTTGGTAGCTGTTCAAGCAAGTCGTATTTCAACCTATTTACATCAAAGATCAAAATTGGGTGTATTACCTGCAGAAGATTCTGATGGAGTATGCAATGATCCTATTACAGCCTTCTTTGGAAAGAGTAAATGAATTTTTCTTTTTAATGTGTAATCTTGTATTTATTTAAATATCTTGACTTTTGAATAAGTATGATTGCATAATACTTGATTTTGTGTGCGCTTGAGCTAAATATTGGTGCTTGTTCTGGTTTTATATTAAATTCTGAAAATTGATTATTTTATGAAATATTCGGTTTTAATTGCAAATTTTCAAATTTCCTTTCTTCATTATTATGGAAACAAGTAAGTATACATATTAATTTATAATTTAATTTAATTGAGTGTGAAGAAATGTGTGAAATAGATAGTACAATTAGTTCATTGCAACCGAAACATGAAATAAAGAAGTAAGAATATTAACATAATGAGATGAAAAGTAAATGAAGATTTTTTTGCAGTTTTGAGTTTGTATGTATCATGTTATAAAATGTATTTAAAAAACAATGTAGTTTTGAAAAAATGGGATTGATTTCTTGTAAAAAAAAATATGGCCTGTTAATTTTTTACAGTTCATAGCTAACGAAATTCACACTCAATATTTGTATCATGATGTGTTTAAAAAAGCAGAGATTGTCTTTAGAATTTTCATCTTAATGTATGGATCTGAGTTGAGCTTGCTTTTACTGTTATCATGTGATATTGGTAAAAAAAAAAAAAAAAAATCTTGTAACCTCTTAGAAAACTAATTGTAATTAGTAAGAATATTTTTGTAATTGCTGAAAACTTAAATATTTTTCCTTTCAAAGTAAATAAGTTTTAAAACTCTGATTGTTAGATTAATTACTTATGTATTTATTTTTTTGGATATGTTTCTATTTAGAAGTTTGTAAATTGTTTTTTTAAAAGAAAAAAAAATTGTGTGTGCATTATTACCAAGGTATTGGAATAAGTTCACTAATTTGCATATGAATATATTGGTATGTTTGCTATAATTCTGGGAGATCAACATATGGATCAAGAATTATTGTACTGTTTCATGCTTGTTCTTAACTTTTTGGATAGTTTTAGGGAAGGAACGAAGATATACTAAATCAAATACAGCAAAATTACTTTCATAATTGGCTTGTGTGTAAAATCCTTTCAGCCATTTTTACCAAACAAAAAGAAATGTTAGCAAGCTATGATTGGATTGATGTAATTAGAAAAGAAACTATTGGTGTAAGTTTGATTGGAATAGTATCAACTTTCATTCATTGGATTTTACCCAAATATCTTAAAATCGTGGAAAATCATTATATTTGCTCTTTTCTCATGGCTTGTTTCCTTTTTTTTTTTTTTAAATCAATATTGTTCTTTATTTTATTTCTGTTATTAAGGCAACTAGAAAAAAAAAAACTTCATTGTATCTGGCCATTTTCTCATGGCAAATTACTTAAAATATAATATCTAACACACGTTGTTCTTATCTTCTTTCAATATTTCTTTCTTTTATATATATATATATATATATATATATAATCTGGCTCTTGTACCAATAACTTTCATATTCATTCACTCACTGTCAAGCCATGATGCCACTAAAGACCAGTCTGATCCATGCCTGTTAAAGAGGAAGGGTGATGCATATTAAATCTGTCAATGTTCCAAGTCCTCCCATGGGTAGGATGTGGAAGTTCAGAGAGGGAGGTGCCAGCTCAAGTTTCAATCCAGACTCTTGACCGAGGTTAAAAATGACAAAGTTCATCATCTATAGCCCTTGTGTTGCTTTTAGATGTGACATTAATAAATAATCAATAGACAGATGTTCTCTTGGTTCTCATGTGACAACCCTTCCCAGTCTATTCTATCTTGTTTGGGATTTTATTATTGTTTCACAACCATCTGCCTCTTCCCCCACTTTGAATGAAAGGAGTTGTTTAATTATAAACTTGATATATATATATATATAATGTAGCAATAACAAAACATGGCAGAAGAATGTATAATATTTAATAATATAATTAGAAAACAAAATATAAACTTTTTCTTAATATAAACTCAACTAAGTTGTTATAGATATTAAATTATTGTGATAAGTTACTGTGTACTAAATTATATCTTAATCCATATGGGAATTATACAATTTATATAGATGTTCAACATAAATAAATATAATTTGGTATCTATTGAATTTGATGTGAATATATATCAGGACCAAAAAAAATTTGTCGACATATAGAAATTATCAGCTTGGAAAGTTTATGTAATTAAATTTCTTTTCATAAATTCCTGTCTATATTTTTGTAGGTGTTCATTCTACAACTGCAAGAGTTTTAATCTTGATGGTAATACCTGGTCACTTGGTTTTTACATATGGCATTCGTTTTGTGAATGCTGGCCATACATCAGTCACTGCCATGTTTTTAATTTTTTACTTATTAGCTGCACTAATACAGGTAATTTTATGAGATTTTGAAATGGTATATTTAATTTGTATTAGATTATTTTATTATACCTATGTTAATAAATGTTTATGTTCTTGAGTCAATTGATGCTTTACTATTTTTCTTTATAAGTAAGATATTTCAGATTATTCATTTCTTTGACTATTTCTCTGCTTTTTAGATTAAATTTCTAAATAAATTGTTAAAACTTTTAAAATTTTAATTCTATTTATATTAAACTGAAGAGTTCAAAAACTATATATAAACTTTTTAAGTAAGGATATGATATAAATGCGTAAATATAAATAAAATGTAAATGTCTTTTATGCATCCTTAATAATTTAAGGAAATGTATTAAAGGCTTTACTTTCATTAAATTTTATTTGACCTGCATGTGCAATTGCAAATGTTTAAATTTCCTTAAATTAAGGCATAATTTACAGTTTAATAGTATTTTTATTTGAATTTATTAAACTAGAATGAAATATAGAATTGTTAAATCAAATCATATGAAACTGTGATTTGTATGCTAGATGAAAAAGCATGAGTGTAAGATAGATATCATGAGTAATTTTTTTTTTTACTTGAGTTTAGTGATGATAGGATTGCAGATACTAATTTTAGATCTATCAGTAATATTAAGTGGAACATTAACAGTTGCTACATATTAAATTCTACTAAGCCTCAAAGATTTTTGATGGCATGAAAGAGAAATTTAAAGAGTGAAATACCAGCATAAGAATCGTGTTTTTTAAAACATAGTTTGAAACAGAATTATCATTGCTAATAGGCCATTCAATAGCTCATGTGCATCTTCACAAAATCAAATTAAAAATGAACGAAAAAGTAATGCTGTATGAAAAATTGAATGTGAGGAGTTGGAGTGGATCATTAATGAATGAAAAATTTTCTTTTATTGATTAAAATGTATAGAAATATGGCTCAATTATGTAATATTTTACCAATTTATTTTACAATTGAATATTATATTTCAATATATCACTATGAAGATTATTGTTATAATATTAATGCCCAGAAATTTTGTGCTTGCAAATGACTTGAAATTTTCTGAACTTGAATTTTTATCAATTTTATCTAAAACAATAAAAGATTAAAAGTTGATATTAAATTTGTGCCTTGTATCACAAAAACAAAAGTTTGCAAATAATTATGTTAATAGTTTATCTGACCATTTATCAATATTTTTTATTTACTAACTTTCCTTGATTTTATATTTTATTGATAATTATAAATTTTTTTAAAAAAATTGGTGTTTGATTTCACAGGTAGCTATCCTTTTGTATGCTGCCCATGTTATGATCCATTGGATGTGGGTGAGGCACATTGATCCTGATAATTCAGCAATACCATATCTTACTGCTTTGGGTGATTTGCTGGGTACTGCGTTATTAGCTGCGGCTTTTATGATTTTATATGAAGTTGGTGATAAAGATTATGATGTTGGAGAATAAAATTACTTTTTTGTTATGTTACAAATAAATTTGGATAATAAACAATAAAAATGTATGGGAATATTATTTTAACTTTACCCTAGTGCCATTGTATGTATCAAAAGTAATATATTATAGAGGGTTTCTTTCTCTTTTAGATTTGCCTATTTAATGTATAATTTTCCCCGTATTAATTCAATAAATGAAAATGTAGTATTATCTGTATCTATCAATTTTTACATGTTCATATTTATGTTACCGTTAAATTATCAATTTTGGTGTGTTTGAACTTTTATATTTAACTATATGTTTCTATATTAAACATTTTCAATAATTATAATCAGATTTTTTATTGTGAGTCTTTATTATTTCCATTTCTATAACAATAGATCTCAAAGTCATTTTGATGTTTACTTTAATGATACAAAAAATCTATTGCAAATATTTTTTGGTGATTCATAAATTTTCAAATAGTTTAAAGTTGTGAGAGTTTAATTTTTTTAAAATTTTTAATTTGGATTATAATTTTAAAAAATTTGAATAGTTTATTTAAAAATATGAATCTGATAACTTATTTTTGTTGGCTTAATATAAGGGTTGCTTAATAATAGCTGTGTTCTCTTTTTTTTAAAAAAAAAAATAATTTAATATTACTTTTTTTCATTTCTATTTTGATTCCTTTTAAAATTAGAAGCTTTAGAAGTAAAAAAAAAAAAAATATGGATGCCAATGTGTAATAGTTTATAGCAAACTTCCAAAATTTAAAACAAACATTTTTTTTTTTTTTTTTTTTTGAAGATCAAAGAAAATGAAAGTATAAAAATAATTTATGTTTTTAGTATATCAAAATAAAAACATTAAATTTCAATTTTATGATGCATTGTTGTAAGAATGGAAATTTATTATTAGTAAATTTGTCTGATTGTTCATAAAGGCTACTTTTCTTTGACATCCAAGTGTGATAATTTTTAAGTTTTGTTATTTTATCCAATGATACTTAAGCATTCATTAGCTTTAAATAAGTAATGTATGAAATGAAAATTGTGAGACATATTAAGTTTGCATAAAATTATATTTTTAGACTGATTTGTTACTATGAAAATCTGTCCATGTGTAAATATGTAAATTATTTATTTATATATTTGAATTGTGCAGCTTTTGCAAGAAATTTAATTTTATATATTAAACATTGAAGTAATTATTTTTATTGTTTTTGAATTCATAATGTACAAATCAAAGCATACTTTTCTAACTGGTGATATATTTTTATGAACACTAAAAAAAAAAAAGATCTCAAATGAACATTTCCTTTTTTGAGAGGAAGTTATAACTTGTAAAATAAAAACTACAAAATGTGATTTTTTTTAGTGTATTATTCTTATGTGTATGTGTTAGATTGTGTATATGATTTTCTTGAACTTATCAAAGCAGTTTAAAAATACAAAGTATTTTCCTGTTTCAAATGAATGTGGAATAATGTGATTGATAAAAACTAAGAATGTTTCTTGAAATGCAATTTTCTGTAATACAAACTTTACTGAACCAGTATTGTTACTTTGTATCAGAGAAACATATTTTTTTTCAAAGTATTAGAATGTTTAAGTAACAGTTTTAGTTTTGAAATAAAAATTTAAAATGTTTCAATCTTGAAACATTTCTTTGAGTTAAATATTATAAGACAAAGTATTTATATACAAATAATCTAGTCCAATAAATTCTTCTTTTGAAGAAGTGTATTAGGAGGCTGGAAATAATAATCCTAATATTTATGTTTTAATATTTATGTTATGTAATAAAATAATCCTAATATTTATGTTTTGGGAATGTTTTTAAATGGATTTTTCTTCTTTTTTATTGAATATCTGTTATTTAGTGCAGCATTTTTCATAAAGCAGGGATATTTTTTTTGTAAAAACTCATTGTTATTTATAAGAAATAAATATCATTACATGTTTAATTTTATGTTAATTACATATTTTTACAATATGATTAATTTTGAATTTCATTCTATTATATTGAATTGATTGCAACATTATTTTTAATACTTTTGTAGGTATTGATAAAATAAACAATCTTTCAAAAAATGAGATACATTTTAAACAGAGATTATGTATCTTATTTTGACAGTATTTGCAAAATTGATGTATCTTGTGAATACCATATATTTATCTCAAAGGGTTGTGTAGCATGGTTCAAGTTTGTGGGAATAAATTGATAAATTTAATTATTTGATCAGCAATGAAGATTCTTATTAACATAATTCATTATTGATTTGCTTATAAAAGTTTTCTATTTTTCTCTGTGTTCCTAATTTTGATAATATATCATACATAAAGCTGTAAGTACTACTTGATTGAGAAGAATGAAGTTTTATTGAGAGCTTTTTCAATGTTTTATGTTTAAGTATGCATGAATAGATTTAATGATTTATTATTCAAAATAATGACCCATGCATTTATTATTCAATAAATTGTTAAAAATTTTACTTTGTTCAAACATATGGTGATTATTTTCAGTATTCAAGTTCATTGTCCATGTTATTATATTTACTGTTTGTATTATCTAGGAATTATTTAAATGTTATGTGAACTCTTGTAAATTTTGTGATATATAAGTATTTTAAAAATGCATTTAGAAAATTTTAATCATATTTCTACAATTATGACTTAAATCACATATTTCTTCAAATATTTGCTTTTATAATTGCTCAACTTTTAGAATATCTGGTGTTTTTAATTTTTATAAATTTTTTATACTATTCTGAAATTTCTTTTGCATTTATTACTTTTTCCTTTTAACAGTACTTTATATGAAGTAAAGTGTATCAGTTCAGTAAACTTAGCAAATAAAGATTCATTATAATTTTACATAAAAATTGCTTTATTATTTGTGTTGCTGTTCTTTCCTGTGATTAAATAACTAATTTAAAGAACATTTTCTTGTATTTCTGAAGTTTTCCCATTGTAGTTAAGTAATGTGCATGTAGGAAGTTAAGTCTTTTCTTTTGATTTATATATAATTTAATTAAAAGCTGTGAAAAAAATGTGTCAGTGTATAATACAGAGTACTCCTTAGGTAGTCTCTAAGGCTTGATGGACAGCTGCTGCCAGATCAGGTTCCTTAGAGCTGTAGCAAAACTTTTGTGGGGATAAATAAATGTGGAGATTATATCAAGTTTTAAAAAAGTTTGGTAAAATGGTTGGACAGTTATTAATTTGTGCTCTCTCTTTCTGATTTTAATCAAGTATCCAAATTTTTTCTACCAATGATATGGATTCTGTGTTATGGTGTGTCTTAATGGCCTTGTATTGATTTGTTGAGTTTTGCTATTGTGAATGTTATTCTTTTGGAGCAATTAAGGTATGTGATTATGAGTTTCTTCTGAAGTTGGCTGAAAAGTCGGCACTTAGCCGCAACATTTGTTTCAGCCAGTGTAATAGCAGAAATCGGGTTAATATTTCTTGCTTCCTTGGCTAGTAAGTTTGCATATTCATTGCTGCCCATGTTGGCATGTGCAGGGTTGCATTGAAGGTCATGGAATATTTCTTTCTTGAGAAATTATTGTAAGTTTTGAATGGTATAACCACCATTATGATGAATGGTATCATGTTATTTACACCATTTTGATAGCCTCAAGAGCAGATTTTGTCTGAGGAAGAAAAAAAAGAAATTCATTGGTCAAGAGGAAAAAGGCCTCTTTGATTACAGTTAGTTCGTTAGTAAAGCTGTAGATAATAGAACCAGTATTAATTTTCTACAAATCGTTTTTTCCATTTGGAAGAATGAACAGAATACCAGTACCTTCTTCATTGAGTTTTTTTTTTTTTTTTTTTTTTTCAGAGGAGCTGTCAATGTAAGTAATTGTGATATTTAAAATCATTACATTACATTAAACTTTTTGTGTATTTTACTTAAATGTCTTTTAGTAGTTTGGACTATGGTGAGAGTTTCAAAATTGATTTCCTTTAACATAATCATGTGAAATAGTGATAGCTGCTAAATTCAATGGATCTCTAAAACTTCATAAGTGAGTTTTCAATTCAGGTACTATCCTTACTAGTTATCTGTAGTTTAGTTTGCTCAGGCCAATTGTGTATTAACAAGTGCAGTTTTCTTGCAAAATATTAAATAAGTAATTGATATAATTACATTGTATTACATTTTTTTTTACTAAGCAATGCTTGTATTGTGAGATGATTTTGTCTGCTTATAAGTATTTTCAATTTTTCTTAAGTACTCACTTTCATTGTTTTATAGCAAAATTAAAAATAAACTTTATTTGGGAGTTCTCAGAATGACCCGGGCGTGAATCGTCTTCTCGGTCATCTTGAAAACGCGTAAACCACTCAAAATCACGTGCGTGCGATAAACATTCATTGTCATACACTTCTTTCAATAATTTATAAGTTTTAGTAGCGGTTTTTCCATTTGAAATTTCACAACAATGCGTTGCTCAAATAATTTTTCCAACGAAACAAAAAAAAAAAAAAATGCTAACGAAGGCTCTGCATTCGAAAGAGAAAGCTTCACGCTGAACAGTTGTCAGTCATTGGCGTTTGACACGTGCGTATTTCTTCTGTAGAAGCGTCAGTTCCATTATTTAATAGCCACACTTCGTATTTGCTGCGCGGCCGCAGTAGCTAGTGGTCATGGTCGCGGACTTGCGTCCGACAGTTTTAACCAATCCGGGGATTGAGCCTTGATGCCATTGAAGACCCGCCGTGTAGCTGGAGCTGAAGCATGTGAAATATGTCGAGACCCAAAGTCCTCCCGAAGGCGTAGTGTAGAAGTTAGGAGTGAGGGTGCCATCTGAGGTGTCTTCCTCGTCACTTGACCGAGGTTCAAAATTACGAGGTCCGTCACCAATAACCCTCGTGTTGCTTCCAATGCGACATTAATAAAACCAAACTGCGGCAAGTGCTGAATTCTGTTGGAATATATATGGTTCATAATAGAGCGTTAGATCCGAATAAAGAAAGCAACTAAGATTCCAGTATTGTTTCTGGAAACCAAACTGCTATTACACCATCTGCTAACTTACATGCCCCCCCCCCGAGGCTTCCCTTGTTTTGGATAAGTTCGGGTATCATGATCCCGATATATTTTTTAAATCTTTTCTTCCCTATTTGGTTTAATGACTTTAGTAACCATGGGTGACGCGCTCCCGGAACACTTTAACGAACTTGATCTATTTTCGAGCTTTCTTGTTAGCTAATTTTTATCTTTTTATTTTTTTCAAACATCCAGATCACAGATGAACATTGTTTTGCGCTGCGAAATCATATTTTGATCTGCGCCAATCCCAACTTTCGCTCACTGACTCACCCATACCCATATCTGGCTGTATTATGGTAGTATGCACGACATTTGACTTAATACAACTTGAATACATTTCTTCTCTTGTTCTACATCGCACATATTTTCCACCATCATTTTTAAATAATATGTTTAACTCTCTTCAGAACAAGTTTGTTTCCATCGATGATTGACTGGCCCCGGTAGTCATTGTTGCGAGCCCGCATTAGCTGTTGTTTCAATCGATATTAGAAGATTTCTAGAATTTTATATAATGTACGATATATGAAAAGTTTCTTTTTTGGTAAATGCTTAAGATATCAGTGAATAAAGTTGTTGAAGCAAGTGCTGCTAAGGGGATCTCAGGGAACTTGCCTTCTTTAGGTAAGTATGGGCATCATGATCCCGAGGCACCCAAGTGATCTTTTGTCTTTCCTTTGGGGTTTACTGTATTTGGCTCTTGGGTTACCCTAACAAACCTTCTCCATTTTCGACCCTTCTTCTTGTCAACCAATTTTTGACTTTTCTTCACATCTAGACCACAGTTTAATCTTGTTTGGCGCAGCATAACCATAGCTGGCTCTTGTGCCAATAAACTCTACATTCACTCATTCACGAGTGATGCAAAGTTTTCCTCTATGTAAAATAATTTACTTATCTGAAAAAAAAATCTTCATTTGCTTCGTCAGAATTCTATCGCATGCCTTTTAAAGACGGCCGAGTATTTCCTTCTTTAGGTTTCGTAATAAGTCTTTTTCTTTATGGGTAGTTTGTTAGCCCTGGAGGATTTCATTTGGAGGACCAGTCCCTGCTTGTAATTCCCAGTGGTAGGGTGCCTGGTTATCATCCCCCCCCGCAGACACCGTGTACCCATTTTAGTCGCCTCTTATGACATGCATGAGCTACAGTGGGACTGTTCTTACTCATCCGGTCACCACACGGATGATCAATACTGAAGTCCTCATGTTGAGATGGTGTGGAAGTTTGAAGAGTTGGGTTGCAGCTGAAGTGGGATCACCTGACCGAAGTTTAAAATTACTCTGTCCGTCACGAATAGTGTTGCTTCTAAGTGCGACGTTAAAAAAATAATCTGTTGACTTATTAAGTGAGGACGACAACGATGATGACCCGTCGCTAATACTCATTCGGGTTGCTTTAAAGTGTGGTATTAATAATTAATCAGAATTGCGAATTGAAGTAGTTATCTTATATTTCAAAAAAACTTGCCTAATGGTTCATACCACGGCTGCAAAATGAAGTAGTAATGAATGAAAAGAAATAAAGTTATACAACACAAAAAATACGAGGGCGTTTCAAAAAGCACCTGTTTTAGGAGTGGGAAACGAGAATGAAGCAATTTACTGTGTGTACTATTGTTCTGTGATCTCCCCCCCCCTCCTTTTTTTTTTATACAAGTATCTGTGTATAACATCATTTCCTATCCCAAAAAATAATTGCCTTAACGGTTCCGGTTGATGAGTCGACCCTTCTTGTCAACCAATTTTTATCTTTTTTCCAATTTTCACACGTCTAGACCACAGTTACATCTTGTTTGGCGCAGCATAGCCACATCTAGATATTGCGCCAATAAACTTCACTATCGCATCGCATCGCATCGAGTTGAGATGATCTTCGTCTTCTTTGGAACATATTCATCGGAAACAACACATTGCTCTAAATTGCTGAATTTGTGGCCTAGTGGTTATGGTTACGGATTCGTGACCGGCGGTTTTCATTCAGTCGCGGGTTCGACCCAGGCTCCCAAAGATCCGCCGTGTAGCCGGGGTTGATGCACGTTAAATCTATTGGGGCCCAAAGTCCTCCCGTTGGCGTGGCCGGACTCGGCTGCACGTTCGGCAACGAATCCTCTGTTGCTCGCAGTCCCACTTGAGGACTTACGACGTCACATTTTAAATTCTATTCATCAGACATGGCCGAAATCGTGGAATCTTCAACATAATAACAAGCTACACTCGGTTAAGCCATTCATTGGAGAATGGCCTGTTTGTCCAGTACGAAGAGCGGATGTCAGATTGATTCGCCTTCGTATTAGGTATACTCGATTTACCCATAGACATCTTTTGTTTGGGGATTTTTCTCCCGAGTGTTCTTCCTGCCATGTCCCTCTATTCATCATATTTTAATTGACTGTCCGGTGTGTGATCATCATCGCCGGGTTTTTTTTTCATTCATCAGTTTTAAACCTATCTGACTTGGTGGGGGAAACCCACCACCATAACTTATTTACTTTTTAAAACACATTGGCCTTTTATACCACATTTGAATTTTTAATTTTTAGCCTGTATAATTACCTTGTGCGTGTTCCGTGTTTTAAAAATAACTTATTTCTGATTGATTTTAACAAATGTTTGGCACATCTTAGCCTACTTTGGCTCTTGCGCTAGTAAACTCCAATGTCACTCACTCACTCGTTAGCGTGGTGTGGAAGTTATGAGAGGGAAATGCCAGCTCAGGTGTCGTCCTGGTCACTTGACTGTGATTCAAAATTACTAGGTCAGTCGCCAATAGCCTTCGTGTTGCTTCTTGTGCGACGTTAATAGAAAGCAAAACTTAACTCTAATTGCTGATTGGTTTCCGGTGTATAATGAGGAACCGAGATCTCATCGACGGTGGGAACTCGAATCGGCAGCAATCAAATTTTGATTTGTCAGCAAATGACTGCCAATCAATGTCATATTTGGGGGGAATTTAATAGATTGAAACCTACTTGTCTTTGCAACGCCATCTGTCAACAAAAACAGGTACTTTTTGATCCTCTTCATATCTTGATTAATTGGGTTGTAAGGGATATGGAGCAACAAAGGTCATTATCCTACGACATCTGTTACCTTAAGTTTTTATATGACTTGAAACTATTTTGTTTTTATATTATTGTTTCACACTTATGTTCTTCCTGTGACCGCGGTAGTCTAATGCTCATGGTCGCGGACTTGCAGCCAGCATTTCGTCGAGTCGCGGGTTTGAGCTTTGATGACACTAAAGCCCCACGATACAACGGGGCTGAAGGGGTGCCAGCTCACGTGTCGTCCTCGTCACTTGACCAAGGTTCAAAATTACGAGGTTCGTCGCCAATTGCCCTCGTTAATGTACACAAACACACTATGTTCTCCCCCTTTTTTTTAAAAAAAAAAAAAATGCACGCGTGTGTAAAATTTTGTCAATTATTGTTCAGAATCATTCGATTTGGACTCTTAACTGTTCGGTTTTAATTTTTCATCTTATGCACGTTATTTAGATTTTTCACACAGAATCAAAAGCCTAAAAAATAACAAATGCGAACATTAAATTATATAAATTTTTATTTTACCAGGGAGTTTTCTGGATATGATCACAATTCAAAACACATGCCAGATTCGTAAATCTTTTGAAAACCTTCGTAGTTTTTTGACTTTTTTTTGTCTGAATAAACATGGATTCGATACACGTAAAAAAATTATTCAGTTCAGAAACTCATTGAAATAAGCTCTGTCAAGCGAAAGCAATGAAATCGCATTAAGAGATTTAAAGATTGTAAGAGAAGAACCATGTGAGAGGTTAACGAACAGAAAGTTTTCTTTCGCCGGTTAATACGCTCGCATATCTTAAAGTAATCTGTTGCAGTATTTGTTTTTCTACTCATCTCATCTGGAATATTATTTGCATACCTTCCAAACAATGTTCTTTTATATCGCGTTATCTGCATGGATATATATGTGTGGACTGAAGGTTAAGAGCTTGGGTGAAAATATTCGTATAACAACTGTCATTCATTGTAAATAAATCTCAGTTTTGTGGCTCATAATCGCGGACTCACGATTGGCGTTTGTTTTCGTCCAGTCCTCGATTCGAGCCTTGACGACACCCGTAAGGGAACCGGGCGAGAAAGTATAATCCCATTGCAGCTCATGTATGTCGAAAGAAGCGACTGGAATGGGCACCCAATGTCTGGGCACCTTGCTCCTGGGGATTATATCAGAGGCTAGTCCTCGCGTTAGCGTAGGGTGGAAGTTAGGAGAGGGGGGGGGTACCAACACTGGTGTCGTCCTCGTCACTTGACCGAGGTTCAAAATTACGAGGTCCGTTGCGAAAAGCCCTCGGGTTGCTTCTAGTGTGACGTTAATAAAAACTAAACAAAAAAAAAAAACCTGAACTATATCAGAGGCTTGCTTTCTTCAGGTAGGTGCGAGCATCATGACTCCGAGGCACCCCAATCATCTTTTTCTATCCTATGGGGTTTACTATCTTTGCTAACACCGGGAAACCCTAGTGATCCTTCTCTATTTTCGACTTAACTTCTTGTCAAAATTTTTATTTGTTTACTTATTTATTTTTAATTTTTTCAAATGTCTGCCCCTCAGTTATATCTTGCTGGGCACAGCATAATCACATCTGGTTCTTGCGCCAATAAACATCACTTTCACTCACACTCGAACCTTGACGCCACTCAAAGACCTGCCGAGTAGCGGGGCTGATGCATCTTAACTCTCGTCAAAGTCCCAAGTCCTCCCATTGGCGTGGTGTGGAAATTTGGAGATAAAGGTACCATCTCAGGTGTCGTTCTCGTCACTTGACCGAGGTTCAAAGTTACGAAATCCGTAGCCAACAGCCCTTGTGTTGCTTCTCAGTGTGGCAGTAATAAAAACAAATCTCACAGAGCAATCATGATTGATCTGCTTGACATGATAAATGAGACTCAGCTGCCTTACTATAATATTTAAAAATACTTTTTTCGCAGAAAGCGCAGTACATCACATGGAGCACCAGAGTAAGCGTGCATATTTTTCAGCTTGATCTACAAAACTTACATTTACAATTTTGAACAAGTCATGATAAGATTAAGGCTCCTGCAGACATGCTACCTCATATTTCCGCGCGTAATGTAAACCCTATGGAATTTCCTACTTTTCATCTCAAATCTAGATTTTTGCTTTTAATTTCATGGAATAAAATGTATTCGAAAGAGAAAAAAAAATATTTAAGCGTAATTACTTTCTCTTTCTGACTTCTAAAGTATTTTTAAATATTTGTTAAGGATCTGAATTCTCACAATTTTATTATTAATGTAAAGAGCTTGAGTTGTGATTGTGTGCGTATGCTTTTTCCCCCTTTAAAGGGGGCCAATGAATAATTTTTTTTTTCTTTCGGAAGGGGATGTTTGTTGGGAAACAATGCTCTAGAAAATGATAATTAAACCTAACCAATTCGTATTTCATTCCTAGACTGAATTTAAACCAAATATCCGTAATGTCGCAAATACTACCCCCATCACTCGCTTTTTATCCTACTCGTACAAAAACTTTAGATATAAGCCTGTTTGGTTTCATTGACACTAGTAAATCACACATTAGAATATATTTACGATTGTGAGTGTGTGTGATTTGATTTTGTGTCATTCAACTTGTATGTTGACTGTTTTTTCAGCTGCTTGCTTCTGCACGATACAAGGTCCGTCAAGCACAACGAAGACCCGTGTGGTGACCGGGAATGACAGAATAGTCCCACTGTAGCTCATGCATGCCGTAAGAGGCGACTAAAATGGGTATCCAGCGTCTGGGGGTATAGCCGGTCACCCCGCCCTTGGGGATTATATCGGGGGACCTCAGGGATTTGCCTTCTTTAGGTAAGTAAGGACATCATGACCCCGAGGCACTCTAGTGATCTTTTCCTATCCAATGGGGTTTACTGTATTTGGTAAATACGGGTGACGTGTACCCGGGTTACCCTAGCGATCCGTCTCTATTTTCGACCCTTCTTCTTGTCAACCAATTTTTTCATTTTTTATTTCAATTTTTTTTTACGTCTAGACCGCAGTTAAATCTTGTTTGGCGTAGCATAGCCATATCTGGCTCTTGCGCCAATAACCTTTACATTCACTTAGCACAGCGAAATAAGTCTCATAGTTTTGAGCCATGTTCAGATAAAGAAGTTAACACTTGAGCTGGCATACCACTCTCTTCATCACCGCCATGCCAAGTGTGATTCCGCTGTAGCTTATTATTGTTTATAAATCACGACATAAGCGTTGACACAAGCAAGTGGCAGATAAATGATATTCCACTTTCCAAACTTCCACACCACATCCCATTAAGATTTTGAATACCCTTAGAATTACAGACATCAATATTCATTATTCATACGGCTGTCTCTGGAAGAATCAAGCGATTGCATCAATCGAGTGGACAAAAACACACGACTGTTGTTGTTTTCGTCGAGTCGTGGATTCGAATCTTGATACCACTAAAGACCCGTCGCGTAGGCTCATGTAAAATCTGTCGAAACTCCAAGTTCTTGTGGGGGCTATGTTCAACAGTGAGGACAGAACATAAACCACCTTAGGAACTGTCCCGACAGGGATTTCCAGGCTGGCTCGGTTGTTTAAGGTGTAGCAACAAGAAATCAAGATCTCCGAAGTGGGGATGCTGGACTTTGACTCTAGATGGCATCATGGTTTTTTGCTAATGGTCGCATATACGCACGATGCAATTTTATTTCTGTAAGTCCAAAACATCCTCTCATTAACCACAACTAGTGATATACCGGCTACTGCTCACGCGTCAAATACACTCGTCATCTTAACTAGAGACAGCTGATGACATATTTGGAAACTATCCAAAACGACCCTCACACAATCCAACAGGGAGGGGATGTATATGAATTGCAGTAATGGTTGGGAAAACCATCTTCGCTTAAAATATTGTAGCGATACTAGTTTCCTGTTAATGGCGCAGCAGCTAGAATGAGCTCTTGCGCCATAAACCTATAAACATGCATCTTATTACCGAGGTCTACTTTCGACCCTCGTCGACAGAGATCCTACTAGCTGTATTTATTCTGGAGAACTTGTGATGAAGCGTGAACTGAAGCGAAGTGCGTCCTCTTCGCATATACATGCGTTCCTCAAAGTTGGATATTCGAGATAGATTTTAATCTTTCTGTTGTCTTACCTTGCATCCTATTATTTTCAATTGTACTCAAATTGTATTAATCTTTAATTCTAATATTTTCATTGTTCTAGATAAAGTTACTAATACTAATTTCCGTTCTTGGATAATACAGTTCTTTCGTTTTATTACGTAGTCTTTATTTGCCTTTCATTCTACGCGACAATATCGTTAAGAAAGAACAATATTTTAGAAACTGTGTTTCTTGAATTGTAAATATATATATATATATATATATATATATATAACTAGATAATGATTTAACTTAATTTCCATTAATTTCTCACTTAAATAATTTAATTTACTAAATTTGCCCGTTCCCTCCTTTAAAAAATAATATTTGACCTTATTTCCTGATACGATTCCTTTTTTTCTTTTTTATGTTTATTTAATCAAGCTTTCTGAAAAATTCGCAGAATCAGCGTCTTTCCACGGTCCAGACCTGTAGGGATGATCTCCACCAGACTGTAAGTCTACACTTAAATTCTCTTGAAGTCTCTCCATTCAGACCAAATGGTTTCTGACGTATATAGTGAAATTTCCCTAGTATAAGAACCAAAACACAGCGAAAAACGCTCTCTTCTTACGCTTTTCTTACTCCTCTTCCTCTCTCTTGCTCAAAAACCTCTCTCTGATGATCATCTGAGATTTTTCTGGTAGTTTCGCTTCGGTCTTTGAAGGCCGAAGTCCAACTAAAGTCTGCTACAATATAATGAAAAAGTATTTCTGCCATGTATTGAATGTTTCATTAATGTTGAACCAACACTTCTGTATATCATTCTGTATATCATTCGTGATATATATATATATATATATATATATATATATATATATATATATATATATATATAAGTAAAATTATGCTTTGTTTTAGTTGATAAAAAATATGTTTATTGTCCTATAATCGAATCAGTCCTTTTTTCGAAATTAGTAGCAACGGTAGCCTATTCGGTCGCGGCCGGTGGTTTTCGTAGAATCGCGGATTCGAGCCTTGATGAGACTTAAGATCGGCCGTGTAGCCGTTCCTCATGCACTTTAAATCTTCTGGGGGTCCAAATTCCATCATTGGCGCGGTGTGGAAGTTAGGAGAGGGGGTTGCCAGCTCAAGTGTCGTCCGCGTCATTAGACCGAGACTCAAAATTACGAGGTCCATCGTCAATAGCCCTCGTGCTGCTTCTAGTGCGACGTTAATAAAATCAAATCAAACCAATTTTTTGAAATTAACTTCTGGACCAATAAGCTATGCCCGCATTCGACTGATTAAATTACTACAATACAATTATATAACTGGTAGATGACGCATCATAAAAATAGCATACTTCCTTCTAAATGAGGATGAGGGGAATGCACGAATAGTTTATTAAAACCGAAATTAATTTTAAAAAATAATATCCATATACGTAAGTGCTTATCCATAATCGAATAAGAGTCTCTTTTTCAAAATTTGCTTCTGAATATCAATAAATTATATTCGCATTCAACTTGTTATTAACTTACTATAATATTACGGGTAGCTGATACATTATGAAGGTATCACCTTTATAAATAGAAAGTTTCGAAACTCGTGGGCAAAAATTTAAGGGGTGGTAGAAAAAAAAATCTAAGTAACCAATTTTCCCTAAAAAAATGTATAAGTAAAGAGCAAGTGGTCCACCGTGGATTTCAGGAGGCTTGACTTTTTCCTGATTACTGTACGTCGCCATGCCTTCTGAAATCACGGTAAAAATGACGATGTGTAAGAAAACTCGCGATTTATGTTTTCCATTACAGCGCCGTGTAGAGGTTCATCGCGCTTGCTCTCCGCCTATGCATTATATTGTTAAAATTGCTTATTTAGATGTTTTCTATCACTCCTTAAATTTTTGCCTATGAGTTTCGATGCACCCTGTATTTCCTTCCAAATAAAGACATGTAATATCCATATTATAATTGTGTAATTTAACAATAAAAAAATAGCAACATCTTTAAACATTTTACAAAAAAAAAAAAAAAAATACTAAGCGAAGATTCTTTTCAGACGTGCATTTTGGGGGACGATGTATGGCCTAAGTCGCGAACTCCAGGCAGGTATAGTTTTTGTCCAGTCCTGAGTTCGTGCCTATGGAGACCCGCCATGCAGCAGGGCTGATGGGCAGTAAATCTGTCGAGGTTCCAAATTCTCTCTTCAGAGTGGTGGGGAAGTTTGGAGAGTAGAGCTCAGGTGTTGTCCTCATCACTTGACCGAGGTTCAAAATTACTAGGGCCGTCTTCATAGCCCTCGTGTTGCTTCTAAGTTCTACGTTAATAACCAATCAAGTTGGATGATTGATATCATTATTATGTGTAGGAAGTCTCAATCTCTAACTAAGACTTGGAATGTTAATTCATGTCGCCGAGAAAGTTGTATATTGTTACAAAATTCGTCCTATGGGTATATGATGAGAATGGTCCAAGGTGAATAAAGGAGAATGATGCTTTTTATTCACAAATGTTCAAGAGCAGAGCTTGTACAGCTAAGCAACAAATCAGGAAAAACAGCTCTTGTACAGTTTAGAAACACAACATGAACAAAAACAGGATTTGTATAGATTTAGCGACACTATCAGATACCAAATAACTATTAACAGTAATATAGCACTTCCAATAACATTCAGCTCACTGACTCGCACTTCAACGTGAAACTTAGATCTTCAAAGATAAACTTACTCCTCTCGGCCCTTCCGCTCATTTTAAGCTACCTCGATCATATGTGACGTCATAGAGAAAATTTCCAAAGAATCCATAGCTTCCCTCCTAATATAGATATCGAGCATTTTCCTCATTCTTATCGACAAGTTTGTCACCAAAGTCGAGGGTTAACTGATTGCTTTATCCTACAAGACCTCTGTAAATGTTTTTTTCCAACCACAAGAGCAACATAGCAGGGAAGCGTCATTGAAGATTCGTAGCAATGTGATAGTTATTCCTTAATTATGAATTTAAAGGTGACGAATGTAGCGTTTGTGCTAGTGGTTCGAAAATATAGCGAAATGAGTTACGACATTTAAAATATAACGAAACTTTATTTTAAGATTAAAAGGCTTGTGTGTAGCATTCCCAGTGAGGCCTACTTTACTTCTCCCATGCTGCGAAAACCTTCAGCTGCGTAAGAAAAATATTTCTCTTTCCTCATAGGCTGTATTGCTACACCACGTAGCGGAGGTATCTGAATCATTGCTAGACGGGGGTGAGAACACTATAACGAATCTGAGAACTGTGTAACTTAATATAATCATTAATACAATTCGATTCCATTAACTCAATTATTTAATAATTGATTCGATGTTAAAAGGCACAATAAATAGAATTTAATATTATGTAAATAATTTTGTGTGTATTGATTGTGTCATCCAACAAAGAGCCCAATTGAAAAAATCTTCCTCTTCATTTATTTTTTTAATAAATTTTTTGATGATTGCAACATTTTATTTTTTAATGATACGGAGCTTCCCTCTCTCAGATTAGAAGTATTTAAGGGTACCGTGGCATGCGGGTTGAAATAAAATACCAAACTAAAGACTCTTCCATTTTGTTTTAAAATTATTTGTAGAGCTTAAAATTTTTTTATTTATTTTCTGGACCTAATAATGATATTTCAATCATTTTATTGAAACGTTAAAGTATATTTTTTAATAAAAAAAAGTTTTTCTTTCCATTTGTGTGGAATATGGATAGGAATTTTCAGACATATTTGTATTTAATTAACATTTTTAAAAATAATATTACATAAATATGCAAAATATTTTGTTCTTCATGCATAAAACAATGAAAAACAAAAAGTGAACTATCTTTTTAAATGATATTACTGCGTTTATTATAGAGTATTTATTTCTCTCTTAAAATTTGGGTATTACTTACAGAAGAAAAATATTTTTGTTTCACTATACGCATAAGTACCCTCTATAAACGTGTAAAAAAAAAACTGGAACCATATTGTGCAATAGTTTTCTTTAAAAATATACCTAAATGAAAACATATCTCACAAATCATACCCATATTCAACTAAGAAGCGAAAAGAAAACTTTTGGGAAAAAAAATACTTCTATAGTTCTTTAGAATGATTAAAATATTATGATTAGGCCTACAAGAAAGAAAAAATCAACTAATAATTTGAAAAGATATATATATATATATATATATATATATATCAAAATAACAAGGAGTCTTAGATATGGTATTCCACACTAAATTAGTATTCTAAGGCATTTAGATTTGAATAAATTTAACTTTTAAATTACGTCAGCGATCATTTAATGGTGGTTAGTGGTAATCAACTTAAAAGAGAAGTCTCTATTCAAGGAAGAGTGCAAAATAAACTAATTAACAAAATTAGTGGATGCCAATGTAATTTGGTTCAGACATGAGTTTATTAGACTGATTAATGTAAATGATTCATTTACATAAAATTCACGTATCTGTTATAGGAGGGAAATGATGCCACAGTTGAAATCGCGCATGATGTTTCTGTAACGTGCTTGATTCCTAAATGGAATTGTCTGACAGAGTGTGTCAAGCGAGGCAAATACTCTTATTTAAATGAGTCACCCGGGAGAGGTGAAGGGTCCAAGAAGGAGGATTTAAGCGCCCTTTTCTTCATTCTCATTTGGTAACATTCCTCGGGTTGAAATGTACGACTCCTGTGAATCATTCATTTGTAATTTTTCTAAAGAATATCTGGGACAGTTCAAAAATAACCACTGCTGTGCTATGATCGTGGACTCCATGTATTACTAAGTTAAAAAAATAAAAGTTGCGATAGCTGGAGTACTCTCTTTTCGCACGGATAAATTTTTAAAGAAAAACTCAACAACCAAATCAGGTCGCATAGTGTTTTTATATCAAAAATGCACAAATATCACTTCTGCATTGAATTTTTAAGAAAATTCAACAATTATTTTGAAAAAATTGCTTCAGGTACACACTATAGTCACCCGTAGTTTAAATGAACCAAATTTGATGCGTCCGAGTTTTGCCATCTTCGTGCTACGCCGCCCACACACATAATTACAACCCTTTTATAAAAACAAATTTCTAAAGATCAAAAAGAGAATGAAGCTAAAATATATTTATACAAAAAAATAGAAGAACTTATTAAACGTTTGATGTTCCACATTCTTTTGCGCGTTAGAAGTTTTAGTAATCAAACAATTTCTCGTTGACTCAAAACAGAATAATTCAATCTAATTAGGAGAGAACAGAGTTTTATTTTTCTCTAGTTTCCGTGTTGAAGAAGTGTTTGAGCCTAAACCACATATTACTCACAATTTTGCCAAGACATTGTTTTTTCCTTCTAATTTATAACTCACTATCATTACATATATATTTCAGAGAGGCTCTATCAGCACCCCCTGTCATAACGACTAAACTTCTGGTTTCTTTAAAAAAATTATTTTAAAAAATAATAATATGATTTAATTTTTAAAAGTAAATATAGTGCGAAAGAAATATCAGCTCTAGAATAGGAATTGGCCATGTGACTTTGGGCAATTCACAATTTTTACTTCACTAATCTCAGGGACTTTTTAGTAATTTGAATTGCTTACAGTCACAATACAGTGCCAATTGAAATGAAACGTAATTTGGTAAATTAAATGAAGATAATAAGGGTAGTGAATTGAATTAGAGATAGGGATATATAAGCTAAATAGAAAGGAAAGGAAAGAGATGGGAAATAGAGGGAACACAACAAACTGATAGATGTGTAGATTGGAGTGAATTCTCGTAATCAATCATTTTTATTGATAGTCGTTGGAAGTGACTCCTTATTAAAATAATAGGAATCGAAGCTGTTATAATTGAGAAGTGTTTGAATCGATTAATTGAATGATTTTATTAACGTCGCACTAGAAGCAACACGAGGACTATTGGCGACGAACCGTATAATTTTGAACCTCGGTCAAGAGACGAGGACAACACCTGATCTGGGTACGTCTCTCTCTCCTAACTTCTGCAGCACACTGGCGGGTGGATTTTGAGCCGCGACAGACTTAACGTGTATCAGCCCCAACTATACGGCTGATCTTAATTGGCTTCAAGGCTCGAACCTCTTATTCAACGAAAACAGCCGACCGCGAGCCTGACCACTAGGCTATAACGGCCACGTGTTTGAATCGAAACGAGTGGTTTGGTTAGCTAAGACTTCATTATTAAAGCATAAATTAAAAATTAACCTAGTTCAGAGGGATTCAAGAGAGAGCGATCTTGCATATACTGTGAAATAATAAAGTGTGAATCTTCAATTGGCGTGGTGAAGAAGTTTTGAGATGCTGGTGCTCAGGTGTCGTCATCGTCAATTGACCGAGGTTCAAAATAGAGGTCCCTCGCCTATAGTCTTTTCTCGCCAAAATTTTTCATTTAAACAGTTCTGTTGTTGAAGCAAAACCTGTTTGGCTGAGATCCATGTGTGATAACCCTAGTTTGCATTTCAAGCTTAAATCCTGTTTTCTTAAGGATCGAAAATCACTCAATAAAATCCATTATTATTTCAAATTTTGATTTCATTTCTGAATATTTAAATTTTCCTTTTTGTGTGCATATCTTGTTCAAGCGCTGTGGCCGGCCGTCACCGGTCAGCATCCGTTGTTAGAAAAAAGTCGTGATGTCAATGGAATGCAGATTGATATGCATTTCAAAAAATATGAAAAAAGAACTATGACGCCCACTCTGTAAGAAAACTGTCAGCTTTTATTTTCTTTTGAATTTCTAAGATATGTAATTATTTTATGTCTCTTGTTCCAACATGTTCTGTTTTATCTTAACCTTTATAACTGTAAGAAAAATTCCTTATGCCAATGAATGCTGAGTGTTCGAGTGATTGTCTCGGGGGTGGGGGGGGGGGCTAGTTTGTAGCTCTAAACCCTTTTGGTGAGCTCGCTCCCTTTCGGCATTTCGCCAATAGCCTTCTAGTTGCTTCTCGGTGCGACATTAATAAACACTCACTCACTCACTCATCTAATGCTACTAAAGATCCCTCATGTGGCAGGATGATGCTCGTTAAATCTGTTGAGGCTCAAAGTCCTCCTGTTGGCGAGGTGCGGAAGATTGAAGAGTAGAGTATTATCTCGAATGTGGTCCTCTTCCCTTGAGCAATATCCAAAATTGCGAAGTCATTCGCCAAAAGCCCTCGTTTTGTTTTTAAGCGCGACGTTGATAAATGACCAATCAATCATCAAATAAAAAAAGTGCTGTGCATCGTTATATAGCATTAGTTAACTCAAACAAAATCACAAAAATTCTGATTTTATTTTCCTTAATTAATACGTTAAGTTTAGTATATATAAGTTATTTAATAAGTTAGCCAAACTATTCTTACCAACTAATAATCTAGAATCCCATTTACAAAAGATGTAAATTGCTTACAAACTGTTTGACAGTGGTATAAATACTATTTATGTAAATGTCGTTAAATTTAATTTTAAAAATGCATGTGGTAAATAATTTACGAAACAAAAATGCGAATGTTTGTATTTAAAAGTATATATATATATATATATAACATATATATATATCACTCTATAAATAGTATCATTATGTAATTCGGAAAAAAGAATGTAAAACGTTCTAGTTTGTAAAACCATTTACGAATATTGCCATACCAAATTTATTTTTTAAATTTTGATTGAATTTATTTAGAGTTGTCTGATCCTGAATACAAATAAATTCTATTCAGAAGAGTTTTAACTCTAAAATTAATTATGCGTAAAACATTGAATATCTTAAATGTTATAAATTAATAATTTTTTAAAACTACTCTTGCATTGAAGCTAGCTAATTGATTCCGAAGTTAATGTAAGATTTCTCAATTTAAAAGACGATTGTTAGCATCGAGTTATTTATTCAAGATGTTAATTGAATACTTTATCAATGAATAGAATACGGTGTTGAGAAAATCGTTCGTTCCGGTATGTCGGAGAACAGAAATACAACCGAATGCACGTCAGAATCGCATTCCTAAATTTAGAAACAAGCTTTTTTTTCCTTTCATGAATACTTGTTCATGAGTAGAGAAAAACACCACATTTCATCTTTTTATGGCATGACTTTTTCTTGACTAGAGTAAATGCCTAGAATTATCGACTATACGTCTTCAATTCAGAGGTCAATAACCCTTTCGCGCCTGCGCGCGGAAAGGCTGTTTGTAGATGGAAGAAAAATAAAATTCACATTTTGCGAGAAGAGAGGACGCGAAATGTAATCGCATTCTTTCTGAAGTATATAGCAATGAAGTTGTTTAATCTCATTTTTCAGGAAAAAATTGCTTCATCAAGATTTATTTTCAATAAAACTATCTCGTTCTGTTTTAAATCATTCGAATGGTTTATTTCTAAGAATTTTAGAGTTATTAACAGATAATTTTCGTTTATTTAATTCTTAAGAAAAAGAAAATTTGCTGCATTATTTTCATTTTAAAGGCTCATTTCAAATAAAGTTATTCGTTTATTTATTAGATTGCAGAAGATTATGAAATGAAACAAATTATTAGAATTTATTATTATTTTTTTTTAATGTAGAAATTTTTTAAATTTGTGACTTTAATTTTGCCGATGAAATTTGTTGAAAGAACACAGCAACGAAACAATTCTATATATAAAAATCGAGGTTTGTCTTAAAAATGCATATAAAATTAATTTTAAAAAGTTTATCGGGGAAACTTATAAATCCGTAAGAAATATAAATGTTTAAATGAAGTTTATACAAATTAATTGCTTAGAATCCATAACCTAAACTTGCTTACATATGCTTTTATTAAATAAATTTACTAACATGTGCTAACATATTGTTGTTTGGAGAAAATTGCGTGGACATAAAATAAAGAATACATGTGGTTAGGTTCAAAAGAATAACATTATTAAGCATTATGCTTATAATAAATACACATTAAGTTCGCTTAATGTATATTTAGATTGCTAAGCTATATATATTTAATTTAATATTTTATCATCTGCTTCTAATTTTATATCCGAAGAGAATATTATTGTCTACATTAATAATTTATATCGCACGTTTACTGTTATTTTAATATTTAATTTAACAAATGATTTTATATGGCAGAATCGTTTGTTTTTATTCTTTTTGTTATTAACATTGGCAATGTTTTTATACTTTAGAATTATTGGCTCGTGAAAATAAAAATGCTTTAGGAATTTGAAGACGGGGCTTTTTTTACTTGATAGTAATTGCTTCTGTGGTGTCTGGGGTTACAAAGTACGCTTCATTTTATGTTAATTAATATTCATTTTGAATACTACTTTTACGAGCACAATTAGAATATATTTAAATGAATTTGGCACCACCAATTTCAATTTTTTTTAAAAAAATTTTTTTTAATTTCTATTTTCTATTTCTTTGATATTTTTATCTGGAGCACTTGAATAAATTTTCACAAGAGTGTCTATAATTTTGAATTTTGGTCTTAAATTTAAGTCCGTTTTTGTTAAAAAAAAAAAAAAAAAAAAAAAAACTAAAAGCTATTTACACTAAAAATAATGAAAATTCATTAAAATTAAAATTTCAGAAATGTGATAGTAGAAAAATAGTGTCCAATTTTAATTTTGAAATAAGTTATGGCAATTTTTTCACCAGAATCTGTCATATTTTTTAAATTCCTTCAGTCCCCATAATTTGATTCATTATTTGTTTGCATTGTTTCATGTGAATAAGACAAAATTAAATTTTTCTCATTTAAATCAACCTCAATCAATAATTATTTTTGTCAATGATTCAATGAAGAAAAAAAGAATTCATAGAACATAAAAGGATAATTTTCTTGGGCAGATAAACAAAAAAAAAAAAAAAAAAAAATTATGTTTCCATTTAAGTTTACTCAAAATATCACAATGCATTTCATATTTATATTCATAATATACTTGGATAATAATACCTGGGTAATTAATGTTTACTTATTGCTCGTAATGAAAAAGGAAACAACTTTAATTTCAAAAGAAATAATTTTGTTATGATTACCGAAATATTTTTATTATCAAACAAGTCTTTCATTTTGCTTTCCAACATTGAAAGATTGAATTAATTAATGATTATTAAAATCAAAAGCAACAGCCAGTAACTCTTTCTTAATACCAAACTGAAATCTTCACCCTTAACCATTTCGAATTTCGTGGAGCAAAAGAAAAAAAAAAAAATTAAATCAAACGAATTTGTTAATATTATTAAAGAATCTGCATGGATTTTAAAAAATTATATAAGACATAAATCTTGTACATATACAAAAAAATAATAATAAATAAATTAAGGAAAGAAATAATATACAAACAAAAAATATATATTTTTCGCTTTTAGCTCGTCAAAAAATATTTTTTTTAATAATAACTTAATGGTACTTCCGAATGTTAAGTTATTCAACAGGTAAATAGGGAATATAAATACAGGATATTTCGAAACTTTTGCCAAACAGTAAGGGGTGATAGAAAACCTCGAAACAAGAAATTTGCAACGTACAATGCGAAGACGGAAAGCAAGCGGTGAACCGTAAGACGGTTAGTAGAAAGTATAAAGCGTGAGTTTTCTTACGCCTCGTCTTTTCTACCATGGATTTGAGAACGCATGGCGACGTACAGTAATCAGAAAAAGACGATTTGCATTTTATTTATGGTCTTGCGAATGGGAATGCTCTGGAAGCTGAAGGACTGCACAGGCAGCGTTTCCCACTCACTCTCCGCCTATCCATTTTGTGGTGAAAACTGCTTGTTTTTATGTTTTCTATCACCCCTTAAATTTTTGCCCATGAGTTACGAAATACCCCGTTTGAAAATTTTAGCATGATTTTAACAAGGCTCGCTCGCGAATTTTCTGTCAGTAAACCTCTTGTGGGCTGTTTTGTGATGTTGTTTGATTTGAGAACTTCTAGTAAATGAACCGTGACGAATATAAATTAGAATAGAAATATTGAAGTGTAATAAATAAGACATTTATGAAATAATTGTAACAGAGAGGGAGATACTGGAAGGGTTAAACGTCGTACTAGACTTGTACTTGCGAGAAGAAAGAGATCAGATACTTAGACGTCAGTGTGGAGTAAACATCTATGAATGGACGTGTAGTAGGATCCAGATTACAAGTTTAGTGCTGACTCGGATCCGGTAAGTAGATATTTTAAACATTCACTTTAGGTTCGGACGCGTGTTGGGACCGAATCCACATACGTGAAAATATTTATATTGAATATTTCAAGATTCGAATAAAACTTATTTGATTTTTTCATTGTTGGACAATTAAACTAGAAACTGAATTCATTAGACCAGATGGCACAATTCAGGGAGAGAGAGAGTAATGGTGGAGTTTAATGGTGCAAGAGACAAATGTTGCTATGAAGAGCGCCAAACAAAATGTAACTGTTGTCTAGACGTTTGAAAAATTGGGAAGGGGGGAATATAAAAAATTGATTAACAAAGAGAGTCAAAAATAGAGAGAGATCGCTATAATACCTCGGGAGAGCGTCGCCCGTGTTTATCAAAGGCAGTAAACCCCATAGGGAAAAAAAAGATAACTAGGGTTCCCCAGGTCATGATGCTCATACTTACTTTAAAAAGAAAACCCCTGAGGGCAATTAAGGGGAGAAAGTGAAACAGCAGATTTACATAACTACTAGAACAACACAAAAAGTTTAAAATATAATGTGAGATGATTTAGGTTTATTAGAGTTCTCCTCTAAATGAGTTATACAAGGATACCTCCCTAAAGCTATTATTTCTGATGAAATATAGGTGTGTAAGCCACATTAAA
Source organism: Nephila pilipes (assembly GCA_019974015.1). NCBI lineage: Eukaryota > Metazoa > Arthropoda > Arachnida > Araneae > Nephilidae > Nephila > Nephila pilipes. The sequence goes on from BMAW01020616.1 coordinate 229,522, forward strand.
AAGAATGCGAAAACAAATATAACTCGTTACTTATATATCTACTTAAAAACAAATGAACTGATGATTAAGGAACTGCACGCAGCCTTATTATCTGTAATTATCTGTCAAAGATAATTATCATTGTTTATTAATCGAGAAAATTTTTATCAAAAAAAAGTTCAGAAGAAAAGCGTCGCTGAACTTCATTAATATCGAAATATTGTATCATTAGAAGAACATTTGTAAGGTGTACTTTTTTGTTTGTTAATTCCGATTTTTTTGTAGGAGTTTATTAAAGATTATATTGAACCGCATATTAATTTACAATTTGAAGTTGATAATTTTTCTGATATGCACAATTCATGCAAAATCAATAAACATATCATTCACAAGAATGTATTGTTATTCAAATCATTTACTGTTTCATTGGCATTTCTCTTCAAAATACTGAGTATACTTTTTATTTTTTGTCTTTTTTGCGGAGAGTTGTTTTCGCCACGGTTTGGGGGAGAGGGGGGAATTATTTTTTACCCTCAGGGAAGGTTGGTTGACCTCGGTGACAGAGTCGATTCGAACCCTTGATCAGTGGGTCTGGAGAACTTATCCGGTGAATTTTTGATTGACATCTCAGACAATAAAGTTGTGATGGATCTCAGATGCATCAGTACCTAGCGGTTTGACGAATCAAAATTGTTGTTTTAAAATCGATTTTTATTGATCGATTGATTGCTTATCAACGTTGAATTTTGAAGCAATACGAGGACTATTGGCTGCGAACTTAGTAATTTGAACCACGGTCAAGTGATGAGGACTATGCATGAGCTGACACCCCACTATTCTAACTTCCAGACCTTCTCAAGTGAGAACTCCGATTCTCGGCAGATTTAAAGTACACCAGCCTGTTAACTTCCCTACTTAAAGCCTGCCTCTAGAGGGCGTTCATTTGTAAAGGGAAGAGTGTGTGATGTCACACGATCCCCTCAGATGGGACCTGACCGAATCTCCGAGAGGAGCTGTTGTAAACGAGCGGTAGTAAGGAGTGTAAATAAATTGTTGTTGTTATACAACCGGATGTGTTTTTGTCTTAGGACAACCGTCAACTGAAATCTGAGATTAGTTTCCAATAAGCCTACTACACATTGGTAATTCAGTGGTATTGATTTTTAAAGTGGTTATATTAGGATTACAAATTTGATTATTTGGTTGGTTCTATTTACGTCTCTCTAGAAGCAACACGAGAGCTATTGGCGACGGACCTCAAAATTTTGAGCCTCGGTCAAGTGACGAGGACGACGCCTCTAACTTTCACACCGCGTCAACGGGAGGACTTTCAACTACGACAACTTTAACGTACATCAGCCACGGCCACACAACCGATCTTTAGTGGCATTAAGGCTGGAACTTACGACTTAACGAAAACAGCTAGTCGCGATTCCGCTACCATGACTATTAGGCTACTACGACCACTACAAATTTGATGTTTAACAATAAGAGGACTGCGATTTGAGTTCCGATCCAGTCTAAAGACCAGTGTATCATGGGTAAATAATACATGTTTAAACTTGTTTGCAGTGCCGTGGTATGGAAGCTGGGAGAGAATTAAATTAACAGCGTATTAGTTTTCATATTAATCACCGTTAATATTAACATATGTTGTGACAGCGGAAAATAAATTTTAAAATCGGAGAGAAATGTCTGATAGTTGCCGTAATTGCTTCGTACGTATTTAGACGTCTGACTTCCCACTCCCCCCATTTGCACTTAGGGTTTGAGTGAGATAACGCCATGTATTATCTTTCAAACTATACCCAGAGTTTTTTGGGGTGCTCTGCATCATTTTTGCCCAATGCATTGATACTCGGTTTGGATGAGCCTGCCTCAATTATCTCTCACTCATAACACATCGATCAATAACTCCCGAGTCTAACATTGAAAACAACATTTTTTTTTGCAAAATTTTTTTTTATTCATCAACATAACACCTTTTGTTAATCACCTTTTAGGGTGATACAATCGTTCCACCCTTTTCCAAATCCCCCCCCCCCAATTTTTTTTTTTCTTCGCAAGAAATCTTTTTTGTTGCGAGTAAATAGCGATAAACAGCTTTCTGAATCATCGACTCGTTGCTGTTTTTGTTCCATCGAAAGCAATCGCGGCACCCACTTGGACAAAACCTTTTTCACTTCACTTCAAAAAACCTTTTTCCTGGTCCGATCGACTTAAAATTTTGACACGTTTCAAGCAAAGGTTCGTACTCTAGAAAGACCTGGTTACTGGTTTACTACGAGCGCCATCTCTGGGTTAGTCTCGGGAGTTATTGATCGATGTGTTAAGCTCGCCCATTCACTCAGTCATTCAACGCCTTGTACACACTCCATCTTGTTTCACTCCCGAGGGTACCACCTGTCTAAGGTGATAAAGATAAGGGGATTATTCGTTAGAACGTCTCGAATTGTGACGTTGAAGACGCGATCAAGACTCCCTCCCCCCCCTTTTTATACATCCATAGAGTATGCCCTCTTGTTTTATTCACTCTAGGAGGTGACCAAGACCATGGTCTTGCGTTGTCGTAGTTTAACACGATAGAAGCTGTCTATGTTGTCCCTATTCTTGGGAATACCGGGGTCAATGCCTCAACTGCTGCCACGCCTCAGATAACTAAGGTTACATGATTATAGGAGTGAAGCTAAGCTCTTTTCTAACTTCAACCTTTCTGCCAGTTTACAAGTCATTGTACATCTTTGATGTAGAGTACAGCAAGGCCGTTTTCCTCTCATACACAAGTGATGCTATCAGCGATTCAAAACCTCTTACGATAAGCGGGGAATCTGCCAGGATCTGTAAATAGGTAGACTATTTTCCTGACATTGACACATAGATCGAATTCTGGTTAGACAGGATCTGGTGCATCAGTCTTCCTTTAAGGACAGTTTTCCCTCTAGTTTGCCTCTGAGTGCAGCCTGCCTTAGTTCTCTCTTCATCTTCCTTTTGGATGTTTTTAGTAAGACTTTGATCTCTACTAGCTGAGCATCTTAGCAGCTTTATCCGCCTTTTCATTTCCCTCTGTTCTTACATGGGCATTGACTCAATGTAGGAGTTTCTGCTGTTACCTTTTGAAAACCGAATTTGTATTCTTGGATGCTTCATGCGTGCAAGACGGGCTTCTTAAAACCATACTAAGACCATCGAATATAGAAATGGAGGGGGATAAATGAAGCCCATGTTATATGAGACATTATTGAAAAATAATGCCTTTATGGCCATAACATTTCTATCTGTTACACTATTTTCACGATTCTTGATGTACCTGAAAACTATATGTAACTCCTATATATCACGCACTTCATTTTTCTACATAGTTTCCATCACTTTTAAGTGTCTAATAGAGCATACCTGTCAGAGCGGAATTCAGATGGTGGTTGTTAACACCAAGCTTTAATAGAAGCTTTCAACCTTTCGTCAGGAATGATGTGATATCCATTAAGGTGCTCTTTCATCTTTGGAAAGAGGTGAAAGTAACAAGATAAAAAGGGTCGGGAAAAATTAACTCATGTACACTCTATAAGGAAAAAAAAACCGACGCATCAAGAAGGAGTAGCACGATTGTAATAAAATTTCGTATGCAAAAAACCGAATATTTCGTATACCGAACATGCAAATTATTAAAACTTGATATCCAATGATTGAATAATGGGAGCTACGGCGCATCGGAACTGCGCACTCAGCAGGTGTATATAAGAAGTGACTCTCAATCTGATGGTCAAATTTTCTGTTGCAGTGCGATTTAGGATATCTTTCAACGACTGAAAAAATGCCTCACTGCAAGGATTCGAGATCATTACGAACCACTGTCAGAGTTTGAATGAGGTCGTATCATTGGATTCAAAGAGGCAGGTTGGGCAAATCGGAGAATCACTCGTTATATGGGTCGAAGCGATACGGCGATTAGAAGATGCTGGCAAGAATGGGTGGACAAGGACAGATTTCAGCGTGATGGTGGTAGCGGTCGACCTAGGGCCACAGCAGTTCGGGAGGACAGAGGGATTGTCAAATCAGCTGTCACAGCACCTGATTCCTCGTTATCAACCATCAGACGTGCGACCCATACACGAGTGTCCACCATGATCATTCACAGACGGATAATAGAACGAAATCTACGCTCGTACCGACTGCTATGCCACCTGCCACTAACACTGCCCTCTATCGAGCCAGATTACAGTGGTGCTTGGCTCGTTCAGGTTGGACTAATGCTGATTGGAGATTTATAGTGTTTAGCGACGAATTCCGCTTCCGACTGTGTCCTGACGATAATCGAAAACGTGTCTAGAGACGCCCAGGGCACCGTGCCGATCCTTTTTCGCTATTGCACGCCACACAGGCCCTCAACCAGGAGTTATGGTCTGGGGTGCCATTTTCCTTGATAGTCGGAACTCTTTGGTCGTCATTAGAGGCACACTTACAGCACAGTGGTACGTCGACGACATTCTGAGACCTGTTTTGCTACCGTTCCTTTTGCAGTACCCTAGCCTTATTTTTCAGCAAGATAATGCCAGACCACATGCGGCTCGTGTTGCTATGAACTGTCTTACAGCTTGTCAAACACTTCCTTGGTCAGCCAGATCTCTCTCAAGGATTCAAACAACTGCCAGAATTTGAAAGAGGTCCTATCATTGGAATGAAAGAGGCAAGTTGGGCAAATCGCTCGTCATATGGGTCGAAGCAATTAAAAGATGCTGACAAGAATGGGTGGACAGTGGCAGATTTCAGTGGCATGATGGTTGCGGTCGACCTAGGTTCACAGCAGATCGGGAGGACAGAGTGATTGTCAAATCAGCTGTCACAGCACCTGATTCCTCGTTATCAACCATCAGACGTGCGACCCATACACGAGTGTCCACCATGATCATTCACAGACGGATAATAGAACGAAATCTATGCTCGTACCGACCGCTACGCCCCCTGCCACTTACGCCTGCACACTGTCGAGTCACATTGCAGTGGTGCTTGGCTCGAAAGGTTGGAATGATGCTGACAGGGTACGTATAGTATTTAGCGACAAATCTTGATTTCAACTGTGTCCTGACAATCATAGAAGACGTGTCTGGAGATGCCCAGGTCGATCCTGCTTTCAATACTGCACGCCACACAGGCCCTCGTCCAGGAGTTATGGTCTGGGGTGCCATTTCCCTTGATAGTCGGATCCCTTTGGTCGTCATTAGAGGCACACTTACATCTCAGCGGTACGTCGACGACATTCTGAGACCTGTTTTGCTACCGTTCCTTTTGCAGTACCCTGGCCTTATTTTTCAACAAGATAATACCAGACCACGACATGCATTGTCTTACAGCTTGTCAAACACTTCCTTGGCCAGCCAGATCTCTCTCCAATTGAGCATGTCTGAGATATGATGAGAAGGCGACTATAACTACCAGGGAATGTTGATGACCTAGCCAACAATTGGAGCAAATTTGGCAAGAAACATCACAGGAGACAATTGGGGAGATTTATCACTCTATGCCTCGTCGTGTGGCAGCTTACATCTCGGCTAGAGGTGGGTCAACACCTTATTGAGCTCGTTGCTTTGTAACTATGTAACTCTGAAATAGATCCTTCATTTTGTTTGTAATATTAATCATTTTCTTTTCTGTACGTAATTTTTCTATCTGCCAATTTTTGTCTCCATCGGACAACTCCTTTGTGGTGTGTCGTTGCTTTTTTTGTTATAGAGTGTATATGAATTAAGCTCTCTAAATTTGAATTTGTGTATTTACCACTATCTAACAATGGTGTAGTTCTTTATAACATATGAAGGACTGGAAGGCGGTTCTCAATGACCTTACGCATGCTTACTCCTGGTGTATAATGACCAATAGCTGGTAATAATGAAAAACCATCTAATTATCTTACCTTTTTATTTGGTTGATTATTTAAAATGTTACTTCGCAGAAATATGCACAAATGCAATGCTATGCATCGTGGTAAGGTCTGAGAAACTTATTTTATATAATGAATCTTTCTTTCTATAATATAATAAATTGTATTGATATATAATTGTAGTTAAATGTTATTAAGCACAAGCAATCTATATGAATACTTTCTATTTTCCCTTGCATATTTTGAATTATAATGGGGTAAAAAACACAAGATTTCGTGAAATTGTCATGTAACATGGCTATTCGCGATCCTTCCTTAACTAATATCTGGGGTTTCTTTCTGATTCAATATTTAAGTCCTAACTTCTTCCTAATCAAATGGAATGTGTTGCAAACTAAATAAACTTCGGAAGTAGAGTAAATATAATATAATCAAATCTTAAAAAAGTGACAGAGAATTGAACTGAAATTATGGAAATAAGAACAATGTTAGTGTGATGTGCGTGGAAGTATTCGGGTGTGTATAGCGGTTTAGGTGAGATATGAACTCAACGCTGTCGGAGAAATTGCAGAAGGTACTCACATCGTATTCCGAAAAGCGTATTCTTTGACAGAATATAGAACTTGTTAGATCTCGCGGATAAAGAAAGTAAACTATTTGAGAATACCCCTCCCTTGATTAGAGGAGTTAAAAAAAACCTATATTCTAGACATAATTGGCTTTTTTATTTATTTCATTTGTGCTTGAACTTCAGTTGAAATTTAGTTCTTATTATTCGAATAACATTTAAGATAACAGACGAAACCGGTAATAGGATGCCATTCCAATAAAAAAAATTTTGATGTTTATTTTAAGCAAATCATACTTTTAAATGAAATGTAATTGGCTCAAAAAGTGCCAAAAGTTTACCAATTTCAGCCTTTTTCAAAACCTGTGTGTGTATGTAATCCCTTATACTCCACTGGACATCCGTTATTTTTTGTTGTTTATAAATTTTTTGCTTTCCTTTTTAAACTTCTAATTCCCAATCAATGTTACTGATAACGATGTTCTTGAAAACATTTGAGAGGAGAAATTAATATTGTGAATTTCTCTTTTTAAAGAAAAATAACTTCCATCTACCATTGTAGTTTTATTATAATTAAATTTGGGGTATGTGGCTTTAAACACAGAATATCATCTAGTTTCACAACTTTCTGTCGCAGTTCCCTTCCTAACGTTTTTTTTTTCCCGTTGAATTATTCTATCTAAACAAGTTGAAGTTTGTATTTGTTTTGTTTCACTTCTCATTTTGAAAGTTTAAGAAATCCTTTAATTCTATAAAGGGATACGAGATTATGTGTGATTGTACACTAACGTCGCACTGTGAAGTAACTCGAAGGCTATTGGTGACGGATCTCGTAATTTTGAGCGTCGATCAAGTGACGAGGACGATACCTGAGCTGGCACCTCCCTCTCCAAAATTCGACACCCACGTCAGTGGGAGGACTTAGTACATATCAGGTTTTACGTTCATTGGCGGCTCTTTAGTGGCGTCAGGACTCGAACCTACGACTCGAGAAATGCAACGCCGACTGCGAGTCCGCGACCGTAACCACTAGGCTATCGCAGCCACATTCTATACAGGGAATTATTCTAATTCTTGTGGATTTATTTGAATCTGACTTTTTACGAAACTACAATAGTCATTCTAAAAAGGTTCGGCCTCATAGTTATTTTATTGAAATATAACTGAAAAAATTCCTTTTAAAAATATATTGATATACGTGTTTATTCTAAGACAGTACATCCTCAATAAACCGACACTTCACCTATCCGACCCTGCTAGTTATCCAGAGTTCTTACACATGCAGAACAAACCTTACAGGTGTTATTTTATGCCCTCAGCTTTTAAGGAATAATAAAGCTACCAATACGAAACAGTACATTTTTGCCTTTTTAGTGATGCTGCGTATTTGATACTTTATACGGGTGTACTCTATTACATTTTAAAAGTAATACACAATTTTTGCTCTTTAAAGGCACTATGATTAGTGATTTCCCAGTAATCCGGCCTTTTAGGTAATCCGGCGGTGCTCTAGTTCGATATTTGCCGGATTACCGAAATAGTACGGTAACAATTGCTTTTTTTCTCACACGGGAATATAGCGTTCTTATAACATCACATATAGCTATTATCTGCAATCAGATCAATATTCACATATTTATTTTTCTTCCAATAGTTCAATAGTTAGAAAAATTACCTAGGTATATTGTAAAGATAACTAAAATCTCGTGTACAAATTATTTTTAAAATTATCGAACAGGAAATGAAGTACCGTTTATCAACAGTGAAATAGAGCATTACCTTGTTGAAACAGTAATACAGTGAAATCTGTGAGGAAACATCATCCATCCATTAAGATAATGAACTGCGAGTATCAAATCCGTCTATTTGCGTCACAGTTCATTATCCTTCTGGTACAAAATCGATCTTCCAAATAATGCAAGCAAAGGCTATCCAATGCGGGTGATATGTGAATTAGAATAAGTCCTCAAATTTTTCTGAATATTTTTAAAAGTTTATATTTTGTTAAGTAAGCCTGAAATGTTTTATCTGTTAAAATTATTTTCCCTTTCATGTTATTTTCGAGTATAAAATAGAATCAGGTCATTTGTAAAATAAATGGCAAAAGTGCATAAAATAAAATTTTTACACAAAGGAATACAATTTAAAAGAAATTGTTTGGCATATAAACATGGCGAATTTTTTTTTTTTTCCATTTTCAGTTATAGTATAGTATTTATCATTTTCACAAGCGTAAATATAATATAGAAATAAATATGTAGGCTTTGGTAATTTTTCCAGGGAATAAGAATTTGGACTTTAGGACTACTAGACATAGATTCCGAACTGAATTCAAATTTAGTAGAACAGCTTTCATTTTTATAATTATGAGCTTACTCATTATTTGGATGTTACAAAATACTGTGTGACTGTTATAAACTATAGTTAAAATTACAATATATAATAATAAGCATTTATTCTCAAACGCTATGTATGTAAAGTCTACGCTTAAGCATGTATAATCATAAATATTGCTATTTTAAAGTCATATTAACTTCTTTCCTATGGCACCTAGATAATTTTTTATAAGTTTCTTTTTTAAAAAAATGATGTATATTTCAAATTTATTTTTCTAATTCTTTTTAACTGAGTTTTAATTAGATATGAATTAAATTCCTAATTAAATTTCAAAAATTACATGAAGTTGGTTTAAAGGAGATATTCATACGTCTTCAATTACCTTCACTCTTATATCCTTTTTAATTATTTTTATAATCCCTTATTAGCCTAGAACTCACCAATATGTAGAAAAATCTTAGTGTTAAATTGGTTACCAGTTCATCAAATTTTCCATCCAGTAAAAATTAGTACAGGGAACCCCACTTAATTCTCACGTCAATCGGTTATTTTGGTTTCGTCCTTCGTTATTATTAAACTATCATTAGTGTTTGCTCTTCCGGAAGAACTTTTTTTTGTATTCAAATAGGTAAAATAGTCTAGATTTGAGGACAATTAGTAGGAATTCCATAGGATTAACGTACTCAAAATGGTCGATAGACGGGATTCTTAAGCGAGCACCTCTCATAACGAATAATTCACACATTTAAAAAATGACTCGCTTAACGAGCGACGTTTCACATAGCAAATGACAAGGGGTGTGGAAGTCCGTGTTTAGCACTCTTCCGCTAGTAAGTGTCATTTGTGATATACATTGTTCGGTGCTTATACTCAGTTCCTGTGGAGTCAGAGATTGTATATATGTGCAAGAATATGAGACTGGAAGTGGGTAACAATAATATTGATGAGATATTTAAAGAGCACAGACAAGAGTTGCACAGAAGAATTGATGAGAAAGCTTGTATAGTTTTGTGTGTGTGTACATCGAGTTTTACAGCAGAAAGATGTGAAAAATTTGTCAGAAGTGGAGAAGAAGGCCACAGCAAAGCAATGATCATCTATCGCAAGAAGAGAAATTAATGTCCCTTACATTGAGAAGTATAGCCTTAATAAAACTATAGATACAAACTTAAGGGTAATGGTGTGTCGCATTTTTAGCAAATTTTTGAAGCTCCGGTAAAAACAAATATTTCTAGACTGTTTTCTTGTAAAAAAGTATTAGATATGAATATCATAAATTACTTGTAAGACCCCCACTTCCAAGTTTTTCATACCTGCAGTTTGTATATTCATTTACCCTTCACCCCCGCAAACTAGTGCATCTCCTAGAACACGGCTTCGTTTTGAGATTTAAATAGGGAGAAAAGCAGATAAGACTTAAAGAGGAGCATTACTATGAAAATCACGCCAATTTTTGAAGCGTATTTTTTATATATATAAAATAGTTATACCTGTAAATACTCGTATTATTAAATGTCGTATTAAAAGTGGAAAGCAACAACACAGTATCGGTGTTTAACAGTTATTTTTAAATAATTTTAAGACCCACGCTCAAGGAATATTACACTTCTTATTTGAATTCTTTTTTTTTCTTTCCAGATCGAATTCGCTGTTCAAGTTGGTTCATTCTGCGATTGAAGAAAAGATGAAGATCATTCGCGCCTTTTAACAAATGTATACATAATTTCTTTGAATATACGTTATGCATAAAAATCTTGTGGGCATTTTGCTTTTGGCATGGAATGCATTATCGTATTTTACAATAATTTATGCGGTAAAAATTACTTCGCTTAACGGATGATTCGTGCTACGAGGAAGATTCTGGAACGAATTCCGCTCGCTATGTGATGTTCTATTGTATTCAATAGCAAACCCTGTAAAACTTGTTTCCCTGCATGTGAACAAACTCGTCAGGGAAAAAACATAGTGATTTGTAGTCTACATTGCTTGAACTAATAAGGAACAACGAATTTGTGCATAAGCTCATTTCAGAGAGCTGGACGATCAAAACTAAGATTTGATGGTGTATTGTAAGGGAAGATAATTTATTTTGATAAAAGACAATACTCTTGAGCTATTTATTTATTCCAAATTATAAGAAATCAAGTTTGAGCGGAAATTCGCACAGTGGGTCTTTCAAGGCAATATTGTGCTTTTTTTTTTTTCATTTTTCTGGCAAATAATGAATGCAGAAAGTCTGAGAGGAAGAATTTAAATACTTATGAACGTGACCTAGCAGTTGGACCTCTCGAGTCAGAACAAACTTTTACTCAAGTTGCAAAAACAATATGAATGTCGAAGAATGTTACCTCACATAAGAAAAGGGTATAACATGAGCTTTTTGTGAAATTTCTTTTGACTAACATTCGTTTCTTTCAGACTATAGGCAAATGAAAAGAGATGAGGCAAATTAAGTAATCTTCAGAAATTGAGTGAATAGATATAATCAAGTCGTATAAAAGTGACAGAAAATTGAATTTCAGAGATCTGGAAAAGATTACGATAGTAAAAAGAGTGCTAGTGTAAAGTACGCAGGAGTTTTCTCACATATTTTATGAAAAGTGAGACCCAGCAATATCTGATTAATTGAATATTTGAAGGATTTACTCGCATCGTATTTCAGTAAACATATTCTTTGCTATATTATGGAAGTTGCTACTACTCGCAGCATAGGGCTTTAAATTGGTTGAGACCCTTCTCTTTTTCAGAGAATTAATAAATTCTATTTTGAAACTTAATTGACTATTTTGATTACATTATCTGTGCTTGAACTAAAGTTGAAATTTAGATTTTGTGATTAGAGCAACATTTATGGTAATAGGTTTACGTGACAAGGGTATAAACTAGGAATACTTTTAGGCTGAAAATATTAATGTTGTATTTTGACTTTCTTATCTTACATAGAACAGCACATTTTATAATATTACAATTTTATGTTTGAATAAATTTATTTTCAACGTAAAAAATGCATTCAATACTCCCTCTTCGTCTCGTTCATTGTAATGCTAAACTCATAATTAATTTAAGTTGTTATGGTAAGCAGTTGAGTATTTATAAAATATTTCGAAATTTAAAGGAAGTCGTTTGTTAGATGAATGTATATATTATGAACAAAATAACTTATTTTAATATCGAACTTTTTTTTTTTAACATTTGGAGCATTACTCTAAAAGATAGATATGTAGTCCTAACAGCAAAAAATGAACAAAAATCTTGTTTCTAGTCACATATCTTTCAAAAGAGTACAGTTTCTGAGTGAGTGATTGTTTTTATTAACGTCGCATTGAGAAGCAACACAAGGGTTATTGGCGATGGACCTCGTAATTTTGAGCTTCAGTCAAGTGACGAGGACGACACTTGAAACCTCTCCCTCCAAACTTCCACACCACACCATTGGAAGGACTTGGGACCTCGAGACAGAAACAACGCCAGTCACGGCCATGATAATTAGCCTAACAGCAGCCATATACAGCTTTTGAAGATCGAAAGATCGAGAGCACTCGAAGGCAGAAGACTCTCACCAACAGAACTTAACTGGACATAATGGAACGACCTTCATACGCACAAAAATGGAATGGTTTCTTACGATATAGGCCTTTCAAAATAATGTTTGCTGACCCCTGGTGTAGAGTGACGCTCTCTCACGAATTCCAATTCTGGTCTATCGAAAGATTAGAGAACTCCTTACCCCCGTCATAATATTTCTGAGTTGATATTTCTGAAGGAGTAATAGTGCGGATGGGCACTATATTCTGTGATAGCACGCCTCTTCATACTTTGTACTTACAGTGATATCACAACTTTATTGCACTGAGATACTAATTGCTAAATCTTTTCCATAATGCAGTGAAGACAGACACTGACTAGATCCTGAAACATGGCTCGTCTGTCATCTTAAATGTTATTCTAATCACAAAATAGTCAATTATATTTCAAAATAGAATTTATTAATCCTCAAATAAGGGGAACTGCTTTCCGCTAATATCAAATCTTTTTCCGATAGTACTTCCGCAATATATCGAAGTATGCGCTTACCGGAATACGATGCGAGTACGTCCTTCAAATATTCAATCAATCAGACAGGTGCGTGCGTTGGGTCGGTCCCAATCTCAACAAATTACATAGACACGCAGGACTTCTACGCACATCACACTCCCCCCTTCCTATTACTGTAGCCTTAGTATTATTACTACTCATCAATTCAATACTCTGTCGCTATTATACAACTTGATTATATATATTCACTCAATTTCTGAATACTTAATTTGCATCATCAGTTTTCATTTGATTGGAAAGCCACTGGAAACTTAAATATAAAGTCAGAAAGGAACTTCAGATGTTAGTTAATGGGAGTTTCGAGAATAGCATATGTTATAAGACTTCTTATTCATGGGTGACAATGCACACACACATGGCACTTGAAGTGCCCGAAACGCTAAAATAAGAAGGTATTGGTCATGACATAATCTGCTAATTTACTAGGCTTTCCCTTGAATGCACCCGGATCTTCCACGAGCTGGGTAGAAATTTAATAATGCTTTAATAGACATATGGAATAAAATTTCCCAAAACCTCTTCAAGAATTTAATGAAGATCATAAAGTCCCTCTTTGATTCACCTGGTATATTCGATCTTTAAAAAATCGTGTGAACTGAAACCTTGAAAAGTGAGATAAGGTTTACATGAAGAAAAGGAAACCGATTCACTGATTCTTAGAGACTGTTAATGCTCATATATCTTCATTTTATTTTTGAAAAGAAAAAACATATAAACGAATTAACAATATTTGGTACCAAAAGCAACATAAATTTAAATGAACATTGTTCCTTATAAATAAAAGGAGTAAAGTAATTTAAACATAAATAGCTTTCATAACAACTGTAACTTTTAAAAAAAAAAAAAAAAACATTTACTTCTTTAGAGCTTTGAAAAGCCAGAATTCTCATTTTCTTTGATTACTCAGGTGTAACAAGGCAATGCTTCGCTAATTTATATGTAGTCTACCTTCTCAACTTCGTTAATCACAGCTGATGTACTTTTGGCTGCTATAATATTATGATAGTGGGAAACCAGGCATTTTGGATACAAGCTAACTCTAAATAAACATTATACTAATTTAATTTATAAATAGTATAATACAAAATAATAAAAAAGTGTATGAATGTCCATGACGGTTACGTTCCAAATTGTGATGGATTTATTTCTATTCAGATTTCGACATTATAATGAGAAATTTTCATGCCCTTAAGAATTTCTTAACCCGTTCTTTAGCTTTAATGTCTGCCCTTTATTATTCTGTTCTTACACCATATTTTTTAGACATCTCAGGGGCTATTGTTTTAGATGGTGCGTTTTGGCGTATCAGATCACTTTTCATTTTTTTATACTTTGATTCAATTTTAATTACATTTAGCTTAAATATATTCAATATAATAATTTATCGTTTGCTTCATTTTTAGTTACATTTAGCTTCATTATATTCAATTTAATAATTCATCGTTTCTTTTAATTTTAATATCGAAGAAATTTATTATAGTCTATTTCTCAATATTTCCTCGTTTACTTTAATTCTTATATTTAATTGATGAATTTAATAATTATTACTTGAAAAAAGTGCTACTCGTTTGGGTTAAATCTGTTTTTTGCAAAACTTTGCATGGAGCTTTTTATTCTGCATATTATTAATTTATATTAAACAATAAAGACCAAACTCCAATTGCTGACACGCAAGAACAAAACAGAATTATTTGTTAATTATCACTGCAGGATAGCAAATGCTGCTCTCTATCGGTTCTTAATTTAACTCACAATCCTAATATATTATTTAAATAAGACTGGTTCATTCGTTCTTTTTTCAACAACACTCATCAATAGTAAACTACTATCTTGAAACATTAAGTAGAAATATCTTTAATCCACAAAACTAATAGAAGAATTTCAATCCGAAATAAGTCGATTATCTTTTATTTCTCTTCATTTTCCATTAGTTCTATTTCATTTATTTATAAGTGTATACCTAAATCACTTCACTTCGATCTTCATCTAATTTACTTAATCAAGTTTCAATTTGGTTGGGAAGAAATTGTAATTTCATGCAATTCAAATTAATAAAAGTCCCCGAGGTTAATAAAAATTTCAAATAGCCCAGCGTCGCAAAGCATTCTCTAACCCCTCTCTTTCTTGCTTCCCATGTCTTTGGATCTATGCTATTTTGCCTAATAAAGAATGCACAATACCTCTTTTGCTATCCTCACCCCTAAATTCCTTAACTGCTACCATCCCTAAGTCCCATTTCTTCAATCAACGTAAATTATAACATATTCTGGTGGCCGCTGTAGCCTAGTGGTCATAGTCGTGGACTTGCGGCCGGCGGTTTTAGGTGAGTCGTGGGTTTGACCTAAAGACCCGTCGTGTAGTCGGGGCTGATGCCTGTTAAATCTATCGAGATCCCCAAAGTCCTCCCGTTGGCGTAGTGCGGAAGTTAGGAGAGGGAGGTGTCAGTTCAGGGGTCGTCCTCGTCACTTGACCGAGGTTCCAAATTGTAAAGTCCTTCAACAAAGCCCAAGAGCAACGTTAATAAAACTAATCAATCAATCAAATAACTTTTTCTGCTCATAAGCAGTCCTATGGAACAATCATTACATTTTTCACCATTAATTTGTTTTTAATGCCCCCCCGATTCACTACTTAGGATCTTAGTCTTCGAAACATAATAAACATTCGGTCAAAAAAAAAAAAAAAAAGAGTCCATTAAGAAAACCTAACTAGTTTTATTTTATTCTACAGATTGATCACAAAGCAACTATTATCAAGGTGGAGCAGGGACGAACTCGTATCCTCAATCAAAGGCAAAAGAAGAAAATTCTACCTACCTCATTAACAGTAAAAATGGATCCGAATCAGGAAATAACACTTATAAATTGGGTCCTAATAAACATAAGTCCGCAGATGATCCCTCAACATCCTTTTACATACATATGTACTCAAGAATATTGCTATAACCTTCAATCCTTTTTAAAACTCTTGAACACGTCCAATCCCTCTATCTGATTACTCCAACCTCTCTATTTCAATTTCCATTCGCTACATTTGTTACAAAGAAATGATGATTTTTGTGAGTTACAGTTCGTTCCACACGGCGATGCTCTCAAATCAAATAACGTCATAGCGTAGCCCAAAAGGTTAGTTGAAGGGGGAATACACGAGAACTCATTACATGTTCATTAAAATTTTTCAGCGTAGTTTTTCGATCGAAATGCTATATACGATGAAAATGTCAGAAATCCTAAAATAAATTTAATATAATTATTTTCTAAATTTCTTTCCTTTGTAATGGTGTCCTGTTGCAGCAATCATTACACAGGAATCCAAAGCATTGCTCATGTGTAGTTTGTAGCGTCAATTAAATGAGAAATATGTTTTAGAAACTTAATTCATAATATTCACTTCAATAAAGAACTGTTTTTAATTTCTACTGTTGCTATGCTTAACTTTTAAATCTATACAGCTCCATGTTTGCTTCTGCAATAAAAATGTTTCAAAATTTCATTATTTAAGTTATATGAGTATAACTGAAGTTATTAACTAAGCTCTAACTTCCTTAGTTAAATATTATTTATATCACTTAGCACTTGACTTGACATGATAATGAAGCTTAGATGCCATTTTGGATGGTGAGAAAATGAAGGCATCTGTACAAACAATTCAAATACTTTAAATTCGATTAAATCTGTTATACAATTATTTATCACTTTTGGAATTTCATAAGAAATTTTTTTTAAAAATCATTTATTCCAGAATTTCAGTAAGTATAAATTACAAAAATGATTCATTAAAAAATAATTTTTGCTACATTTTCTTTGTGAAAAATAATTTTTTTTCTCGATTAAATTATATCCTTATTAACGCAAATTAGGTATTAATGTTTCCACATTTATCTCTTGTAAATTAAATGTTATATATGTTTGATACCGTTTTCCTATTTGATCCTGTTTTTATTATTTTAACAGGGTTATTTTCATAACGAAAATGTAAAATTTGAGAATTCTAGGTACTTTTCAACTCATGCAGTCCACTTTGTATTTCTTAAAAATGTCAAAAATGGATTCAAAATATTTATTGTAAAGGTTAATAGTAAAACAAAGTATAAATATAAGTTGTTAGTGAAAAGAGCATTTTTAAAAAATTGCCTTTTGTGATACAAAAGGAGAGAGAATCTTTGCTATTAATCTAAATATGATTACTATGAGACCAATAATTGCATCAGAAAGTGAATAGATTGTGATATTAACGTTATCTACATTTTTTTTGTGCTAATTTTAAAATGAGATTTAAGGAAAATCTCTTTTGTTAAGAAAGAAAATACTTAAAAGATTGATTGTTGAGTTATTTGTACAGAAACTGAGAATTATCATTTGCTTATGATTTAGAACACAATGTTGCAATCTTACTTAAGCCGTTAAATAATAGTAATGCATTTTGAATAAATGCATTTTGAAAAATAGTAATGCATTTTGAATAAAAAATAAATTTTGCAACGCGAACACGGAAATAGATTGATAGGAAAGAACAAGAATTACAAACGACTTTGAAATAAATTATTCATGTAAACATTTCCTTTGCAAGAAAAGACAAAAAAACTCGCTGTTCATTCTTTCGCAATGTGAGTACTGAAAATAAATACACGTCATAACACATAAATTTGCATGAAATTATCTAATGAAAGAACAAAATTGTAAAGACCAGACCTTAGACGTAAAATGAATGTAGATGTAGTCCACGGATCTATAGCTGCACCGTTGCGGGTAAAGCGTGATGATGCGCAGGTCCCGGAGAAACTCATGGTCCCGCCTTTTCTCTTCCTCCCCTCCCAATACCGTATCCCGTTCGCAAAAGGGTCTAGCGAAACCGGTACATTCTTCACTCGATCGTCTGCAACTGTGCAAGGTCGTCGACACCGTAATTGTCAGGTTTCAGTTTCCGTTCATTATCATTTGACGGAGGAGTCAGTCCGTCCAAACAAGAAAATGTGTCGTGATTGTTGGTAAGTTTGTGAATTTGCTTTATATTTTTGTGTTTTAATGAGTAAAATTGAAATTTGGAAGATGACATTTCTCTGGGAACTTATAACGAACTGACGGCTTCTACTTTTTGAAAACCTATCCCTATTAATGTATTATTTCTTATTAATAATTATATTTAGACGTTATAATTATGAATAAATTGACAAGCGATGGTAGAAAGACAAATACACAATATTGGTGAAATAAATGTCAAATAATATGGGTGGAGAACTTGGCCATAGTAGACAAGATTTGGGGTAGTGACCATTTTTTTTAGGTCATCGCGTCTGCTGCCTGTACATGATTCCCGGGTAGCAAAATTTTGCTTTATGTATAAATATGATCGTCTTCGTAAGTTAAAAAAAAATTGAAATCATCCATTAAAATGAACGGTCAGAGAGTCAAAAATTTTCAACGGTTTGCATTATTTTAAATTAATTTTTTAAAAAATCTTGAAAATCTTCATATTCATATTTCTATACATAATTGCACAAAAAAAGCTTAGAATTTCATTTAATTTTTTATGTTTGTATTTCATATAGGAATATATTAAGTATATATATTCAAATATGAAAGTAAAACCAACCACATATGATATTCGAGCTGTGAATTTTATTTAAATTCGATGGGGGAAAGAAATTCATGTTGTAGCATCGGGCTATACATGATATTCAGTTTTTGAATTTTATTCATATATTTACTGTTTTTTTTTAAGTCCAGGTGGTAAATGTGTGGGAAAGGAATAATTGTGCAGAACAATATTTTTTTAAGTAGTTTTTATAATTTTTGTGAAACATTTTTTGCAGTAAAAGTTATTTGATTTTTTTTAGGCTTATACCCTGAGAATTTACATATTAAAAGAGTCGAAAAGAAAATTTTAAGTGAATCAAAAGAAAGAAAAAGTATTTTTTTATTGAATATTTTCTTGTGCATGTGATTTGCATATTGTAATGATGATTGGTTTCCTTTCCTTTTTTTTAAATATTAAATTTAAAAGATATTAATTATCGCATTTAAATCCCCTCATCCTTTATCTAGCAAATTTTCAATTTAGATATTCAAAGGATTTGCTTATTAGGAAGTCGAAAGGATTTTTTCAGTTACATAATAAAAGAAAATGACATGTGTAGAAAAACTCTTGTAGCATATTATTTCCACATAACTAAATTAAAGTAATTTTTTTTTCGAAATTATTTGAAAATTTATATTGTTTTTATAGTGTTTTATTACTTTTAATATGAATTGTCTTATGTATAAATTTTTCAGATTATTTCTCCAAGATTTTTGCAAAATGTATGAATATTAATGTATCTAAGGTTTTATATTTGCAAGTGAAACATAACTATATACTATATTTCTATTTTTCTATTTACTGAAAGGTTTTGAATGTGAACTGTGAATTCTTTGCATTTGTTGAATAATATAATAAATTCATATTTGTAGGTACAAGAAGGAGAGGAAAAAGTTTTTTTGACGACTATGATTTATCATAGTTTAATCACCAATTGTTTTTTCTTTTTTTAAATGGTAAGCATTTTTGTCATCTTGTGTAAATTTATTGATGCATAAATAAATTATTTGGCATGGCTTGAATTTTATTCTTAATATTAAATTTCCCCCTTATCCCCATTTTATTTGATTCTTACAAATATTCTTTTAAAGATAATGTAGTTTGTTTAAGAATGTCTTATGTTATAAAAGTGCTATTTTTTTTGTAAAATTTAGACAGAAAGTAAAAATTATTAATTCTTAATTTTTTTTAAAAATCTCTAGCTCAATTTGATTAGATCTCATTTGTATAGCGATTTATGATTGTCAAAAGAATTTTTAAGTATAATACTAATGGAAATAAATTTGATGAGTATATTTCTTATTTATTCTCATGTGTCAATTCAGATTCGTATAAAATTAATAGTTATTTCATGAAAAAGTGAAGAAAAATAAATTTTATTCATTCTTTGAATTAGGGGAAACTTAATATCTTTAGACAAATTGAAACATAAGTACAACTTTGTTCTTTTCTGGGAGACAAATAAAATATTGTTATTTTGTATGAAAACAAAAAAAAGTTAAATTATAATTAAATTGAAATAAAAACATTAACTTTTATATAATTTTTGTTTTATCTGATTGTAATTTTTGTTTTATTTATCTGATTGTGTTATTTATATGTTTAAGACTATTATATTAAAAAAAAGTTAATGCATGTTTATTTAAAATTTTTAAGTTTAAGGAAATATTTAAGAGTTTTATAAATTTAAATACTAATTATAGTGAAGTAAAAATATTTGATGTAAAAATATAAATTTGAACATGTGAGTAATTTTACTATAATTAACATTTTAAAAATATACTATTATAGTTAATGTGTTGATGTTAAAAAGATAAATTAAAAACCTATTTATTAGGTAAAATGAGGGGTTTTATATAAAATATGACATACATTCACATTTTACTTACAGTTTTTTTTTTTATCTGAATTCTCAAGGAGACATATATTTCTAATTCTGTTATTTTTGTAATCTAAAAGCATTTGATAGCAAATTAATTATTTTTAATCTCATTGGTTTTCAATAAGTTTTTTTATGCAGATAAAATATTTTTTTTGATTTTTATAAAATGTTTATTTTAATTTAATCATTGCAAAATTAACCAATACTTGACAGCTTTGCAGAAAATCAAAATAGCATGTAGTTTTATCAGTGTAAAGATTTACTCTTATTTTACTAGCTTGTGAACAATAAGTATTATATAACAATGTTAATACATAAAATTATATTTTTTTAATTGATAAAATAGAGTGATAAAGTTTATAAATATTATTTAGCTGTTTTAGAAAATGAAATACATCAGTCGTCAATTTAAGACTAATGTAATTCATAACTCGGGAAAAAGAACCATTATTACTATTCTTTCATAAATTTAATTAAACATAGTTATAATTTTTTTATATATATATATTGCTTACAGTGTAATTGTTACTGGAGTTTTATTATAAATACTTTTTCTTGATTTTTAATTATTTTAAAGACAGTTGTACTAATTTGTGACTATTCCTGTTGCAGCTGACAATTTTAAGATTATGACACCACCAAACCATTTATCAGTAAAATGGAGTAAAAGCTTGGAATCTTGAATTACAAATGAAGTTTGGGTTGTGTCTATTCATAATTCCATGAATACCTTATATTTCATAAGTTTTTTAATACAGTTTACAGTTTTGTTGTACGGTTTTTCAATATAATCAAGATTAACACAAAAATTTATAAGTGTTAAATATTTGTGTATGTCATCTTCTAACTATCATGATTTTCCAAGATTTTAACGTTTTTATTATATTTCAATGTGTTTTGATAATTCTATTCAAAAGCTCAGTATAAACTCAATTTTAAAAACCTTTTTAAAACACATTAATTCAGATATAAATTAGAATTAGTAAAATGCAACATTTTAATCTCTTTAGTGTATTGTCACTTTTTTTAATTAGCTGTTTTGGTTTTAGTAATGATTCTTTGGAAGTGTGTGTTTCTTAGTGTTAAAATAATTTGCTTGCTTGTGAATGTTTACTATTGTATATTATCCTGTTTATCTCTTTTTCATGTACATCTTCACTTATTTAATATGTAGTTATTGAATATTTATGTGAATATTGTTATATTAACTCTCACTAAATAATGTGGAGTTACACCACAGCTGAGAATCCCGGTGATGACGAAATTCCCAAATGGGATATCTTTATTTCAATGCTGTCAATTTTAGCATTTAATGTTTGCTTTGAATGTAGTGTACTTCATATTAATAATGCTGTTGTCTAAAATGTATCATGTTACCTGGAATCAAAATCATTGAATTGTTATAAATTGATTAAATAAGAATATGTTATTGGTAAAATGTCAAATTATGTGCATATTCTGTTTAAATGAAGTAATGAATAATGTGAAAATTGGCTCTAAATGTGTTACTTATTAAAAATTTTGAATTTAGTACAAGTAATAAACAAATGCAAAAATATTTTCTTTTATTTACTTACTGTTATGTTTAAAGATATATTTTCTGTAACATATTGTAAATTTGTATAAAATATTTTCAGCTATATGCATGAAATATGTGCATCAGTGAAGATAATTGTTGAAATATAAAATAATGGTTTGTTTTACATACAATATAGTAAAATTGTACTTTTAACTCAAAATGCAATTTTTCATCCTTCTATAAAATAGTATTGCTAAATGCTTGACAGATTAAAATATTTCAACTAATGCATTAATTAAAAGTTGGAAATATTTCCTAATATATTTATTACATTAATTACCTCTATAACTACTGATAAATTCTATATAATGCATAAATATGCTTTTGGGCATATTGGCATATATGTCTTTAAAGTATCAGTTTTTCTTATATTTGAAATGAATGAAAAGCACCATTTTCAAATGATTAAAGTGTATGTGAAACCTTAATAGTAATATAATTTAACCTTTAGCTCTAACATGTTTTAATAATGTTGTAAATATTAAATTTTGACTGACATTTTATATTCTACAATGAAAATTTCATTAAAACTACTCAATGTTAAAAACATAAAACATTGGATTTGATTATTCAGGTAAAAAAAAAATGAAACAGAAAAATATTAAGTTAATTTAGTAGATACTAACATTTGTTTTTTAAAGTCTTAAGGTTTCACTACGAATGGTATTTGAATGTTATCGGAATTGCTTTGGTTAGAAAACACTGCCAGGTTGCTTATTCATCCAGTATATTTGAATTAGTGATACTTTAAACAATAATTAAATTTTTAAAATTATTCTTTTGAAGTTGTAATATTATTTGGAAAAATTCTCCAAAGAGAAAAAAAGATATTACTGTAGTTGTGAAATATTCAAATTCAACATTGCTTCTATATTTTCAAAGAAGTGTGATAGGATGTATTACTGCATTCTTATTTAATATATATATATATTCTGTTGTTAAACAATGGACAATTTGTTAAATGAAAATTGTCAATTGAAAAAATTGCATTTCAAAGAAACTATATTTAAATTACTGTTTAATTGTTACTCATTTGACAGATATGCACGCAAGTGACAAAAATAATTAATTAAGATTTTGATTAAGGTATACATTGTAGTATGTAATAAGGAAATGATGTTGCATGCTCTTTACGTAATTAGTTTAAAAGGCGTTTTTCCTATAAAACTGCACAACATATATGCTTTATATTTTTAGAACTTTGGAATTTGTATATTGTTTCGAAGTTGAGAAAAAAATAATAAATTACTGCCATTTGTTATTGAAATTATAACATCAATAACAGTAAGTAAAATTATTTTCCATGCTATATTCAAGTACTCTTTGATGCCTTTAGAGTATCAACTTTTTATACATTCAAAATGGATGGAAGCACCACTTTGAAATGATTAAAGTGTCAGTGAAACCTTATTATTAACTACATTAAAATTGTTTATTATGCTTTAGAAATTAATAATTTACTATAATTATATTTATGATTCATCTTACACCTTGTATAGCTCATTATAATATCCAAATGTTAAGTCTAAAAATGAAATATATTTAGTTGAATTAATATCTTTCCACACAGAACAACACAATTGGCTGTGGATCTTGTAATTTTGAACTACCATCTGACTAACTGATTTATTAGAAATGTGGAGCAATTCAAAAGCTATTCTCCTTTTAACCGCAGTTTAATACAGCCAGGTTTACATTTAAAACTTGCATTTCCATAACAGTACCACCATAAAATATTTAATATTAAGTATATTTTCATAATTTTGTTCTATAAAAGATTTGATGATTAAATGTTTTTTTTATTTGTGAAATACTTAAGATATGTTAAGTAAAGAAAATTGTAGTTTTAAGATTTTTTTTTTAAGGTTTCACCAGGAATGGTAATGGAATGGATTTTAGATTGATTGGATTTGTTTTCCATCACTTAAAAAATATTTTTAATGGCAATGGTTCAGGATCAATCCTGAAAGGACATGTATGAGAAATTGTTTTCAGTATAGATTCGGTTAGCAAACACTGCCAGGTTGCCCACTCCTCCAGTATGGTGTTTGAAAAGTGGTACTTCACAAGCATTAGCGTAAAGACTCGGCATGATAATCATGCAAAGTTACCTTTGAATGAAAAATGAAACATGGCAGATAATTTATAATTTTTATTATATATATATATATACTTTTTCTGCTTATTCATTTATTTAAATATTTATACCACTAATAGTTAACTGTACACATTTGAATTAGTTTTCCTTACTTATTTTTTGTGTCTGTATTTAATGTGTTGCATTATTCATCTCTGATTTATATAGGAATTACAATGAAAAATTGTTTATATATTTTTATTTTGAAATGTAAAGCATCATGTTATGCTCTTTTATTCTTTTAAAAGTTGCACCATTATTAGCTAATTTTGCTTTATAGCTAAATTTCAGTTTTAAATTAAATTCCAAGCTTGTATGCTAATGATACAAATAAAAATTTGTTGTTGATGTGTGTTATTAATTTTTCAATGGAAACAGTTAAAAATTCATGTTTATGTGAACAAATCAAACATAATTGTAGTTAATAATTGCATAATAACAATAACTAACAGAGTGTATTTTTATTATGTTATTTAAAGATGAGGTACAAATTTATGCTGTATATTTTCGAATTCGAAAACGAACTTAAGATTCTTTGACTGAAAGGATATGGTTTAATTTGATCCAGCAATAATTAAATATTGGTTTTTGAACACATGAATTTTTCAAAAAAAAAAAAAGTTTTTTTTGAGACACTCCTGTTTTCTTTAACATAGTTAAATTGTTTTATTAAAATTACGCAATGGCTATTTGCAACTGACCTCAATCATGTAATGAGACTGATGAGGACATTGAGCTTTGACAAATTAATATGCATCAGGTCTGCTACATGACAGGTTTTAATAGCACTACAACACAATGGAAACAATGCAAAGCATGAGCCCACAACCATGACCATTAGGCTACAGTGGCCTCAATATAATTAAAAATGTATATATATGGGACAAGTTGCTTTTTTATTATTTCAATTTTTTTTTTAACATTATATTACACTAAGCACATGTAATTCATTCAAATGTTATCATTTTGCTCCACAGAAAAGTTCTTATTTATGCTCTCAAAATCATAAAAAATACCTTTTAAAGCTGATAGTGCCTTTACCTTTAGAATAAATGCAAACATGTTTATAAAGCTTATCATCTAAGCTTTTGATATATAAGCAAAGTTCAAATATTAGATGCTCCATAAATGTATTTGAATTTTTGATCTTAGTTATTATTTAATTGTAACAAATATAAAATAAAAGTTGATTTCATCTAATATATAATTAATATTGCTTAAAAGTCACATAGTTCAATTTTGATTAAGAGATAAAAAATATTTCAAAGATGATTTGATAAGATATAAAATGGAATTGAGAGAAACGTAAAAATAACAATTCATTTTAATTTTTACAGTTTTCTTAATCAAATATTCTTTTGCCTTCCTGTAATATTTTCACTCCTAAATTGACATTATCATTAAATGCTTTTACAGGGATGTTTTCAAAATTTGTATTTATTACCCTTGTGTTTATATTACTTATAATTATGAGAATTTTGGCATCGGACCTACGACCATGACAATTCAATTGTGACCATGTTTTTAATTATACGTTTTCTAGAATGTTCTTGTGAAACATATAACACATCGATCAATAACTCCCGAGACTAACCCAGAGATGGCGCTCGTAGTAAACCAGTAACCAGGTCTTTCTAGAGTACTAACCTTTGCTTGAAACGTGTCAAAATTTTAAGACGATCGGACCAGGAAAAAGGTTTTTTTGAAGTGAAGTGAAAAAGGTTTTTCCAAGTGGGTGCCGCGATTGCTTTCGATGGAACAAAAACAGCAACGAGTCGATGATTCAGAAAGCTGTTTATCGCTATTTACTCGCAACAAAAATGATTTCTTGCGAAAAAATTTTTTTTTTTAAAAAAACAAAAAAAAGATTTGGAAAAGTGTTGGAACGATTGTATCACCCTAAAAGGTGTTATGTTGATGAATAAAAAAAAATGTTTTCAATGTTAGACTCGGGAGTTATTGATCGATGTGTTATCAAACACACAGAATGTCTTGAAGTATGAAAAATTGATTTCGTAATGACTGGGTTGTCTAGAGTATGCCTGCAGAAAGGAGGCAACCAATAGCAGTTCTGTGCCAAAGTGACGATACAGAATTTCAACATGAATTACAAAATATAAATAAAGTTTAATTCCAAGAATTTAACTATAGTAGTATCTCTTATATTAATATGAGCCTCATATCATTAAATGTATTAAAAGTGAAATGAATGAACTGGGCTTCTTATATTAGAATGGATGAGAAAAATCCAAGATTTATATTCCAAACTAGGATAGGAAGACCAAAAATTACAGTTGCAAGGTTCTGTTGAATCAGATTTTACGGTGATTGGGGAGAACTGGCAGGTTATCTTGGAGGAAACTTCAAAAGGCTTTGGCCCACTCTGTGTCAAATACAATGAATAACCTCTTGTAAAGGACAATTTTGTTGGTTCCATTCCCTTCGCATAGGGGCCTTAATGTATTTATCTCTTATTTAAGGGACACTGGGAAAAGTTTCAAAAATAAAAATAGAAGTATTCTTTGTTAATAATTTTTTGAGTTTTCAAAGGCAAGTTTGAAATCAGTAAAATAGTTTTTTAAGACATAACAAAATAGGTAATTTCTCTCTTGAAAATTGCTTTTCAGTAGGGAAAATGGGAGAAATACATTCGAAAAAAGCAAGTTGTACAAACAAAATTATATTCCCCCTTTATAGAATTCAAAATCCAATTCATTCTTGCAACAGTTATCAGTAAGGGAAAGAAAACAATGTTAGCAAGTTGAAAGGCAATTCCATACAGGGATCAATGGTAAGCAAGCTTAGAAATTATTGGTTGTCCTTGTCAAAATGAGTGGCAGTGCTCAAATGTAAGAATATTTCGAAGTCAAAAACTTGTATATTGAAGACACAAATGATGACAAAATATTTTATTTTAATTGTGGATGATGATGTTCTTTAACAAAAATAGTTTGGAAGATGAAGAGTCGGACAGAAAGTGTGATATAAAAAACTATAGATGCCTAAGAATACATCTTCCAATTTAAAAAAAAATCATATCTGTTGGTGACTTGGTTTAGTTTTATTAACATCGCACTAGAAGCAACAGGTCTATGAGCGATGGACCTTGTAATTTTGAACTTTGGTCAGGTGATGAGAATGATACCTGAGCTGGCACCCCCTCTCCTAACTTCCACACCATGCCCCGGGAGGACTTTGAGCCTTGACAGATTTAACGTGCATCAGTCCCAGCTACCCGGCAGGTCTTCAGTGGCATCAAGGCTCGAACATGCGATCATGAACACTAGGATGAGTGAGTGAATGTAAAGTTTATTGGCACAAGAGCCAAATATGGCTATGCTGCACCAAACAAGATTAAACTGTGGTCTAGACGGGAAGTTGAAAAAATTTAAAAAGTGGTTGACAAGAAGGAGGGTCGCTAGGGTATCCTGGGAGATAAACACTAGGCTACTACAGCAACTAATTGTTGGTGATAGTGAATGATTTAAGATCATCAGTGACTTTAAAATGCACATGGAAAAAAAAAATGCTTGAAATAAACAGACTTTTAAACAAACCTATATAGCATATTATTTTCAATAAACTTCTGTATATACAAAGCTATATTGTTCCTTTAATTCATTTTTACAATTAAACTTTTTTTAACTAAGAATTTTCATTCACTCCAATTTCAAATAAATACTTGTGACCTCTTTTGTTAAGACTAGAGATAATTTATTTTGGTTATTTGCTTATATAAAGTTTGAAACAACTTAAATTTCAAATTAAATTTACATTTTTTTAGTATATACCCTCTGAAGAAGGGATAAAATGTCTGATCTCATAGGTATCCCTTATTGGGAGGTACTGCATTTTACAAAATAAAGAATGCTTTTTTATTCATATACCAATATGATTTATCTATAAAACATTTACTATTCCTGTACACCAATGGGTGGATCGTTTGTAATGTACACATGTGTAAAATCGTCCAAAACAAAACTAGATCTATTTACAAGACAAGTAGGAGAAGGCAATGATCACTTCCTTTTGGAAAACAGAATGTGCCTGAATGTTTTTGCTAAGACTAGAGATCATCTGTTAAGTTTGAAGGACAAGGTCACAAGAAGATTTCAGGACTGAATGAAAAAAAAAAAAAATTGAGCCTAAATTCAATTCACTCCTTAATACCATCATTGCTAATATTCACACAGTACCCGAGGAGCTAGGTGACATGCAGTCACATCACACAGTGAAATAAATGTTTAATACTGTGACATTAGTTGACTTTTACAAATTCTTGTCTATTGAAAAACTTCCATACATTAAGAAATTTGCTCGGAAAATGTTCTCTATAATTGGGTCTACTTATACACTGAAGTGCTGCAGAATTAGATACACAATGATAGAATAATTGTGTTGCATTGAACCTTATTTATGCACATGTGAAGGCACTGTGGTAACTGCATGCATAGCTGGTAGTTAATTGGTCATTTCAACTTAAACTATGAGTAAAACTAGATTTAGGTGCAATTGGTTGCAGACAGATAGTATGCGCTTGAAGCAAAGCCATTCAATTTCCAAATCATCAGAGAAATAGGATTTTTAAGGTCAACAGTGTCAAAAATATGTGGATGTTAAGGGAAAAACTAGTGATCGGGTAAACTGCCAAAGACAGGTAGCTTTGAATGAGTGTGGTGCTGTATTGTATGAAATTACCATGCAGCTGAATCAGGGCACCAGTCATACAGTTAGTAAACCATGCAACACTCACTTTACCCTATGGGCTTCAAGAGCCGCAGACCCCAAGAGTACTGCTGCTCACTGTATACAATCATCCCACATTTCTCCTGGGCAAGAGAATACAGAATATGGACTTTAAAGGACTGGAAATGAGTAGCATGGAGTGACTAGCCTTGATTCTGACTACTTCATGTCGATGGAAGAGTGAGAATAAGGCGTCAGACTCATATGAAACCATGGATTTTGCATGTCAGGTTAGAACTGTACAAGATCAAGACAGCACAATCTTGGTCAGGGTGTTTTCTCTTGGCAGTTTTTGGTATCTTTGATATAAGTATCAACCTCCCTCAACGTGATTCAGAACATAGAGTTGTTGAGCAATCACCATCTATTTATGCCGTATTGACATCCATATGGAAATAGAGTATTCTAGCAAGAAAAACACACCTCTCGCAGGTCCAGGTTGGCTAAGCATTCCTCGGATTTCTCTATCATGAATTGGCCGCCTAGAAGCACAGAATTTAATCCTATTGAGCACCTTTGGGATGTTTGGAAGAAAGGAGTGAAAGCATATCCACACCATTGACTTTCTGAATAATATGGACAGCTCTAGCTGATATTTGGCAAGCAATTATTGTGGAATGCTATCATAAACTTGTTGAATCTATCCTTCATGGTGGGGCAGCCATTAACAAGTCCAGAGTTTAATTCAGTTTTTTAACGTTGTACTAGAAGCAACACAAGGGCTATTCGCGATGGACCTCGTAATTTTGATCTTTGGTCAAGTGACGAGGACGACACCCAAGCTGGCATCCACTCTCCTAACTTCTACATCATGCCAACGGAAGGACATTGGGTCAAAACAGACTTAATATGCATCAGCTCCGGCTACATGGTGGATCTTTAGTGGCCAAGGCTTGAACCTCCGACTGGACGAATATTTAAGCTAGAAAAGTCCCACATCATTACTAACTTGCTATCCCTAATTTAATGACACTTCAGTGTATATAAGTGCAAAACTTTTCTAGCTTGAAGATCAACAAAAACAAATATAAATGCACTTCAATAGACACAAACTTGCAGGCTGTGATGAAAATCTCAAACAAGCAATCTCATTTAGGATTTTAAAACAAATTGTAGAAAAGTTTGATATGGTACATTCATCTCATTAAACTGATTATAAAATTAAATTGCTTGCAGAAATATATATGAAATTATCACAAAAAATAAATTGAATATAACTGTTACAATTTTATTTTTATGGTACAATTCATACCTTTTCTGAAATGCAAAATTTACTTATGAATGCAATCATTGTAAAAGATGTGTTGTGCCATTAGCCTCTACTTACACAAAGTGCCCCCTCCCCCGAAACAAAAACAATTTTGCACCCATCATTTACCATATACTTTTTGAAAATAAAATTATTATGACAATAAAAAAGTATACAAATAGTTAATTTAGAATAGAGTATATAAAAATATTTTTGTATGTGTAAACATTCAATAAAACATCTGAAATATAAATGAAGCAATTTATTTTTTAAAAATAAAACGACTAAATACATAAGAAATATATTTTATTTTATTGCAAAATATGATAATTTAATAACAATAATTAAACAACAAATAAAGTTATAAATACAAGTGCAATAATGAATGTGTGTGTATTTAAAAAACTGAATATAGACAATTCAATACATACAAATAAAAGTAAATCTTACAAATTTACAATTCATGACAATATCATTCTAAAACACATATTTTCTGTTTAGTTGTTTGGTCTAATTCAGGATCAATCAATTCTACTACTTTTCTTTTAAAACTTTTTTTATGAAGTTTATCAACTTTATTGTTTAGACAATCACCAGATGACAAGAATATTATTTCCTCTGTTTTCATTAGTATAGATGATTCTTCAGGATTATCTCTACAGTGTTCAGAGATATCTTTATCACTTTTATTTATATCTGTATTTTCCATATCAGATTCAGAATCACTCGATTCTTCAGGTTCATCTTGAACTACTCCCTTTGTTAGAGAATCATCATCAGATTCTTCTTTATTAATAGTTACACTCTTAAAAATAAAATTTCAAAAATTAAGAATAGTAGCAAATAACAATACCAGACATTAAGTTATAACATTTAAAATTAGATTAATAGAATGGGGTTAAAAAGTTATATATGTAAAAACTACTGTCATTATAACTCATAACTTTCAGATATAATCAGATAATGAAAGCAATTACTTCCCTCTAAAACAAAATTTTGGCATATCATTTCTGATAACAACACATGAGGACTTATGATTAAAACATATATTTTATGTAACAATATTACACAATCATTTTCAAAGCCACAACTTTTTAACCACTCAGTTAAGATTGCTATTAAGTTACTCAAGGCTCTAACAGATATGTAGAAAATGTTAGGTAACACTAGCACTAATTACACAAGTATTACTTATGAAAAATATGTTACAGTTCAAAATTATATTCCAAATCACATTTTAAGCAATTAATTTCTTTTAATTAATTGCATTAAGTAAAGTTCAAATACAACAGAAAAAAAAATCTCTATAGTTTATTTAAGCCTAATAAAAACTTTAACAACAAGTATTATACTAGAAATACTCAATAAAATGTTTCTCAATGTATTAAATTCAGATCTAACAATAGGAAACAACTATTGAATTTTTTTATATATATTACTGAATTGGAACAGTAATTTTACACAGAAATTATCTACATATGAATTTAAAACTTTTTCTCCACGATATCAAATTAAAAGTAAATTCTTTTCCAAACAGCAATTTTTTTAAACAATTGAATAATTATTTACTTTACCACTTTATAAAATTTCTCAATCATGTCAATTTCCATAAAATAAACCTTTAAACATAACAGGAATAAGAAATATATATGAATTAGATAAGAGACAGAAAAACATGACGAATTTCGAGCCATTATGTGTAACTTATTGAGAAAATTTAAGGTTTTAAATAATTTTTTTTCATTAGCATCACTACAGCTTTGATAGCTTTTATTTTATTCAAAAATTACAATTTTCAGCAACAATTAAGATGCTATTAGTTATTTTGACATCATTTTGAAGTGTTTCTCTAGACAAATTCTTGTCATTTATTTCACACATAGAATTAATATTTGTATAAGTTACTTTAGATATGTATCCAAATCATAAAATTACTAGGAATTAAAGAACTTGAACATTTATTTATATAAAAGTATAGTGCAGGAATTATATAAGCATTTGAACCAAAGAAATAGTTCTTTAATTGTTATATAGTTGATAATATAGTCATTCAGTAAAAATAATTTCTACATTCTAACTCAAAAACCCATTTAATAGAATATTTGTAACCCTACAGGTAAAAGTGTTGATTTATATTATATAAAACAAATAACAATTTTTATAATTACAACAGAAAATTCATATTTAAAATTTTAAACATATGTCCTTTAATTAATAAATTTCTTCCAAATATATCATTAAATTAAGAGGTAGACCAAAACTATAGTAGCTTTGATTCTGTTGAATCTGATTTTAAGGAGATTTGGAAGAGGAACTGGTAGGGGACTAATGCAAGGGGAGGGGGGTAGGCTATCTTGGAGGAATCCTCAAAATTGACCTTGGCCCACCCTGGGCTGTTGAGTTAAATATAATATTAAATAAAGCAGTAACAAATACAATAATAACCAATAAAAATATCTTGGTGCCTATTTTAATAGCAATATATATTTCAAAAATCAATCCTTATAAAGACTAGTTAACTAATGAAATTAAAATTGTAACAGAAAAGCATGAGTATTTCATAATTAAAAAAAATATTAAAAAATTGCCTATATTAATGGATAAAATAATGAAAAGATACAAAAGTCAAATTTTTAGTCATTTGTTACCAAAAGTAACAAGCCTCTGACAATCAGATTATTTGAAGTAGAATTAGTGTTTGAGTAGAATGAGTTTCTAATAAGAGGAACTTTAATGCTTTGAAAAATGATTATGTTTTTGCAAAATGCATATTGCTCATTTAATTCAACTGAAGGACTTTGATGACTTTTAACTTTCTGTTCAAAAAATTAATGACAAATTTGTAAATAATAATAAAAAAAAAATATCTAATATTAAGTATATAATATCTTGTCTAGACCATGGCAAATATGTAGGAAAGTAAAGGAAACACAAATACCCAGAGCCCAAAATACAATTTTTTCTCTCCTTCAATTCTTACACTATATATTTTATATAAAGCCATTTGTGTAGATTATAACATCAATGTTAAAAAAAATTCTCTCTCTCTCTCTATATATACTAAATGTTTCCATACATTTATTTAAAAAATTGGTATATTAAAGTTTGCTGATAAAAAAAAATGGAAATTTTGAAAAGTACAAAATTAAAACACAGAGAAGTTATTCAGAAATTATTTTGACAACAAATGCTAAATATAGAGCCATTACAGAGACTAAATTATACTTTGAGAATTTTTCAGTAGCAAAATCAAAAGTTTAAAAAATTCCTATTTTTTTTACTTTCATTCTGATTATTTTTTCAAAGTTTTGGTACACTATAAATAAGGAGCATAATAGATTTCACCAAGATATTAAATGCATGGAGAAACAATATGAAGGGCAGTAGAATTCATGATTGCGAAATTTTTTTACATGATCAAGACTAATCAATATTAATAGAGAGTATATCAGATAGATTATACACACAATATTAATAGATAAATCAACACTATCTATCATGGAGAAAAAGAAATACATTCTCTTTCTCCACAGGAAAATTACAAGGAAAGGGGGAGGGATATTGAGTATATAACTGCTTCAATTCACAATTGAATTATTTTAAAAATTTAATATTCAGTTACAAAAAAAAGCAGAGTTCAATAGCCAAAATTAAAGCCCATTAAGGTATCCGAACAAAGTTAAAAACTCAAATTTCGGAGAAAATACCATTTTTTTTTTATTTTATCTATCCATGAAAATATCTGAAATCTCCTCTTTCTAAAGCTACCTTCCATTCATAGCTATGGTACATAGAAATCAAGTTATAAGTATTTTAATATCAGATGTTTTCTTTATTTTCTGAACAAGTTTTAACTTTAAATTCATTTTCTGAAGAATATAATTTTCAGTATGTAGACAATTTTTGAAAGGTAAGAATAATATGAAAAACATTCGAGTTGTTAAGATCCTGAACTAGGATTTTTGTAATGTATGGTATATAAGTGGATTTATTCACATTTTAATGTATAAGAATGGAGGAGTTTTTTTAAAAAAATGCTCGTTGTTATTTCAACTCATAATAACTCTGCAAATAATGTAAATTATCACAAAATCCTAGTTCAGGTTCTGTACAGGTGACATATCAATACATATATTCTGAATAACAATGTTATAGAAAGATTTTTCATAAAAGGAGAATATTTTGAAAATGTGCTATTTTTTTCCTTATTCATGCTAAAAAATTGAGTTTAAACTTTTTTTCATTGTAATAAAACTTTTGAAATGCCATTTTTATGTACATTCTAATACAGATGACACTAAATATCAAAAAAAAAAAAAAAATATTCATTTAGAAGTTTTTTCAAAATCATGGATCAGAACATAATTGGATACCTTAAAAGCACATGAAATTCAGATATCAGAAACAAAATATATCAAACTGTTCAATTAAGAAAGTTTTTTTTAAAAAAAACCGTATTAAATAATTTATGACAGAAAAATACAAGCAAGCATATTTGTAACAAATTCAGTTCAGATTTTTTTAATAATAAAAGAAAAAACAAACAGTGAAAACTTTTCATGATTCTCTTTTTTAACTATAAATAGATCACAGCTTTTATTTACTAAACATGTTAAGATAAAAGAATTTAAAAAAATGAAATAAATAAGGAAGAATAACAAAAATTATATACCATTTTAATAACTGCTGAATCTTCATCAACATCCTCAATATTACGTTCCTTTTCAGGTTTTGCATTCAATTTCTCTTCATCTTCTTTCAAACGAGTGATAAGATCCATCATTTTTGGTAACACTGATAAAAAAATTAAAAAATGATTTCTATATTAATTAACTATTATGAGACTGAATATATAATTTTATTCCTCATAAAAATTTGTTTTAAAAAAATTCAGTTATTTTTCTACAATAATTTTTATCAGATCAATTAAAAGAAAATTAATGCTAACTCTTACAGACATGAATATATTTTTTTTTAGTTTTAGTTGGTTAAATAATTATAAACATAAATTAAACAAAGAAATACCTTAAGTATTAAATTATCTTAACATAATAACTTTCATTATGTAAAATTTATTTGAATTCTAAATATCGTAAATATTTAATGATTTGTAATGAGGAAAAACATTATTTACAAAAGTTCTATGAACTCCAGAACAAATCTTAAAAAATAGAACTCATTACAGGAAAAAAAAAAAAGTCTGAAAATTAATAATTTCAAATTAATACAGCAAGAATTATTATAATGCAGTTATAGATACAAAATTAAGTTTTTAGACAAATATAATTTATTTTTGTATAAATTTAACAGATAATTTAGTCAAATTTCAAAAGCAGAGCCATATTTAAAATTTGTTTGCCAATATGAGCGATAATTAAAAAGGAATGTCATTTTTGATATTTTTCACCCCTTTTTGGTCAGCATAACATAAAGTTATCATGCCATGCAATGAAGAGAAAAATTGCATCACTGAAATTGAACTGATTGCTACTTAACTCTTAGCATTTTGCAATTATTTTTGTATCTTCGAATATTGCCAAGAGATGGTGCAGCTAGTCCTACTTTCTTCACAATTTTCAGAGCAAGATTTCTTGCCTTGAATTGAAAATCAAAATCCTTGTTCTTTCTGTAATTTTGCTATCAATATTGTTATTTTTTTAAGTGTCAAAATAGCTTACATGATGCATTCAAGATATTTTTGATATTCATAACCAAAAGTGTCTTTGACAAAATAATAATCAGTAATAAATAATTTAGATCTTGGAACAAATGTGGTTTTCATGCTCTGATGTCCAAGGAAAATTGCAAAGCTGTTTTGACAGCAAGGTCAGAAAGCAGACTGCTGAAACACTTTTTATGTAATTTTAATACTTATTTTTATGTAGATATTTATTTTAAACACTTAAAGCAATAGAGTTAATAAATCTAGATCAAAGTGTATATTTTTAAATTTAAATCTGTAGATCAGTGGACTACCAGTAGTTCAAGCAAAAACTGCTATCCGAAAAAAATATTCTGAATTTATAACAGAACATATTTATTTTCAGCAATTAAAAAAAAAAGTATTTGACTCAGAAATTTGGGAGAAAAAAAATCTGGCTAAGAAGGGGTTAATGAAAGGAAATTGATAATGGAACATTTCATTAATAAATACTTATACCAGCGAAGTCTGTCAGAAGAATGAAGAATTTTTAAATTAATCCAAATTTCAATTTAGTATGGTATTAAATTATAATTCAATTATAGTGTTACAGTTGCTTACTTGTTAATACACAGTATCACTTATTTCAAAATCAAACTAGGTAACAAAACATTCTTTTTTTTAAGGAATTCATTTATATTTTGATTTAAACAAAAAAAAATTCTTTTCGAGATATCTCAATTTAAAGGAAGAAAAAGAAACTGCAAAAGCAAAACTGAAACAATTTACAAGATACTTATTAGACACCCAATTTACAAGACACATTTTAGAAAATTACATTAAATAATATTATAACTTTCCACACAGGTGTAATATTGACACTTTTGAATAGTTTAAGAGTACATAAAATTTAATTTGGTTTATAAATATCCCATTCACATTTTTTAGTCTTGCTCTTTATACATTAATTTTCATTCCAAATTCTTTTAATAGTTTAATAATTCTAAAATACTATACAATAGAAATTTTCAAATATTCACAATAGTACTCTATTCAAACGGTTTAAAATGAATGAATTTGTTTCTCCTCCCATCTTGAATTTGCAGTAAATAAAGTAGATTTTTGTAAATAAATAAGTTTTAAATGTAAGAAAATTTTAAATGTGTTTTTAAACAAATTTCAAAAGAAAGTTAAAAATGAATAAAAGCAACCTAAATATATTATCAAAAAAGCATTAATTAGTGTTTGAAGGTCATTACAATAGATTGTATAGTATTGACTACCTACTACAACAGCACCAGAAGTTAAAACTCCTTACTAACTAGCCTCATTAGACGTCATTTCGGCCTAGTTGGCTAGAGCATGACCAAAAACGATCAACTTTTTTTCGGACCCACTGGTTCAGGGTTCAAAACAATGCAGCAGTATGAAAAAATATGTTGGAATTTCATGTCATGCATTTAAGTTTTATTTCATCCACAATAAGGAAATATACTACACAGTATTGGTATCCATAGTGCAATTATATCCATTTGGGCAATGATTCTTCTCATGGAAAAATGCCAAAAAAAAGGAAAAATTTCTTATCAATAGTTACAAAATGCAGGAAGGTTATTTTGGATATTTTTTTAATGAAATGTTCAATTATATACACATATCATCAATTTTTTCAATCAAATTTTCTAGACAAAAAATAATCTTGAAGTTACAGAAAAATATATTATTATTATACTTCATTACTTTTCCAATAATTGTTGAAAGTAAATTAAAACAAAATTACCGACAAGGCATTTAAAATACCATATGTAATATCAGATATCAATTTTTTTTTTTTTTTTTTGTATAGCAATTATATAAAACTTAAACCATATGACACACAATCACAACATACTGCTACAGCTTCTGACTCAATTTATGGTAAACTTTTAAAGCTATCATTTATTTTATACTCACACTTTAAGTTACACTTAATTTTAGCTGTAGTATATGTAGCTGAAAATACAAGAAAGAATAATGCACAAATAAAAAAAAAAAATGTAAAAGCAAATATCAACATCACTAGAGAAACGTACAGACTGCACAAGGTATCATCCTCTTGGATGACATTGGAACCATTAACCAAACCTTAACAAAATATCCACAGATAAAAGAAAAAGGATATATTTATACAAAATCATATGAATATTCAATTCTATAATTGCACCTGCAGTTTAAAATTAAAAAAATCATTAATTTTTATCCATTGTATCATTAAATTCAAATATAGTAAAACCTAATTGCTGAAAACTTGGGCACATCTCTCTCCTATTATAACCAAATTAGAAGACCTAGACACAGTGACAAGGCTAGAAGATATTTAAGAAAATTGGAGGCAGTCTTAATTTACATTAAATAAACACTCTTATTCATCTTAATTTTGTTATACTTAAGAGTTTCATACCTTGTGAAATTATGTTTAACTTTAAAAATCAAATAACATTCCATTTTTTTTTTATGAATTTTGTATCCCAATTTTCCCTTTCTTTAATAATAAAAAAAATTCTTAAAGATACTATTTTAATACAATATTTGAAATTTTATTCTGAAAAATAATTTCAATTTTCACAAATGTGCATAAGTGTTGTATTGGATGAAACAATAATAGCAAAACTACAAACTGAGAGCAAGGGAAAAGAAAGGTTACAAAATAACATGCATGAAGATATTTTACTACGAAGAAAATTATAAAAAAAATAAATGAAATGAAAACCACATATTTTTAAAAAATAATTTCAACACAGGTAAACAAGAAAGGTAAAGCAAAACTTTTCAAATAAATATGCATATCAAAAGTTTATTAAAAATATTTATGTAGTATAAAATCTGGCAAAAAGTAACAAATACATTTAAATTTTTACACAAAATGCTAAAATAATATACATGTAATTACAATATTCTTACGATATTGAGCGAATTATGGAATTTAATAATGCTAGAGCCAGATATGGTTACACTCTGCCAAACAAGGTGTAACTGTCATCTAGACATTTGAAAAAATAGAGGAAAGAGATAAAAAATTAATTGAGCTCTTACGATACTGAAATGAAAAGTTTACAATACTTTCAATACAACACATGAAAAATTATTTTCTTTAACCTAACTTATCATTAGGTTAAATAAAATAATAAAGCAAATAATACATCAAACAGAATCTCTACTGTTTTTAAAATTAAGTTCAATATTGAACAGAATCAAACAGAATCTCTTCTGTTTTTAAAATTAAGTTCAATATTGAACAGAATTTTATATAAAAAAATATTTTTTTCTTAACAAGTGATTAATTCAC
This sequence comes from Nephila pilipes, assembly GCA_019974015.1. NCBI lineage: Eukaryota > Metazoa > Arthropoda > Arachnida > Araneae > Nephilidae > Nephila > Nephila pilipes. The sequence continues at coordinate 268,512 of BMAW01020616.1, forward strand.
AAAAAGTACAAATGAAGTTATTTTATTTTGTAAAATATATTTTTATAAATTTTTCATTCTACATTGGATTAAATATACTATTATTTATAATATGCATGCTAGATGCTAATAGGCAGCTTATTGATTAGTGAATTCTAAGTCTTTCAGATTCTAAAAGCAGAATATTTAAGGGGGAAGGGGTGCTTTAATTGTTAAAATATTGCATTTAAGCTAATAAATTTTTTTAAGAAATCAAGTAAAAAATTTAAAAAATTCAAAATAAGGCTTGAGCCTCAACTACAATAACACCTCCACAACTGATCTATATACAAGTTAATTCAATTTTTGTAGACCATTATATGTGCATGTTATATACTACACAGAAGACCCATGCTCTATATTATTATCTTCATAAGATACATCTTGATCATTGGAATCACGAATTCCTAAAAAAATTGTTACAACTAACTCAATTTTCTGAGTTGATAACATTCATCTGATGTCCAAATTACAGGACTCTCAAATTTTTACAGACATTCCTAATAAGAGTACCTTTTAAGTAAGACAATTATTAATACAGCAAATATATTAATTATTTTTAATTATTTATGGCTTATCTTTAAGTAAATTCAATTTTAAATACATTTGATTTTTTTTAAAATAAAAGACTTCAAAATAGAAGATATAAACATTAAATTTATTAAATATCCAGATATTGTCTACATTTAAAGCTTCTGAAAATAGTAAAATAATGCTGACTTAATAGTTATTTACTTTCCTACGATTAAATAAGCTTCTTGTTATACAGTTAAAAAGAGAGCAAATAGTTCATAACATGAATTGACTTAAAAGTCCCCCCCCCCATTAAATAACACCTTTTAATCTGTTCTATTTGTTGCAATTTTTCTCCAATAATAATAGCTTCATTTATCATTAGAATCTAAATTTATTATTATTCTCATTTATAAATTTTTGTGAGTGTTTTATTTTTTATTTTGGTATTTCATTAATATATTCAAAATTTGGATTTATTTCAAATCTTTATATTTTATGATTTTGTATTTTACTTTTGTATATATTTTTGTGATTTTCAAGCAATTTCTATTTTGGTTTTTTAATTTTTTAAAACTTAGAATTTGTATGCTTTTTATTCTTAGAAATTTTATGAATGTTTATTTGCCGTTTCAAATTCTAAATTTGGATTTTATAATTCTTCTTTTTTGATTGTAGTAGGTTTGTATAAATAAGGGTTACAATTCCAATTAGTTTTATAATTCATAATTATAGATTAATTTATAACGGATTCATTGGTAGATTTGCAGTAGGCAATATTAATGATGCTATTGATAAAAGTAGAAATGAAATTACTTGCAACTATGATCTGCATCATAAGTTTCCAAAGATAATTTGGAACAGCTTTAGTATCCCCCACCTGCCAAATTTGACACCATTTTTTGGTGCTAAGTATCGTGTTTTAAAAAAGGGTTTTCATCAAAATCTCCAACGAAATTCCTTGTTCAAAAAATAAATACACATATTTTTTAGGGTACTAGGACATAAGGGTGAAAATAAAATAACGAGTTTAAGATTCTTTCTTTTTGTGACATTTATATGTTTTAAAAATTATTCACACGACTTAGGAATTTTGTGTGTGTGCCGGATAATATTTCAATCATTTTATTGAACTATAAAATAATTTTTTTAGTCAAAAAGTTCTTTTCCTTTAAGTTGAATACAGACATGATTTTTCAGATATATTTACATTTAGGTGTTGTTATTAAAAATATACAAAATATTTTACTCATGATATAGATAACAATTCAAAAGATATAATGAACCTGATATTTTAATGATAGTATTGTATATTTTCCTTGAAACAATTATAGAACTTCGTAATTTTGGAAATTTATTATCTTTTTTTCATATATAAAACTATTTAAAACTTGGGTATCACTTAGAGTGCCATCCAATAGGATGTGATATGGATTGATACAAATTAACATTTATCGCCAAACTTGGCGGCATTTTTTGGCGAAAAATTTAGGTGGGCGATATTAAAACTGAGCCTATAATTTAATAAAAAAGAAAATTAATCATATAAAAACTCTTGGGGAAAATAAAACAAGGATTTTATAGAATAGTTATTATAAATAAAGGGATGAATGCAGTAACATTAGTCTACACATAATAACAATAGTAATAAAGTTAAGTGTACACAAAATATGGGATACAATTAAAATTTTAAAAATGTTAAATTAAAATATATGTAATAATTAGAGGTGCAAAATATAAAAAATAATGATTAAACAATTTAATAATAACTCCAAATTTGTTTTTTTGCGAAACTTATAACAATACTTACTAATTGAAATGTAAAAAATAAGACTATAAATATATCGGACAAACTTGCAACAATATTAATATGCATTTTAATCTCAACATAACCACAATACTAATAACTTAAGGGATAGTAAATACTGCAATAAAATTGAAATTAGACACATTTTTACTCATAAATTTGAAAATGTTAACTATTATTAAGATCCTTCTAATTATAAAAGACTGGGTTTTAAAATTATTATATTATAGCTTACAATACTTTACACCCATATGATCTTAATAAAATTATAGTTGAAATTCTTAAAGTAAAAACTAAGAATATTTTTATGGGAAATGTGGTTACAATATTAAAATAATTAAATGCTAAATATTTCCAATATTAATAATCAAAAGAAAAAATAGGGAGAAAAATAAAAAATATATATATATGCATATGGTTGGAACTAATGAAAAGTCATAAATCTTAATAATGAATTTGATAAGGATTTCATTAAATATTTATTTTTGGTTTGAAGAAAACAGAAATTAAGCAAGGTAATGACTATAAAATTAAAAATATTCCCTGACATCATCAAAACGTTTTAGTAATTATTAACCCACATAATAGTTATTCAAATATATAAAATTAATCTCTAAAAAAATTTCCATAATTTCTGAATCATTGAAGTTATTTCTTATTTGACTTATTGTATGCATATCATTTATCCCACCTGATTACATATATAAAAATGCATTGAAATAAAGCTAAGCCAATCTGGTTTAAAAGCAATGAGAATAGAATGCAAGGGACAGGTGTTTCAGAAGAAAGCCGAAAAATGTTTCAAAAATACAGATAAACATAAATACATATTTAAAATTCTTTAAATTGTTTATAGTCATTAATAAAAGAAAAAAGTAGCTATATATAGTAAATTAAATAAAATAAAAGCTAAATATTTACGTTTGTATTGCATCATTACTTAACACTTATTAACGGTCTTAATATACATACATACAAACACACATAAGAGTTATGTTACTCACTTAAACTCTTTCTGAATGTCATCTCTGGTTTCTTCTTTTCGTGCTCTAAAATCTCTAGAACATGTTTAGTTGCTGAAAGAATATGAAAAATCTTTTTATCACATCCCTACAAGAAACGATTCGCCACACATACAAAAATAGAATCCAAATATTTAATACGATGTTTTTTAAAACTTACGATCCGATTCCAGGTATTCTGAATACAACAAGCTTCGATCCGTTGATGTAGAAGCCATTTTATACCAACTAATTACAAAACAAAATCCACATCCACACTCAGGCTTGTTCAACAAATTACGTTAGAAGAAATTATCGTATGCAAAAGAATCCCCGTTCTTCTGTATACGGATACAACGAATGAAAAATACACTGAATCAAACACATGCTCGTTTAAAATGTTTGTTTGAGCCTTGAATTAAACTCTCTTCACTTCAAAACACTAGAATTAATCCTATCGCATGTTTTTAAAGCATGTGCAAATCCTAATCAAATCCAAATCTAGTGGTTATCATTTTCTTTCTTTTATGTGATCGTACCACTCGACTGAAAAACTAAGATTTGACATACCCTAATGATAGAATTCGTCATTTATTTTACGTATAGGTTTGTCAACGAATATTGTAACTTTCTTTTCTGAGCTACTCGTATGGATGAGTTCGACTTTGAACACAACAATGAACCAAAAACGGATGCAAGACTTTCCTTTTTCTGGTCTAATGTTGATCAATAGGAAATCAACGAAATTTAACTAAGTTTCTCAAATCTCTCACTCAGATTTTAAAAGCTTTTTTTTTTTAACTCTATGAATAAAAGGTGTTATACAGTTCTCAAGTCTCGAGACTTTTACATTTTTCGCTCTTTATTTATGCTAAAATACTTTATATACTTTTTTCTACGAACTTCAACGCCCGCTTGCCTAGTTTCAGCGATCGTCTTCCATCGACTTATTGTGGATACGCTTGTAATTATTTTTATAGCCAGTGTTTTTACTGTGATTCTTCATGCTTTCTACACTATTATTTTTGGACTAGTGTAAAAATTAATATAGTAGAATTTTCTCTACTTGTACTACGCATGTGCAACAACACCTGTGGATCCCATCTCGGAATTTCACTTTAGAGTACTGTTCGGACGGCTTGAGCAATCTTTCCCCGGCCGCGGTAGCGTTATACGAACTTCGACGGCAGTGAAACCCGCATGCTTAGTTTTATCGATCGTTTTCCATCGACTTATTGTGGATACACCTATGATTATTTTTACAACCAGTGTTATTTATTGTGATTCTTCCTGCCTTCTGCACCATTATTTTTGGATTAGTGTAAAAAATTAATTAATAACGTAGAGTTTTCTCTTCTTGTGCTACCTGTTTTCCCTACTTGTAAGCACGTGCAACAACACCTTTGTATCCCAACTCGAAAGTTCTATTTGGATTACCAATATGGATTCGGATTATTCAGACGACAATAAATGCAGTAATGTGTGAAAATTGGTTCCAAGACTTTAAACTACTTGAAGGTATTCTTTTTTACGCAAAACACCTAACTTCTAAACACAAACAACTGGCTTATATTCCCAGAAAATTCTAAGCCATATGAAGGACACAATCGAACTAGTGGAAAAAACAGTTCAAAAGTTCCTCAAAAACCGAAATTTGGACTTTCACCACCTCTTACCATCCGAATTAAGGTTATAAATATAATTAAAAAGCTCCCAAATAGAAAAGCCTCTGGACCTGATAGTATTCCCAACTATGTCCTTAAACCTCTCCCCCTTAATTCAATAACCCACCTAACTAAAATATTTGATAAATGTTTAATTTATAACCACTTCCACACTTGCTGGAAATTTGCAAATGTGATAATGCTCCTTGAACATCATCAAAAACCAAAATTCCAGCAGAGTTACAAACCAATTAGTCTGCTTTGCAACACTATTAAGGTATTCGAAATAATTATTTTAAACAGAATTAAAAATCATATAGCAATTTCAAACTGTACCTCCCCAGAGCAATGCGATTTCAGGGAAGGACACTCAACAACACATCAACTAATTAGAGTAACTAACATTATAAACGAAGGGTTTGTCCTAAAGCGTCATACCATTGGGGTCTTCTTAGATGTAAGAAGAGCCTTTGATAAAATGTAGCATGACGGACTTATTTACAAATTAATAAAACTAAATTTTCCTAACTGAATCATCAAAATAATTTATAATTTTTTAAAAAATAGGACTTTTAGAGTCAGAATAAACAAAAATCACTCCATCCTGGGCCGAACTCATGCGGGCACGCCCCAAGGCGGGGTCCTCTCACCCCATTTGTACACGCATGACTTCCCACACCGCGCCAGTGTTAGCACTTGCCTCATTGAGGAGGATTCTGCGATGTTGGCCCAGGTCTGAAACTTCAAACTTACATTAAAAACAATGCAAAATTGCCTACACACCCTGGAGAAATGACTCACTCATTGGAGAATTGCTATTAACGTCGACAAATCCCAAGGAATACTGTACCACAAAAGGAAGACAAAACCCCACACAACCTACACCTCTAGGACGAAGAACTCAACTTGGTATAGGTGGTCAAATATCTGAGTCTGCACCTCTATTAAAAATTAACTTATTCAAAGCTAAAAGATAAATTTTGGAATAAAATCCACCTTTGTATCACTTTAATTGGCAGACACTCACCACTCTCATTTAAAAATAAAGTTTTACTTCATAAGCAGATTCTACGCCCAGTTATTACTTACGCCTCCCCTGTTTGGGGGGGGGGGCAGCTGCCCCGACCCACCTGAAACACATACAAGCACTACAAAATAAAATTCGAAGAATAATGACAAACGCTCTATGAAGCTCTATTATTCACAACAACCTACAAGTTGAGCAAATTGAAAACTTCATCACTAAGCTTTCTCGAAACATTTTCACCACAATAGAAAATCATTCAAATCCCTTGATCAGAGCATAAACAATATTTACAGAAGTAAACAATAAACAAAATTTCGCTTCCACCACCCAAATGGCTTCAACCACTTAAACCTCCCTAATACTACCCAATTTAATAACTTCAAACCTTCACTGACATTGATAACTAAAAACGAATAAAATAGCAACCCCCCTTCCTCTCTCGAGGAGGAAGCGGGAATGATTGCAGCTTGCTGTAAACATTCCTGCTGATCCCCGCCACCAGCTCAAATTTTACTTATAATAGACTAAGCAACTTCTTAAATTTTAAACCTTTAAATCTCTAATTGTTCTTTTGTTAAACTTAATAATACAAACCGAGCAGAATCGGCAAACGAGCGCCAGCGAGTTTGCCATCTAATTTTAGTAGTACTTTATATTTTTTGGTTCTCTACGGGAAAGGTTAATTGCTTGCTTTATAGCGATTTTCAGCGACGGATACAATATTTTTGTGGAGCAGTCTTGCTTGGTGATGTGTTTGCTTTGATATGTCTTATTTGATTTTTCTTGTAATTTGGTGAATTAGGAATAGAAGTATAAAATTGATTTCTTATTTGTTCTTCTTTACCAAAGGAAAAGTAATGATAAGTGTTTATAGAAAAGGTTTTATATATTTATTTGTTTATTGTTAATTGAGAATAACTAATGTATTTATATTCTGAATTGATTGCACCTATCAAATATTCAATAAAATGTTTTTATCATGATATTTTGTTACCTTTAACGCTAATTCACAAACAATTTTCGAATTGTTTAACATTTCAAATCCAAAATTCTTTTATATCAGTAAAAGAATTCATGTATAATTTGAAAACATTTCTTATTATTTGTATTTAGTTAATTTTGTGCTAATATTAAATTTATTAGTTGACTTATTTGCCAAATTATGTGTACATATCGAATCTAAATTCTTTTGTGGTATTTAAAAAAAGAAGACAATCATTTAAGAAATTCGGTATTTTTCTGTTTCAACGGCTCAAATATCGCCAAGAAGAATTTATTGGCGACAATATTTCTTAAAAATGTAAATAGTTCTTATAATCTCGCCAAGTAGACTTTATTGGCAACAACACAGTGTACACAAAAAAATGGTAATAAATGTTAATTCTAAAATATTTATTTAGGGGGCATAAATAGCTTAATATAGTTTAAAATTTTTTCAAATGGGTCATTAGCATTCCTTCTCTACATAAATTCTGCGAGATAGCTTTCCAAACAATGACGTGCAGTGCCTCTGTGTTTCTTATTTCGCCATTTTGTTCTAACCCATTGTCGATCTATTTTTCGCGTGTGTGTTCCAGTTTCCGGATCGACGAAATTGCTTTATGATTAATTTTACGAAATTACTTTTAATATGATTTACTTTGAAATGTTCGAAACTTTCATCTTCCAATTTTTCAGTGCAGTAGAATTTCCACGAATCAGAATGTATTGTTGTTCCTTTTTCGATATGTTCTTTAATTGCGTCTAATATAGTTTTCATGGTTCGGTTGGATACTTTTAAAAGAAACATTCGTTTGGGTTAAATTCGGAAATAGGGTGTCCCCCAGGCGATTGACGACTTTTGGGAGTGATAATTATTCAAGCGTGGTGATTTAGATCATAGTAACCTTAAGCATGCTCAATGCTTAAATCACGCACTTTTAGCGATCTATCTAGGAAGTCTCGAAGTTTCGACGTCAATCGCCTAGGGAAAACCCTATCCCCGACTTTAACTATTCGTTTGTTTCAAGGCAAATTCCACCAAAGATCCATTGCTGAGGTAGAATCCATCTCGCATTATTTTTTCGCTTCGTGAATATACTTCCGTCGACTTCGACAAACCAGGTCCCCTTATTTTCGGTTGTTGACGTTTAATCAAATAATCCACTAAGACTTCGCGTATGTAATTATTCCAGTCCACAACTGTTCCGTGACTGATTTCCAAATGTTTTTCGCACCATTTAACTGAAGTTAGTTCTTCGCTCCAACAATAAATAACCCTGAAATACTTCAAGGAATTCAATTTCGATGAATCAAACCATGCGCCTTTCCGGATACCTCTTTTACTGCGACAAGTTGAAAGAGTTGCAGCGCCGTTGAATTTCTTCTCCGAAATACAATTTCATTTCATGATTATTATTACAAGTAGTAATTTCAGGGGAAATGCCTTTCATTATGAAAAAAAATATGGCAGAAATATGGCTCTATTCTGGACAAAACTAAAATTTTCATTGCTTTTTCATCCATTTTTTAAGTTTTATGAAAAAGAATTAACTATTAAAAATGGCCGCGACTTGTTCTGAAAAATGTGCTGATAAAAAGTTACCAGAGAAGATATTCCGTTTTGTGTTGGTTGTACTAATTTTGGCGACTTAATCGCAGCGAAGATATTCCACTTGGCATCGGTTGTATAAATTTTGGGCGATTTTATTGGTTGCTCCGGTAAAATGGAAAAGTACCAAAAATTCTTATATATATATTTTTAATTTTATGCTAATTTAAGTTTAACCAATTACTGTGTTTAATTGCCAAATAATTTATAATTTATTGAAATTCAACCAGTATATTAAATCTATAATATCATGTATTATACTTCATAAATTATATGTTCCAAAAAATACCAGTAGTGTGTTTTTAATTTCCTGATTTACATAATTAGTAGATCATCATGACGAGCAAATATTATATGGAGTTGGGCACAATATCAAAGACCCAGCATGAAGAAAAATTAAAGTATAATGGGAGCAAACTTCCTGGTCTATTTGATAAGATGGGAAAAAACCTTGTATTTTCTTATAATTAGAAGTTATATCCTCCAACCCAATTTGGAGGTATTTATATCTATCCAGTGGAAACAGAATTCTTGTTCACTGGAGAGAAGTTTGTTCTTGTGTTTCAGCATTGTTTGCTGTAGAGATATCAAATAAGAGGAAAACCCTGCGCCAACATCTTGCTTATCGGTGGAATAAAACTAACAAGAAAGTGAGTTTAATGAATTAGTTAGAATTTAGAGATTCAGTTTTAAGAGAGAATTTCATTCAAAAAAGTTCTACAAAATTTTTAATTAGGAAATACTTAAGAAATATGTGTGTTTATTATAACCAACTCAATATAAAGAAATTTCTTCTTCAGAAGCAAACTTCTGTCAAATTTTTTTCGCATATATTTATCCTCCCTTGCGTGTAGAAAATAGCAAAATTTTATCACTTTGTTCCAAATTTTACAAAAAAGATTAAAAAATAAACCATTTAAAGTATTCTATGTAATGTGTGTGGATGTTTCAAAATAAAAAGTAAATTAATTTATTGCAATACCAGATTGATCTGATATCCTTTGCTTTTAGGAAGTTTAATCGGAAAAGAAAATGCCCGAAAAAAGCATTTAAAAAAAATCAGTATTACCATCTGAAGAGGCATATGCAACTTTTATAGCAGCTATTAAGGTAAATATATAAAAATGATCATTCGAATCAAAATTAATTTGTATTTAAAATTTATAAAAGTAGATACATTTCTGTGGAATTATTTTTTGTATTAGATTATGTAATGAAATGTTGGATTTCTTATCATTCATGACCCGATTGCTTAAATGGTTAGGTGTTTAAAAGTTTGGATTTTGGTATTGGCAAGAGTGTGTACAGAAAATCACTCATATATATATATATATATATATATATATATATATATATATATATAAATTCAGAAAATTTAGTTCTAATTCTATCATGTTGAGTCGGTGACCGGTTTTCCTGATACTTAGTTTTGCTAGAAGATGATGGTTCTTCGTATCTCTTTAGTACTACTAGTTATGCTTGTATCAAGCTGATATTTTTGAAACTTTCTCTCAATAATACGCATATATATATAGTATATATATATGAGTGATTTCTGCAACACTCTTGCCAATACCAAAATCCAAACTTTAAACAATCTAACCATTTACAGTCTGGGTCATGAAATGATAAGAAATCAACATTTCATTACATAATCTAATACAAAAATAATTCCACAGAAATGTATCTACTTTTATAAATTTTAAATACAATTAATTTTGATTCGAATGATCATTTTTATATATTTACCTTAATAGCTGCTATAAAAGTTGTGCCTCTTCAGATGGTAATACTGATTTTTAAATGTTTTTCGGGCATTTTCCGATTAAACTTCAAAAGCAAAGGATATCAGATCGCTAATTTACTTATTTTGAAATAAATATATTTATTAAACTGAAAATATGGGACCTGGTTTGTCGAAGTCGACGGAAGTATATTCACGAAGCGAAAATAATGCGAGATGAATTTCACAATGGATCTTGGTGGAATTTGCCTGAAACAAACGAATAGTTAAAGTAAGGTTAGTTTTCCCTAGGCGATTGACGTCGAAACTTCGGAGATTCCTAGATATCAGCAAAGTGCGTGATTTAAGTATTGAGCATGCTTAAGGTTACCATGCGATCTAAATCACCACGCTTGAATAATTATCATAAAAGTCGTCAATCGCCTGGGGACACCCTATTTCCGAATTTAACCCAAACGAATGTTTCTTTAAAAGTATCCAACCGAACCACATGAAAACTATATTAGACGCACTAAAGAACATATCGAAAAGGAACAACAATACATTCTGATTCGTGGAAATTCTACTGCACTGAAAATTGGAAGACAGTACCCCGAACATTTCAAAGTAAATCATATTAAAAGTAATTTCGTAAAATTAACTCATATAAAGCAATTTCTGTCGATCCGAAAACTGGAACACACACGCGAAAATAGACGAATGGGTTAGCTCAAAATGGCGAACACAGAGGCACTGTAATGTCATTGTTTGGAAAGCTATCTCGCAGAATTTATGTGGAGAAGGAATGCTAATGACCCATTTGAAAAATTTCAAACTATATTAAGCTATTTATGCCCCCAAATAAATATTTTAGAATTAACATTTATTACCATTTTTGTTTACACTGTGTTGTTGCCAAAGTCTACTATGAGATTATAAGAACTATTTACATTTTTACTTTTATAAAGATCAAGTAGACTTATTGGCGACAACAGAAATATTGTCGCCGATAAATTCTTCTTGGCGATATTTGTCGTTGAAGAGAAAATACTGAATTTAAATGATTGTATTCTTTTTAAATACAAAAGAATTTTAGATTCGATATACCATAATTTGGCAAATAAGTCAATAAATTTAATATTAGCACAAAATTAATTAAATACAAATAATAAAAATGCTTTCAATTATACATGAATTTTTACCGACATAAAAGAATTTTGATTTGATAAACAATTTGAAAATTGTTTGTAATTAGTTAAAGGTAACAAAATATCATGGATAAAACATTTTATTGAATATTTGATAGGTAATCAATTCAGAATAGAATACATTAGTTATTCTCACTAATAAACAAATATATAAAACCTTTCTATAAACACTTATCATTTTCCTTTGTAAAGAAGAACAATAAGAAATCACTTTATTCCTATTCACCAAATTACAAGAAAAATCCCAAATACATTACTATCAAAGCAAACACATCAATTAAAGGCGACTGTTCACAAAATATTAGACCGAAAATCGCCATATAAAGCAATTAACCTTCCCGTAGAGAGAGTCAAAAATATAAAGTACTACTAGATAGATATAAACTCAAGTTATGCCTGTTTGCCGATCTCTGCCTGGTTTGTATTATTGTTTAACAAAAGAACAATTAGAGATTTAAAGGTTTAAAATTTAAGAAGGCTTTAGTCTATTGGCAAAATTTGTTGGTGGCGGGATCAGAATGTTTACAGAAAACTGCACATTCCCGCCTCCTCGAGAGTAGAGGAAGGGGGTGCTATTTTTATTCGTTGCTTTAGTTAACAATGTCAGTGAAGGTTTGAAGTTATTAAACTGGGTAGTATTAGGAGGCTTATGGTTGAAGCCATTTGGGTATTAGCGAAGTTTTGTTTATTGTTTACTTCTTGTAAATATTGTTTATGCTCTGGATCAGATGAATGATTTTCATTGTGGTGAAAATGTTTCATAGAAAGCTAGTGATGAAGCCAATTGCTCAACTTGTAGGTCGTTGTGAATAATAGAGTTTCAGAGCGTTTGGTTGAATCTTAGAATTTGCTTGTAGTGCTTGTATGTGTTTCCAGGTGGTCGGTGAAGGCCCCCAAACACCAGGAGGCGTGGCACCAAGTAGAACTTATGAAGTAAAATTATTTTTAATGAGAGTGGTGAGGTCTCTGCCAATTAAAGTGATAAAGGTGGATTTATTCCAAAATTTATCTTTAGCTTTTTATGCACTTGAATAATTTTTAATCGAGGTGCAGGACTCAGATATTTTAACCACCCATAGCCCAAGCTGAGTTCTTCTGTCCTAGAGGTGTAGGTTGTGTGGGGTTTTGTCTTCCGGTACAGTATCTTGGATTTGTCGACGTTAATAGCAACTCTCCAATGAGGAGTCATTTCTCCAGGGTGTGTAGGGCAATTTTGTACGTTTTAATGTAAGTTTGGTTTCAGACCTGGGCCAACACCGCAGAATTCCTCAATGAGGCAAGTGCTACCACTGGCGTGGTGGGAAGTCATGCGTAAAATAGGGCGAGAGGACCTCGCCTTGGGGCGTGCCCCCGCGTGAGTTCGGCCCAGGATGGAGTGATTTTGTTTATTCTGACTCTAAAAGTCCTATTTTTAAAAATTATAAATTATTTTGATGATTCAGTTAGGAAAATTTAGTTTTATTAATTTGTAAATAAGTCCGTCATGCTATTATTTATCAAAGGCCTTCTTACATCTAAGAAGCCATCTCAATGGTATGACGCTTTAGGACAAACCCTTCGTTTATAATGTTAGTTACCTAATTAGTTGGATGTTGTTGAGTGTCCTTCCCTGAAATCGATTGCCCGAGAAGCAGTTTGAAATTACATATGATTTCTAATTCTTGTTTAAAATAATTATTTCGAATACCTTAATAGTGTTGCAGCAGACTAATTGGTTTGTTTGCTGAATTTTGGTTTTTGATGATGTTCGAGGAGTTCATAGTTGGGAATACTATCAGGTCCAGAGCTTTTCTATTTGGGAGCTTTTAATTATATTTATAACCTTATGCAGGTAAGAGTAGAAAGTCCAATTTCTTGGTTTTGAGGAACTTTTGAACTGTTTTTCCACTAGTCTGATTGTGTCTTCATATGGCTTAGAATTTTCTGTGGGAATATGCTGTTTGTGTTTTTAGAAGTTAGGTGTTTTGCGTAAAAGAATACCTTCAAGTAGTTTAAAGTCTTGGAACCAATTTTCACATATTACTGCATTTATTGTCGTCTGAATAATCCTGAATCCATACAGAATCCAAAGAGAACTTTCGAGTTGGGATACAAAGGTGTTGTTGCACGCTTACAAGTAGGGAAAACAGGAAGCACAAGAAGAGAAAACTACGTTATTCACTTTACACTAACTCAAAATAATGAGTAGAAGGCAGAAGAATCAAATAAATAACACTGTTTAAAAATCATAGGTGTATCCACAATAAGTCGATAACGATCGGATAAACTAAGCATGTGGGTTTCGCACTGCTACGAAGTTCGTATATCGCCACCGCGGACGGGAAAAGCTCGCTCGCCGTCCGAAATTTCTAAAGTGAAATTCGAGATGGGATCCACAGGTATGCACATGCGTAGTTAAGTAGAGAAAATTCTACTAATTTTCAAAAATAATAGTGTAGAAAGCATGAATCACAGTAAAACACTGGCTATAAAAATAATTACAAGCGTGTATCCAATAATGATGGAAGACGATCGCTGAAATTAGGCAAGGGCGTTGAAGTTCAGAAAGTATATAAAGTATTTTAGCATAAATAAAGAGCGAAATGTAAAAGTCTTCGAGATTCTGAGAACTGTATAACACCTTTTATTCATGAGTTAAAAAGGTGTCTGAGGAGAGATTGAGAAACTTAGTTAGCTGTTGATTTCATTGATCAACATTAGACCAGAAAAAGAAAGTCTTGCATCCGTTTTGGTTCATTGTTGTGTTCAGTCGAACCCATCCATACGAGTAGCTCAGAAAAGAAAGTAACAATATTCGTTGACAAACCTATATGCAAATAAATGACAATTCCTATCATTAGGTATGTCAAATCTTAGTTTTCAGTCGAGTGGGTACGATCACATAAAGAGAAAATGATAAATCACTAGATTTGGATTTGATTAGATTTGTACATTTAAAAACATGCGATAGACACTTACTTTGAAGTGAAGAGAGCTGTTCAAGGCTCAAACAAACATTTTAAACGAGCATGTGTTTGATTCATGTATTTTTCATTCGTTGCATCCGTATACAGAAGAACGGGGATTCTTTGCATACGATACTCTTCAACATAATTTTGTTGAACAAGCCTGAGTGTGGATGTGATTTTGTTTTAAATAGTTGGTATAAAAGTTCTATTCTAATCATCTGATCGCTTACAGGTTCAGAATACCTGAATCGGATCGTAAGTTTTAAAAAGATCGTATTAAATATTTGGATTCTATTTTTGTATGTGTGGCGAATCGCTTGTAGGGATGTGAAAAGATTTTTCATAATTTTCAGCAAATCAAACATGTTCTTAGAGATTTTAGACGAAAAGAAGAAACCAGAGATGACATTCGAAAGAGTTTAAGTGAGTAACATAACTCTTATGTGTGTTTGTATGTATGTGTATATTAAGACCGTTAATAAGTTATAATGATGCATAAACGTAAATATTTATTTATTTTATTTAATTTACTATGTATAGCTTTATTAATGACTAAAAACAATTTAAATAATTTAAATATGTATTTATGTTTATCTGTATTTTATGAAACATTTTCGGCTTTCTTCTGAAATGCCCGTTCCTTGCCTCTATTTCATTGCTTTTAAACCAGATTTGGCTTAGCTTATTTCAATGGTTTTTATATGTAATCAGGTGGGATAAATGATATGCATGTACAATAAGTCAAATAAGAAATTTCAATGATTCAGAACAGAAATTTTTAGAGATTAATTTTATATTTGAATAACTATTATGTGGGTTAATAATTACTAAAACGTTTTGATGATGCCAACATTTTTAATTTTACAACTTTTCTGAATTTCACTTGGTGTGTCAACAAATTTGATCGTTAATTTAACCAACTTCCTAACAAGCTAGAGGCTTTGAAATTTGGGAATCGTCAGACTACTTAACAATGCAATATTTAGACGCTATACAAGTTTTGACTAATATTTCAGTAGTTTTAATAAGTCAAAATATTCTTTCCTAAGTTTTTAAGATTGAGGGTGCTTTCTTTTCCTGGGAGCACAGGGCACTTCCCTTACTAATCGCATGGGTATCGTGAACCTTGTACTCACAAAGGGAGAGGAAAAAGGGACTCCACAAAGGAGACACATTCGAAGATAGTAAGGGCTGCTGACTTTTAGTCAGTAATCATTCGCAAGAAAGTTTCCACACAGTGCCGCGGTTCATCACAATAATTTTTCTGAATTCTGTCTCTATTCTTTTTAATAGAATGACTCTACAAACTTTCAAATGCATGTTTTGATTTTAAGTGAGTATTGTTCTTTAATACTCTCACAAATGTCTCTTTAAGTAAATTTTTAAAGTTAAATAACTAACAGTTTTAACTAATATTTCAATAATTTTCTCTAATAAACTTTGCCACCATATAAAACATTGTTTTCAAAAAGGTTGGTTTTTATATCGAATTATTATAATACAATTGTTAATTTCTGTTTTCTTCAAACCAAAATATTTAATGAAATCCTTATCAAATTCATATTATTAAGATATGACTTTTCATTAGTTCCAACCATGCATATATTTTTATTTTTCTCCTATTTTTCTTTATTAATATTGGAAACATTTAGCATTTAATTGTTTAATATTGTAACCACATTTCCCATGTACATTCCCTAGTTTTTACTTAAGACTTCAACTATAATTTTATTGGCATATTCATAGTGGATGTAAAGTATTGTAAGCTATAATATAATAATTTTAAAACCTCAGTCTTTATAATTAGAAGGATCTTAATAATAGTTAACATTTTCTTAAATTTATGAGTAAATGTGTCTAATTTCAATTTTATTGCATACTACACGAACTTTAAAGATAGTATTGTGGTTATGTTGAGATTAAAATGTTATTAATATTGTTGCAAGTTTGTCCCGAAGATAGTCTTATTTTGTACATTTCAATAAGTAAGTATTGTTATAAGTTTCTAAAAACAAATTTGGAGTTATTATTAAATTACGAATCATTATCTTTATATTTTAACTCCAGTAATATATTTTAATTTAACATTTTTATAAAATTTTAATTGTATCCTGAGATTTGTGTACACTTAACTTTATTACTATTGTTATTATGTGGACTAATGTTACTGCATTCATCCCTTTATTTATAATAACTATTCTATAAACTCTTTGTTTCCCAAGAGTTTTTATATGATTAATTTCCTTTTATTAAATTATAGTCAGTTTACGCCAATCAGTTTTTGCCAAAAATGCTGCTTTAAGTTTACGAGCAAATGTTATATGTATCAATCCATATCATCCTATTAGATGGCACCCTAAGTGATACCAAGTTTTAAATAGTTTTATAGAAAAGATAATAAATTTCCAAAATACTAAGTTCTATAATTGTTTCCAAGGAAAATATACAATACTATCATTAAAATATCAGGTTCATTATATCTTTGAATTGTTCTATCATGAGTAAAATATTTGTATATTTTATCAATAAGCACCTAAATAAATATATCTGAAAAATCATGTCTGTATTCAACTTAATGGAAAAGAACTTTTAAAAATTATTTATAGTTCAATAAATGATTGAAATATTATCAGGCACACACCAAAATTCTAAGTCAGAGAATACTTTTAAACATATAAATATCACAAAGAAAGAATCTTAAACCAAGTATTTATTTTCACCCTTATGTCCTTAGTACCTAAAATATGTGTGTATTTATTTTTATTCAAGGAATTTCAAGAAATTTTGATGAAAACCCTTAAAACACGACAGCACCAAAAATGGTGTCAAATTTGGCAGGTGGGGATATTGCTGTTCCAAATTATCTTTGAAACTTATGATGCAGATCATAGTTGCAAGTAATTTCATTTCTACTTTATCATTAGTATCACATTATTGCCTAATGCAAATCACCAATGAATCCATTATAAATTAATCCATAATTATGAATTATAAAACCAATTGGAATTGTAACCTCATTTATACAATTTGCTACAATCAAAAAGAAGAATTATAAAATCCAAATTTAGAATTTGAAACCCAAATAAACATTCATAAGATTTCAAGAATAAAAGCATACAAATCAAGTTTTAAAAATTAAAACTAAAATAGAAATTATTGTTTGAAAATCACAAAAATATATACAAAAGTAAAATACAAAATCATAAAATATAAAGATTTGAAATAAACTTTGAATATATTAATGAAATACCAAATAAAATAAAACCTACCACAAAAATTATAAATGAGAATAATAAATTTAGATTCTAATGATAAATGAAGCTATTATTATTGAATTGCAACAAATACAACAGATAAAAGGTGTTATTTAATGGGGGCTTTAAGTCAATCCATGTTATGAACTATTTGCTCTTTAACCAGCAACAAGAAGCTTATTTAATCTAAATAACTACAAGTCGTATTATTTTACTATTTTCAGAAGCTTAAATGTAGACACAAAATCTGATATTTAATAAATTTAATGTTTATATCTTCTATTTTGAAGCCTTTTATTTTAAAAACTAAATGTATTTAAATTGAATTTACTTAAGATGCTTCATAAATAATTAAAATACTTAATATATTTGTTGTATTAATAATTGTCTTACTTAAAAGGTAAGTATTAGAATGTCTGTAAAATTTGAGAGTCCTGTAATTTGGACATCAGATGAATAGCTATCAACTCAGAAAATTGAGCTAGTTAAAATACCTTAGGAATCATGATTCCAATGGATCAAGATGTGGTTCATGAAGATAATAATATAGAGCATGGGTCTTCAGTAGTATATAACATGCACATATAATGGTCTACAAAAATTGAATTAACTTTATATAGACGCTGTGGTGTTATTGTAGCTGAGGCCTCAAGCCTTATTTGAATTTTAAATTTTTACTGATTTCAAAAATTTATTAGCTTAAATGCAATATTTTAACAATTAAAGCAACTCCTTCCCCTTAAATATTCTGTTTTTAGAATCTGAAAGACTTAGATTCACTAATCAATAAGTTGCCCATTAGCATCTAAAGATGCATATTATAAATAATAAGTATATTTAATAATGTAGAATGAAAATTTATAAAAATATATTTTACAAAATAAAATAACTTCATTTGTACTTTTGTGAATTAATTTGTTAAGAAAAATATTTTATATAAAGTTCAATATTGAACTGACTTTAAAACAGAAGAGACTTGTTTGATGTATGATGGCTTTATTTTAATATTAACCCAATGATGTTAGGTTAAAGAAAATAATTTTTCATGTTGTATTGAAAGTATTAAACTTTTCATTTCAGTATCAGAAGAGCTCAATTAATTTTTATCTCTTTCCTTATTTTTCTATCGTCTAGATGACAGCTACACCTTGTTCGGGCAGAGTGTAAACCATATCTGGCTCCAGTATTATTAAATTCCTTATAATTACCAATATCGTGAAGAATATTGTAATTACATGTATATTTATTTTAAAGATTTTGTGTAAATTTAAATGTATTTGTTACTTTTGCCAGATTTTATACTACATAAATATCATTTTGGTTAAAATTTGATATGCATATTTATTTGAAAAGTTTTGCTTTAATTCTTGTTTACCCAGAAATTACTTTAAGAATATGTGGTTTTCTATCATTTATTTTTATAATTTTCTTCGTAGTAAAATAAATATCTTCATGCATGTTATTTTGTAACCTTTCTTTCCTTTACCAGTTTTGTAGTGTTTTGTTATTGTTTCATCCAATAAGTAACGCTTTTATGCACATTTGTGAAAATTGAAATTATTTTCAGAATAAAATTTACAAATATTGTATTAAAATAAGAATTTTTATCAAAGAAAGGGAAAATTGGGATACAAAATTCATAAAAATGGAATGTTATTTGATTTTAAAGGTACATATTTCACAAGGTGGAAACTCTTAAGTATAACAAAATTAAGATGAATAAGAGTGTTATTTAATGTAAATTAAGACTGCTCCAATTTTCTTTAACATTTCCTAGCTCATCACTGTGTTCATATGTCTTCTAATTTGGCTATAATAGGAGAGATATGCCCAAGTTTTCTGGCAATTAGGTTTTACTATATTTGAATTTAATGACGAGGGTTGCTATTTATATGGTCCTAATAATGAAAACATAGGATCGAAAATTGGTTTTATTGTTTTTCAAAATATTTCCATGATGATCAATACACTTTACGCTTGAACCAGTAATTTTCAGCACTTTTCCAGTCCGATTGAGGTAACTCCAAACATGCGTTGAATGCATCAACCGCTTTCAGGTCGAAATCGCTGTCCACTTTAATTTATTTTGATGTAACAAGAAGAAGCCATTGCGCCAAATCAGGGCTAAAATGGGCGGATGACCACCATCAGTTCGACTTTCGCCCGTCAGAAATGCCTTTGTTTATCGATGTGATCAGATTGTCATGATGAAGAATGACCGCTTCGTTCTGCTTTTTCGAATTTCTCTCCATGACTTCTGGCAAACAAATGGTAGTGTACCATTCAGAATCACGGCGTTGCTCTAACGCCACTGTTGCCATTGATGACCGTTAATGCCGAAGAAACAGGCACCATTTGTTTCGATGTGCTTCTTCCTAACGTTTTGTTGGTTTTGCCTCATCTGGAAGACCCATACAGTTGATTGCTGTTTTGTTTCCGTCATATGCATAGAGTCCATGATTCGGCCACCTGTGTAGATGTTAACAGCCTTTGATAAAATTTGAATGTATTTTTCCAACATTTCCTGCACCAACGACACCCAGCCTTTTTGAGCCGCCGCGCTCATTTATGCGGAACGCGAACAAATTTTTACGCCAAATGTTCATGCAATATTTATTGATGCCAGTCATAATGTCCAAAGACGCCCCATTCACTCTGCATGTCACATGACCACTTTATCAGTTCACGACAGCATTATCTTTTTCTGGCACAACAACGGATTTTGACCACCGCACGATACCCAGTCCTGGATCGAACATCACCACGATTAAATTGTTATACCAATTTTTCAGTGCTGTAGGATGGCTTTTATCGCTGTATAAAGAATTAAGTTCATCGGCACTTTATTTTGACAATCCATACCGCCAAAGTTATGAAAAATAATGGCACGGAAATGTTCACGACTAATTCCATTTTAACAGAGAAGAACTCTTTCACACTGTCAACAACACAAATAAAGTTAAATGCAATAAACGCCTATTGAATTTATGTTTAGTAACATCCTCTAATAAAATCGCTCATGGCCTAGCAACACTACTGTTGCCAAGGCCAGAAACATAAATAGCAACCGCACAATGGATAAAAATTAATGATTTTAATTTAACCGCACTATAGAATTGAATATCTCACAGATTTTATACATATCCCTTTTCTTTATCTGTGACATTTTGTTAAGGTTTACATCGGTTCCAATGTCACCCAAGAGGATTCAGCAGTCTGCACGCTTCTAGTGGTGCTGATATTTGCTTTATGATTTTTATTTGTGCATCATTTTCTTGTATTTTCAGCCACATACCATGGCTAAAATTATGCAACTTAAAGTGTGAGTATAAAATAAACGATAGCTAAAAGTTTAATTATAAATTGAGTCAGAAGCTGTGTAGCAGTATGTTGTGATTTAGGTAACATATGGTTTAGCGAGCACTGTTAGAGCAAAAATAAAATAAAACTGACATCTGACACATATGGTATTTAAATGCCCATCTAATTTTATTTAATTTACTTTCAAATCAATTATTGGTAATGAAGCAATAATATTTTCTGTAACTCAAGATTATTTTGTCTGAAAATTTGATTGAAAACTGATGATATGTGTATATAATTGAACATTTCATTAAAAGTATCCAAAATAACCCTCCTGCATTTTAACCATTGATAAGAAATTTTCATTCACGATTAACCATACCAAATGGATATAATTGCACTATGGATACCAACATGTAGTATATTTTATTGTGGATGAAATAAACCTAAATGCATGACATGAACTCAACATATTTTCATACCGCTGCATTGTTTTGAACTCGAAACCGTCCCAAAAAGTTGATCGCTTTTGGTCATGCTCTACCAACCAGGCTCAAATGACGCCTAATGATAAGAATAAGGCGAAGCAGTGTATGAGAGGCAGCTTCAATCCTTCCCAGCCACCAGCTACCACCTGTCCTATGTACTCACAGAACCGAAGCACACCA
>BMAW01020616.1:290260-317338 GCA_019974015.1 Nephila pilipes
AAAAAAAATGTCAGAGATGGCCATTCAATAGATTTTAAAATTATTGAATTGTTTATTGTCAGATGAAGCAATTAAGGATTTGAATCATCTACCAAAGACCAAGCAGACTGCGCAATGTGGAATCACCAAAGAAAGGGAAGAATAACTTCTTCCCTTTTTTTGGAAAGGTTTTACATTGGAAAACAGGCCAAAAAGATTTTGTTGACGCATGTGCGCGCCTCCTACCGGTCAACTGTTAAAACTAGGCAGAAGCTGAACGACTTTCAGCAATAACGGTAAATACTGTCACGTTGACACCCACAATAACTGTGCTTATGATTGAACTATTAATTTTTATTGTTAAGTTTCAATAAAAAATTTGTCCAAAAAGGACTGGTCCGTCGTAATACTAATTTCACCAAAGAACAGATTTGATAGCCCAGAACTTGGACAAAAAATTTTCGAATGTAGCCATTGAATGGGGAGAAATTCAAAAAGCTGAACCAAAAGAACAGTTCTTGAATTATCTTTCCAAGTAGCATGTTAATGCAATGCTCATGAGATATGGTCTGATGATAAATATAGAAAACATTTTTCTTGGGGCATCTTAAAATGACCTTGTTGTACGTGACTGCTGCGAAATAGCTCTTCTAGAAATAAAATGCCCAATTAGAGGTAAAGGACTGATTGTGGATCACATTCCCTAGAAGAAAATTTTTTTTAGACAACCAAAATTTGAATAATAATAATAATAATAATAATCATGGTGATTTTAATCAAGTTCGAGGTCAAATAGAAATTTGTTTGTTAATGTTATTTTGCCAAAGACATCCATTGTCAAATAATTGAACACTATAAAAATTACTAGAATTTACAATTACTAGTAACAGTTATCTTTTTTTAAAAAAATATGTTTTGCAGAAATTTTACGAATTTAATTTTAAATTTTTTGAATCTAGAAAAAAGTCTTACTATTTCCTTACTAATCTTTAATTCAAGTTAAAAATACAGCATGTTGATAAATGTAATTATGCTTATGTATAAATATTTTTAAAATTATATTTTTATAAATATTATACAGCTAAGATGCTTGTTGTGAATCCACTGTGTAAGCCTCCCAAATTATAAGTGTAAGATATTTGTATTTTACTTAGTGGCAACAGGTGGCGCTGCAGTAGTAGCGCGCGAAGTGTATTGGATCACTCAGCAACTGATACTCTCGAGCGAGACACGCCATGTTTTTGTCTTGTTTTCCATTCCTTTTAGTGTCTGTAAATAAAATCTTTATAGTTTTGGCAAAACGACGTAATTATTTGAACCCTGGCATTTTAAGTATTCAACATAGTGACATCCCTGCCGGGATTGGACGAAGTTTTTTTCATCCTTACGATACGTCAATCAGATTGTTAATAAGTCAACGATCTTTAAGTGAGCCAAAAATGAAAGTAGAAAATGACTACTGAAATGGAAATTGCCAAACAGAAGAGGAAAGCAGCCAGAGCTACGTATTTGAAGACAGTCAACAAATTACAAGAAAAACTGGCCGCTGAAAGTCCAGATGTAGATGATTTAGAAATTCACCTTGATCAGCTTACGGAAAAGTTCAAGGATTTAAAGACATCGGACGAGATATTCCTCAACTTACTTCAAAAGAAAGCTGGCATTACTCAAGCTGAGTATGAAAAGGAATACGAAATCGCTCAGGATTATAATGAGAAGCTATCTACGTTTAAAATCAAGGTTAAAATAGCCATAGCTTCAGCCGAAACCGGAAACGAAAGTTCCGCGTCTCCTAACCCTACTTGGCACCCTGCTGACGGTGCACATGCCGCTGCGAAAGCGAAACAGAATTTGCCTGAAATTCGACTGCCTCAGTTCGATGGAGACCCACGTAACTGGTTGACATTTTGGACTCAATTCAACAAAATACATGAAGATTTAAGAATAGATGTACGCGACAAGTTTCAATATCTTCTTCAATCCATGAAGCCGGACTCCATAGCAAAGTAGATTGTAGAATCCTTCCCAGCGACGGAGGCCAACTACAATAAAGCTATTGAATATTTAGAGGAGCGTTTTGGAAAAGAGAGCGTATTGATATAAATATACGTGCGAGAACTCATGAAACTGGTCATAACTGACAAAACGAAGATAGATTTCCTGACTCTGTACGACAAACTACAGACTCAAATTCGTGCCCTTGAGTCCTTAGGACTTACACAGGATAAGTATGCTTTCCTGTTGTTCCCATTGGTTGAATCTGCCCTCCCAACCGATTTAATTAAGATATGGGAGAGACAAAAAAATGCCCCTGCGGAAACAAGTAAGAGTGATTTGGAATCACTAATGGAGTTTGTTAAAAAGAAAGTAGATACAGAGTTTAGAATTAAGATTACTCGTGAAGTTTTAAGGCCTGAAAAATATGTTGTTAAGAAAAATAAGTACGATACTGAGGTAAAAAGTGTTCCTACTGCTTGTGAATTGCTTAATGCTAATAATGATGCTAAGAATCATTTTTATGATAATAAGTTTAGGTATAAGAAACCAGTTTGTATATTTTGTGATACTGTATTTCATTTATCTGAGAATTGTGATAAATCTTATTCTATGAGCTTAGATTGTAAAAAAGAAATTATTAAGAAGAGAAGTGATTGTTTTGTTTGTCTCAAATGTAACCATCGAGCTAGTCAGTGTAAATCTAAACACAAGTGTCCCTTGTGTAAGAAACGACATTTTGTTGTTTTGTACCCGGATTTAAATTCTCAAAAAGCTGATAAAATCTCATATGGAGATAGTGAAATCAAATCTATTGAAACCAAAACAAGCACTCTCAACAATTATATTGAAGTTTCTGATGTGTTTTTGCAAACTATTGTAGTTAAATTAAGAATTTTTCTAAAGAAATGTTAATAATAGTTGTATACGATTCAGGTGCTATGAAATCTTATCTAAGTGATGACATTGTTAAGAAAATGAATATTAAGTGTATGGGTGAAACAAGAATTAAATAGTCATTGTTCGGTGGAGTAGAAACCCCTGATACGGTATATAAGAATTATTCAATTGAATTAAGTGACATTAATGATGGTTATAAGTGTAAGTTGAATGTTTTAGGCCAAAAATGTATCTGCTCTAGTCTAAAACAAATTCCATCTGGTCCTTGTCTTAACTTAAGTTACATAAAATAAAAATTAGTGATCTTAAGACCAATAATTTAAAGGTTGATAAGGAAATCAAATTGTTATTTGGTGCTGATGTTGCCGGTAAATTGTTAACTGGTAAACTTGTAAATCTTGAGTGTGGTCTGACGGCGATAAACACAAAACTAGGTTGGGCGATTTGGGGAAAGTTTAATCCTGGCCCTGAGCCAACTTATGAGAATTCGGCTTCTCTCATTACGTCACTACTTGTAAAGGAACGATGCATAAGTGATTTATGAAGATTAGATGTTTTAGGCATTACAGAACCTCCAGTTAGTAAAAACAAAGCTCAGTTACAAGAGGATACGCATAAATATTTTGAGGAAACTTTGAGTGTTGATAATGAGGGTCGGTATGAGATCGCTTTACCTTGGGTTTTAGATAATTCAGTTCTGCCTAGTAATAAATTAAAGCGGAAAAGTACCTTTCAAGTGTAAAAAGGAAACTAACGAATTCCAATAATTTTGATAATTATGGTATGGTTTTTGAGGAATGGTTAGATCTTGGTATAATTGAGAAAACACCAACTGAGGTAGTAAGAGGGGTTCATTGCTTACCTCACAGGCCTGTAATTAAAGAAAATAGCACCACTAAGATAAGAGATAAGACCGGTGTTTAATGCTAGCTATCATTTACCTGGAGTTCCTTCTTTGCATGATTGCTTAGCAACTGGGCCAAATTTAATTGAAATGATTCCCTCTATCTTAAATCGTTTTCGTATGAATTACGTAGGTGTTACTTCTGACATTGAGAAGGCTTTCCTACAGATTGCCATAAGAGAAAAAGATCGTGATTTTTTACGGTTCCTATGGTTTGATAAGGGTAATCACGAACAGGTAGAAGAGTATCAACACAGAAGAGTTGTTTTTGGTATTACGTGCAGTTCATATTTGCTTGCTGCGACTTTAAAATTTCATTTGGATAAGCTACCTGAAAATTTAAGGGAAACTGCAGCTATTCTTAAGAGATCTTTTTATGTGGATAACTGTGTGACAAGTTTGCATTCTGAGATTGAACTTAGAAAGTTTTTCTTGGAATCGAAATCAATCATGTTATCGGGTCATTTTAATCTCAGATGTTGGAAGAAAAACATAAGCAATGAAATCTTTGAGGAAGATTCCTCCAATGAAGATAGTATTTCTGTGTAGGGTCAAAAATGGCTCACAGATACGGACACACTGTCCTGCAAAATAGAACAGGCTAGTATTAATTCAAATGAAACAATCACTAAGATAATAGTTTTGGCTGTAGCTCACCAAGTATTTGACGTAGTAGGATACACAGCTCCTGTTATGTTAATCCCTAAAATGATTTTGCAGGAAACATGGAACTCTAAGCTTAAGGGGGATGATAGTCTTCCAGAAGATTTGGCTAATAAGTTTAAGTCTTGGTATAAAAATTTACATTTACTTTCAGATAGAAAAATAAGTAGGTGGTTTGGACTAAAATCGACAAGTAAATCGATAACTTTACATTTATTTTGTGATAGTAGCAAAAAGGCCTACGGTGCATCTGTATTCATCAGTGTGGAAGAAGGCGATGAGGTGAGAATTAGTTTTGTGCAAGCAAGGTATAGAGTTGCCCCTTTAAAACCCATTACGATTCCCCGTCTGGAACTTTTATCTTGTAGCATAGGATCTAGATTACTCACTTCTGTAATTAAAGATCTTGATCTACCTAAGGTTGATGTTTATTGTTGGACTGACTCAACTACAGCTTTGTGTTGGATACAACGTAACCAAAACTGGGGAATCTTCATTCATAATCGGGTTTCTGAAATACTTTTATTGACTTTTCCTTCTATGTGGCACCACATTTCAGGTACTCTTAACCCCGCTGATTTACTATCCAGAGGGTGTTCTGTGGAACAGTTAATTGAACGTAAATGGTGGGAGGGTCCTATTTGGTTGCGTGAGAGGGAGGAAAATCGGCCTAAGTCTAATGAAGCACCGAGGGAAGACTTGATTAATTCCGAAGTTCGAAAAACCGTTATAACAACTTTGGTAAAAAATGAAGAGGATATTAATTGGTATTACAGATATTTTTCATCATTTAAGAAAATAGTCAGAATGTTAGCTTGGATTTTAAGGTTCTTTAATAATGTAAGAAATACAGATAAAAATCTTTCTAAGGATTTATCTTTGTATGAGATAGAAAGAGGAGAAAGAACCTTAATGTTACTGATTCAAAAAGAATCTTTTAAGGGTAAAAATGATGAAAAACTGAAACAACTAAGACAAGTAATGGACTGTCATGGTCTTATAAGAGCTAAGTCTAATGTTGTTTATATGGATGATAAATATGATTTTAAGTTTCCTATAATTATGCCTAGTCATCATCCTATTGTAAAATTATTGATAATAAGTGTACATAATGATTTATTACATGCCGGTACTTCATTGTTAATGTCTAATTTAAGAGAGAGGTATTGAATTTTGAAATCACCTAAGACGATACGAAATTGTATAAATAATTATGTAATGTAAAAATTCATTTCAATTTCACTGTAAGTGTTTTCTGTATTTCATTTTTTCTAAGTATATAGTGTATTTTGATAATTTTTGTGTGTATTGTTTGAGTAAATTGTTAAGAATATTACTCAAAGGTGGGAGAATGCTGTGAATCCACTGTGTAAGCCTCCCAAATTATAAGTGTAAGATATTTATATTTTACTTAGTGGCAACAGGTGGCGCTGCAGTAGTAGCGCGTGAAGTGTATTGGATCACTCAGCAACTGATACTCTCGAGCGAGACACGCCATGTTTTTGTCTTGTTTTCCATTTCTTTTAGTGTCTGTAAATAAAATCTTTATAGTTTTGGCATAACGACGTAATTATTTGAACCCTGGCATTTTAAGTATTCAACAATGCTTGACATGAATTTCATTCATCTCCCATAAGTTAATATAATAATATTGCTTAAGAGGTTTATTGAATCGGTTCAAATCGGGAATAGGGTGTCCCCTAGGGGATTGGCGAAGTAACGGCGACTTCCTAGATAGGTTGCCAAACGTGCGTGATTTAAGCATTGAGTATGCTTAGGGTTACCATGACCTAAATCACCAATTATTGCTCCCAAAAGTCGCCAATCTCCTAGGGGACACCCTATTTCCGATTTGATCCATTGAATCTTACAATCTTCAGAATGTAACAAGGGCTATATATCTTTTGTTATTCAACCCTTGTCACATTATTGTTATATACTTTTTTCTTGCGACGTAAATGGCAACTATTTTAATGTATGTTTTGTTATGTCACAAGTTTTTGGTATCATGAGTTGTTTTTTCTATTGGCAGTAAGAACATCACTAAATTTTTATTGTATGTCTATATATATATATGCGTGTGTGTGTAGAAGGGGGTGGAAGATTGTACATCCCGAATATACACTGGTTTGCTCCTACACAAAGGACTGATTTGTCTATGGGAGTAATTCCATTACTGGATTCCATTCCATACTTCTGAAAAAGATAGATGGCAGTCCAATTTTATCTCATATCGGCGATGGGCATAGGAACGCGCTCTTAGGTTCGGAGTTCACCTTCAAAAAAGGAAATAGAGGAAAAGAGATGCGGAAAGAGGTGAAAAGGGAGCGGGAACGAAACGTCGCTCATTTTTCTTCATGAATAGGGGGCGCTGCGTGAACTACCACATGACACTGATTCGTGGGGCCATCTATCGAGTAACTGACGAACTGGTATTACAGTACATTGGAAAATACAATTAATACTTTGATAATTAGCTGGAAAATCCTACACATACTCTCTCTCTTTCTCTCTCTCTCTCTCTCTCTCTCTCTATATATATATATATATATATATATACATATATATATACACATATATAATATGTTCTAATAAATAGCCCTTGTAATATTCCAAAATCTGCAGTAAATTATCCTGGTAATTTGTTATTAAAAGAATGGTCCTTTGAACATGTTTTTTGCTTTCAGGCTTCTCATTTGTGCATTTTACATAAGTTGAGTAAATTTTATTTAACTCTTTACTCATAAGAAATTTAGTTATAACCTAGATGAAGTAAGGAAATAAGAAACAACAATTATAAGCATATACACATGGGTAAATAAGTAAATAGAACAATTTATAATTCACTGATAATAATAAATTATTTATTTCAACGTGTTTCATACAGAACTTAGACCTATCAACACATTTAAAATAAGGTTTATAAATACTGCAATTGTTGAGCTTTTCACTCTTGAATTTCCAACTCCAAGGTTGGGCTAAACTGCATTTCAACCATTTAATTTATCAGATGAATTTATTTTGCCACTTAATATTGTGATTCGGTAAAAATATATTTGAGGGTGCCCCCTTGGCGAAATTGGCGATTTTTGTTTGGTGCCATTCCTGTTCGCGCAGAACACCGTGCAAACAGGAATGGTGGTCAAAACATAATGAAGTTTCAATAAAACGTCGGCCAAATATAATAAAATTGCAATGAACACAATATAAGCACAAACAGGACATTTATTCCGATTGCTAATTAAACCTTCATTTATACACCAGTCAATCACTGCTTTTTTTTTTCCATTGTTATTCAAATCGTACAGAAACTTATGATTTATTTTACCGAAGTCATTTTCAGGACCAGAAGCAAAATTAACCTTATCAGCCGACATCCAACGTAGAACTAACTGACCTCGGAAATTACATATACCGTTGAACATTTAAAAATAAAGCTAAAATCTAAACCAATCAGGATCACGATTAGGTTTCTGTTGAACATTCAGAAATAACGCTAAAATCTAAGCCAATTAGAATCATGATTGGGTTTCCAAAAAAAAACTATAGACGTAACCATAAGTAAAACAACATCACCCAGCTTGGCGATCAACAGCGATCACAATTTGGGGAGAATCAAGGGACACCCTCAAATATAGGCTAACATAGTGATTCTGTCATATGTATATACATATTTATATTAATTGTAATTATTTAATAAAAAGTAACTAAAATAAAAAAGTTCGGTTCAAATCGGAAATAGGGTGTCAGGTAGGGGCGATTGGCGACTTTTGGAAGCATTGGCGATTTCCTAGATAGGTTGCCAAACGTGCGTGACTTAAGCATTGAGTATACTTAGGGTTATCATGACCTAAATCGCCAATTATCGCTCCCAAAAGTCGCCAATTGCCTTGGGGACACCCTATTCCCGATTTGAACCAAATTTTCTTTGTTGACCTAAGTAGGAATTGACTTAAATTTTTTTATCTTATTTGTTATAAGTAAAACATCACAAAATGAACTGATTCAAAGCTGTGGAGAAATTATTCAAAACAGAATTGTACAAGAATAAAAGTTTCACTATTCTACAGTGCAATGGTGGACGAGACGACTGACATGTTTATTTTTGAGCAGGTATCATTTTGCTTTTGATATTTTGATCAAGAGACATGAACTATTGAAGGAGTTTTCGTTGTATTCAAGAAATAGTGGATTTTAACGGTGGATTATAGAATATCTATCTATTTAAATGTTTTGAAATGAAATGGAAGTGAAGTGAATCTTACTGCATCAAACTGTCGAGTCGTCTATTTAAAAAAATTACTCTACCAAAGATGTTGGGCATTTGACGAACAAAATCAATTGACACCAAAGAGGCTAATGCTTCACTACCACTAAAATTCGATTTCTGCTCAGTGTATCATATGGTAAAAATTTAAAAGAACAATTAGAGATTTAAGAATTTGAATTTAAGAAATAAAAGTTAAAAAAAAAAAAGAAAAAAAGGGGTGAAGTAAATTAAGAAATTAACATAGTTGAGTCTAAGCTATGGGGGCTTAGTATAAATGTTTACAGTAAATCTGAAACCATTTCCACAATTCCACAGGTGTGTGGGGGGGAGATAAGTGATGCTTTATCTGCTATCAGCGAACTTTAGTCAGCAAAGATTTAGCACTTATTGATAAAATGAATGTACGGCGGTTTGAAAGGTTGAGACCATTTCGTAGTTTTGTAGGCGAAATTTTGTTTTAGGTTTACTTCTGTAAATATTGTTTGTGCTCTGATCAAGGGATTTTGGTGATTTTCAATAGTTAGAAAGATATTTCGAGAAAGTTTAGTGATGAAATTCTCAATTTTTTCTATTTTCAGGTCATTGTGGATGACCGAGTTCCTGATGTACCATGGAGCATTTGTCATAATTCGAAGAATTTTGTTTTGTAGGGTTGAATATGTTTGAATATGGGTCGGGGCAGCAGCCCCCCAGACTGGGGAGGCGTAGGTGATAACTGGGCTCAAAATCTGCTTGTAGAGTAAAACTTTGTTTTTGAGAGAAAGTGATGAGTGTCGTCCAATTAAAGAGATACAGAGATGTATTTTATTCCAGAATTTATCTTTTAGATGTTTAATATGTTTGGAGTAAGTTAATTTTTGATCAAGGTGCAGACCCAGATATTTAACCACCAATACCCAACTGAGTTCTTCGTCGAAGAGATTTAGGTTGTGTGGTTTTTTTTGTCTGCCTTTGTGAAACAGTATTGCCTGTGGGCTAATGCTTCAGTTAACCACAAAATGTGTCTCTACTAATTACTTTTCAAATATTTATCATGATTTAACTTATATGTTTGATGCCTGCTTTCACCAGTAATGAACTTCATTTTCAAAAATGTATCATTCTCCTAAATTTTTTGTTGGATTGAAATAAAACATATATAATAAAAAATAAACATTTTAATTACCTATCTATTTATGTATTACTTTAAATCATATGTGTTATCAGGAATCTAGGAATGAATGAAAAATGGAAAAAAATATATTTAGAATTTTAAAACTGTTGTGAGGCAGCCATTTTTGACTGGAGATTTTCGGACTAATTCTTTTTAATTTGGCATCCTTTTTGGAATGTTTTGGATTCAAATGATTTTAATATTGATTTTCCACTATATATATATATATATATATATATATATATATATATATATGTGTGTGTGTGTGTGTGTGTGTGTGTGTGTGTGTGTGTGTGTACAACAAAGGGGCTTTTGTAATAGATCACGTAAAGAAATAAATTAATTTAAAACAACACCTATTCAATGCGTTTCAAAGAAAAGAGTCCTTTTGGTAACAAAATCGTTTCTTTGCAACGCATTTCAAAGAACAATTTCTTTTTATTATTTTCTTCTTAATTTTGTTAAAAATTTACGTGTATAAATGCCACTATTTTCTTGCAAAATTTTAAATTGTTTAATTGTTAATTGATTAATATAACTTGCAATGAGATCTTGAATGTTGTTCACATATCATGTCTTAGCATGCTTATAAACAACATCCAAGACGCCCCGTCTCTATTGCGGCCATGTGATCCAGGAAAACTTAAGTTATTTAGAATACGTTGGTAACTCAAATAGAAGAGGTTGTGCCCACAGTTACAGTGAACATGTTCCCTACTAATTTAATTATAGCGGGATTTACTCCTCATCTCATTTACTGAAAATACGTGTGTACATTAACGAGTCCAGGGGATGGGCACGCTTCCCCCAGTCTTAACTTCCCGATCATAATAAGGAACGTAGTTGAAGAGGAGATCACAACCGAAATGATCGAAACAAATTTAAAATATTTTGTTGTTTTCTTCGAAGTTTGTTACGATTGCCCTTCATTACTCTGCTCTTGCTCCATATCTAAGTTGAAGATATCAAGTAATAAATATCGAATCCAATTAAAGACACGTAAGGACAAACCGAAATGATTTATGAATATCACTGACGTTCTCTTTCGAATCTCAATTACTTTATTAATTCTAAATTAGGATCAAATAATTAATTCTTAGTTTACCAATTCACTCGTTTGATTCACTTACTTCCTACAAGCAACTGATTTTTATTTTAATACTGCAAATAGTATTCGTTTCAATTAACAAATGTAACTGAAGAGTTTCAAACCAAATTACAAATCTCTGTCAACATGTCGTTATCTTCTATATCCCCTTTCTTTTCCTTTCCTATCAATCTATTTATTTATACAGAGTGCTACGAAACTGATGGGCAAAAATTTAAGGTGTAACAGAAAATATCTAAACGAGAGCTATTTTCACGAAACAAAGCATAGATGGAGCACCGTCTAGCGGTTCACTACTTGCTCTCCACCTATGTATTGCGTAGTGAAAATGGCTCGTTTAGAAGTTTTTTATTACACCTTTTATTTTTGCCCATGAGTTTCGAAATACCCTGTACATTATTATCTCTAAATAACATCGCTGTAATTCTTATTTTTATCCAATTTACCTAATCACGTTTCATTTTGCTTGAGAAAAAACTGCAATTTTATGCAGTTCAAATCACTATGAAGTCCCCGAGGTTACTTATGAGAAAATCGCGAATATACCAAAGTCACAAGTTTTTTGTTGTATCCAAGCACAGGAACGAGTTATCTATCGTACTGGTGTAAATTTTTAGTTCTCAATTTGAATTTGATTCCTGAGTTACTTAATTTATTAAATTCCTACTATTAGCTCACACTCTCCCTATATATATTTTATTCAAATTTTCAATTGTTAATAAAATAATTTTTATTCATCCATTCATCCATTATGTTAATACAGTTTTTTCAAATATTAATTCAGTTAATTAAATTTAATTGGAGAAAATGCAATTTAGCCCAGCCATTTGGCGCGATTTCAAAAATTGCCAAATTTGGCGATTTTTTTTTTGGCTGAACGTTAAGTCCGAGAAGCGAACCAGCGTAACCACATTTGGCAAAATACCGCCAAATAATTCCTGTCGCCAAGGGTTGTTGGGCTAAACTGCATTCCAACCATTTAATTTACCGGATGAAGTAAGAAACAAGCCAATGCTTCTACTATGTCATTTGTCATGCAATGGCAAAGTTAGTAGAGCGTCGGCGTAGAATCTTCATGCCTTCGGATCGAAGGGTAAAAGTTTTTATTTGATTTTCAAACAATTAATTTTAACTTTATATGGGAGGAAAACAATTCTGTTACATAAGACATTTAGCAGGATATAAATTTAGGAATAAAGGCTGTCAGTGACGAAGAGTGTAGATCGCTGGAAAAAAATTCTCTCGACACTTAATATTGTAATTCTGTCATATGTATATACTTATTTATATTAATTGCAATTATTTAATAAAAAATAACTAAAATAAAAATTTTCTTTATTATCCTAAGTAGGAATTGACTTTAATTTTTTTATTTTATTTATATATTACTTGCTTTCAGATTAAGGATTAAATAAGAGTGGACAATGAAAGAAGGAAACATACAAGTTAAGTGCTTCGAACTTCTAAAGAAAATAACAGTTACACCCTTGCACTCTGTCGATTTTTTCTGGATCCGCAACTGCGTGTGTATAATACATACATCTAAATAAATAGTTAAAAGACAACTGGTCAATCACTTGTGAAACTTCTAACAGTTTCAACTACCATTCTAGACACATAATTAAACAGTAATCCACATCTTAAAAAATCACTTTATTGGGGACAAAAACAAAGAAAAATATTACATTAATATTTCAGTAACACCATTTCAATTTTGTCCATCAGATAAGAAATAAATATAGCACACAATAATGATACCAGACTGACTAGTCTGACAAGGACACGTGAAACAATTGGCGTTACCATTATCGATGTATAATACTATGAAACAATCAAGTAATTCCTTGACAGAAAAATAAAAATAAATGGTTGTTTGAAAAATCCAAATAAAATGACTACATGCCATTTCTTGCTTTTGACTGCATGATTTAAGATTCAATATAAAATACAATTCACATTGAATGCGGTAATATTCTTACCTAGTACAAAATATTATGTTTATTTCAATATTAACACTATAAATATATTCTTATAATTTAAGAATACATATAAGAATAAGTTAAAAGAGCTCGTAAGTGAAATATGAAGAATAAAATAACTTTTTATGATCTATTTAATTTCATGTCAAAACATGATTATGCATAAAGTTGAAAACGTTGCTGTTATTATAAACAAATTTATTGTTAAAATTATTGTTTCTAAAATTATTAGTAAAATTATTGTTTTTTCTCGTTGTAAATTATTTGTGTATATAATGTATACTATTCGTTTTAGAATAAGCATTAGCTCTGAAGAAACCGTTAAAAATTTTCTTCATTCTTTTTTATTTTTTTGTAGGGGTTCTATATAGATATACATGAAATTTATATTTGGGATCAGAAAAAAAATCTGCTAACTTCAGACTTTCAGACTTTCGAGACAACTTTCTAAAGGTCCAATGGTCTTGGATTGTCATTTTGTTTAATTTCTTTCCTTGGAAATGTTTAGCATAAATTTTTCACAAAATAATTTCAAGATTTAATTGAATTTGAAGAATTTTGATTTTTTTTTAAATCTTAAACAGCATTTAAATTTCTTGAATTAGTTTCTGAGTTAACCGGTTTTTTTTTTAAAACTCCTCCATGTGCTTATGTCTTATTTAATTTGTGAGCAGTTCGAAAAATTGTTTATTACGATTATATTTTTTACCTAACCCTTCGCAAGTATCAACAAACTAGCAAAGAAAATAAGTTTTTTTTTAAAAGAAGAGTTAACAAGAAGTGCTTTATACAAATATATTTTATGATCATTCATCTTGAAGTATAGAATCTAAAAATGTCAACGAACAAAACCGTTTCTTAAAAAAAAAATGCGTATTGGAAAATCTGTAAGGAATTACACAATGTATATAGCGACCGATGTAGGAAAATAACATATTTAAGTTATAAACTTTTACATTTGGAGAGATAACATACAAAATACCATTAGCAACAATGAAGGACGGACATATGTTGGTGACCAGCACCAATATCTATGTACAAAAATGATAATTAAATATACTGCGTGCTTTCACGCTACGTTGTTGTCTCAGAGTTGCCAAACTTTGAAAAATACCGTGTGTAATATGCTCGTAGTACAAAATAAATAAATAATGGATGAGAAATACTGTTGTCACAAGAGACAATTAAACAGTATACAAAATTCGTAAGAATAATACTACCATTAATACCTTCTATTCTGTTAGTACAAAGAAACATCACGCGATTTATGAGAGCAAATAGTTAAATAAAAATTGCTGAATCAACGATACTAAGTTCATAACTGACAAACATGAATCTTTCTCTATTTTCCTGTGACGCTGAAGAAAATCTTTATCTACACATTTCTAATCTACATACTTTGATTGAGCATTACGTAGGTATTACACAGTTTCTGTGTTAAAAATTCTAAATCTGTGATATGTAGTCTTTAGGCACTAATTAACGCTCTAAGGAAGAGTGTTTTATAAAGCGCCTCCTTTTTACGTTCAGCAACGGAAGTTACATTTTCTTTTGCTGTCGGACTTGTTGCTGTTGCTGCTTTTTGGCTTGCTTTTCCATATGTTTCTTAAATATGGCCATATCATAAGGCAATGGGGGCATTTTAGCTGTGTTTCTTTGTTTCAGGAAAAGAAAAGCTGCAATCAAACAAGATATAACGACGATTGACAGCAAAAGAATCAAAGAGGCGGCAAATCCCGATGAAGACATACACACTCGGCTTTTCTCAGTGATAATTTTTGTGTCATCAGTCACGTTCTTAAATGGGGAGAAAGTAAGGTCTTCAACGGCAACAACTTGAAGAATGCTGTTCAGTCCGATTTCTCTGACTTCACCTTTTCCTGTCTGTCTCTTTCTTCTGTGAATGCTGCACTGATCTTCACATTGTTGGCGACATATTTGAACGGTGCATTGTATGTGCACCTCCGTTGAATCTGGGAATTTGAAAGCTTGGAAATGGGCAAAAGAAAGCACAGAAGCAGAAGATCCAAAATTTTTCACCTTGGTAAATCGACTCATGAGTTTTGGTCTGGTAACACATCCAGCGGAATCGACTAATTCTATTGGGGCCCTGTTACCATCATGAGCGATGCAGTTGCGCACCATCATATCAAATTTATTTTCTTCATCTTTTATAGCCAAGACTAAGGTCATGGTCTGACCGATTCTTACAATACCGGATACTTCATTAGCCCACGGACCTTTTCCGACTTGTATTTGCATCCAACATCCAACATTGTCTCCAGCGAAATCTGCTCTCACTACTTGAAGCATATCGACATTGAAAGGACGGAAAGTAACTGTTTTCTCATACTGATCGTGCCAATTACATCTCAACTTACGCGCTTGATCCCAGACTTCTTGAACTAGAGGATCATACTGGACAACGACAGTATTTTCGAAATATGATCCAGTTTCTGTAGGTCCATAGTGACCAGAAGGTGAATTTCCTTGCATTCCACAGCTGTTAATTGATATATCAAATTCAACGCTGTTATGCCCTGAACCTGCTGGCAGATGAACACATCGACCGTAACTGTAATGACCTTTACTGTATATGATACCATGGAAAGGCTTGTCGAAATCAATGGATACTCTCATCAAATTCTTCTCACATTTGACGTCCAAATGAATAATTTTAGGCATTTCTGGCATTATAACTGGCCACCTTTCATCATCAGATCCGTCATGCAAACCTGGAAAGTTGTTGATTTCAGAACTGTATGTAGCATCATTTGGTGGTAAAACTTGTCCATACAAAGAAATGGGAGCACTTTCTTCATTGATTTGATCAAACACATCAGAATTTTTAGGTTTAACCGCGACTTGATTTTGTTTGGATTCTTGCGGAGAAATTATTCTATTGTTTACGTTTAGATTAGTAGGAAAATTTGAAGGTTGCAACTGCGGACTTGGCTCAGGTTCTGCAAAGTCTGGGAAAGGAATACGGAAATTTTTTTCTGGTTCATTTTGTTTCAGTGCTTCTGTATGAGACTTCGTTTCAGCATAGTGACCTTGGTTCGCAGAGTTTTCATTGAATGGTGGTACTTTAGGTTCTTGATTTCCATGAGGAGGATTTTCAAGAATTGGGGGTGGGTGAATTTCTCCTGATTGAGGATGGTGATGATCTGGAACTTCATTTTCTCTGTGGGGTGATGATAGAATCTGGGATAACTCTAGAGGATCTCCTTGTCCAATTTGTGGTAAATTTGGCGCGTTGAGCTTCAGATCGTGAGTTGGTTCTCCAATATGGTCTTTTCCGAGATCAAGAGAAGGAATTAAGACAGGTACGTTCTTTGGTCGATTTTTGATTTTGATTTTTCGAGGGGGGAGACTGTTAAGAAGAAAATCATTTGGATTAACGTTGACATTGATACCGAGTGGTGGATGTTGTTGAAAGTTAGGCAAGATGGGAGGTCTGTTTTGTCCAGATTGATCAGGTTTAACATTTTGAGGAATAGTGGCATCTAAGAACTGATTATTGAAATTGTTTCTAGGAGGGAATTGTCCGTTTGGCAGAACATGCTTCAGTTGTTGAGATCCGGATTGTTGAAAAGGTGCGTTATTGAATGCCTGGTTATTTTTTTTATTTGGTTGTTGTGGTCTTCGTTGTCGATTGTTTGGTGGTCGGTTTTTACCGGGTGGAGGAGCGTTAGGTGGTTTTCTGTCAGGTTTCCTGTTAGATGCGCCTGGCAATGGAGGTCCATTGTTTTTCGGCAACACAAAAGTTGATTTGGGAAGAATTATGTAGCCGGATTGGTGAGGAGACATAACTGGTAAATGAAGAGGTATGGTTTCTATGTTAGAGCCTGACTGTAGTTGAGGAGGTAGGTGTTGCGACTGACCATGCTGAAATCCTGCATCAACCAGCATATTTGCATGGAAAAGCTGAAATGAAACAGAATAACAATTGAGAATATATAGTTGAAAGATCCTTAAACGAAGTGTTAGTACTTTAAGCGAACTTGCGATTCTAATGTACCCAAACATCTAACACATCACTGCTGATATAATTTTGACACATTTGAAACTATATTCAGAGCTACATAAAATACTCTATTTATATTTAAATTATGAGTAATTTATTACACAATAGTATCTTAAATTGATTTATACTAAGGATACCAGGACATCCATGGAATTCTGGAACATTAAATCTAAGACTTCTTGTTTTTGTGTTATATATCTTTTCAAATTATTAGTACAGCTTAGATTTTTGGTGCGCATGATAATAATACTTCAACCTTTCTATTGATCTATAAAAGTAATTTTTTCGTCAAAAAGATTCCCCCCCCTCTTATTTGAATATGATCATGTTTTGCGAGATATATTTGCATTTAGGTAACATTTTTAAAAATTATATTCCTTAAATATACAAATTATTTTGATCATTATATAGAAGACTATACACAAAATATAGTGAACCTACTTTTTTGATGATATTCTGTATATTTTCTTTGAAAAAAAATGATAGAAATTGGTACTTTTGGACATTTTAATTTTTTCCTTTTACATATACATAATTATTTTTTAACATTTAGGTATTATTCAGAGAAAAAATATTTTAGGTTCACTATATGTATACGTACCCTATATAGAAGAATAAAAAATATGGAACACACACACCATATATATATATATATATATATATATATATATATATATATATATATATATATATATATATATATTGTATAATACTTTTCTTTAAAACGGTACTGAAATGCAAATATGTCTCACAAAACATGTCCATATTCAAATAAGAGAGGGAAAAAATCTTCACGACGAAAAAATTACTTTTATAGTTCGATAGAAAGATTTAAATATCATTATTAGGCACGCAAAAAATCCGAGCTCTACTAATAACTTGGAAAGATATATATCACAAAAACAAGGAGATTTTGATTTAACGTTCTAGAATTCCTCGGATGTCCTGGTACCTTTAAGAGTTTTTGAAATTTCCATTTAAGAGGGTTTCTCATTAATTTTTAAAAAATTGTTTTTCTTAGTTAAGAGGTAAGAAAATGAAAACGATGTATTAAAAACGAGTGATTATTTCAGATAAATTTAATTCAGAGGAGACTTAATTCGTTGCGTAAATTCCAAAGTACTTTAAATAGTAATACACAATACTGTACTAGAAATATACAAGTTAAAAAAGGATCACCGCTATTTTAAAATGTTATATATATCAGCTTAATATATATTCCAGAGATCCTATTCCCCTTCCGTAATCCTATTCCCCATCTCGTCTGTCGTCTTAAATGTTACTCTAATCACAAAATCTAAATTTCAACTTAAGATCAAGATCAGGCAAAATAATTAAAATAGTCAATTACATTTTGAAATAGAGTTTATTAATCCTCTAAAGAGGGGAAATGCTCTCAAATAGTTTCACCTCTCTATCCAGGAGTACTAACAACTTCTATTACATATCAAAGAGTATGCTTCCCGGAATGCGATGCAAATACATCCTCCAAATATTCAATCAACCAGACAGCGTTGGGTCCTGATCTCAAAATCCAACTTGTCGTGCAAGAAGGCTCTTTCGCGCACTACACACTTCTTTTCTCTAATTTACCTAATCACGTTTCATTTGGTTGGTGAGGATTTGTATTTGTACGCAATTCAAATCATAAGAAGTCCCCGAGGTTAGTGGAAAGAAAATAGCCCAATGTCACAATATGGTAGGAGCTTGAGTACAGTTTGTGCTACGAATATTGTCACATGGAAACTATCTTTCTTTGTAGTCATAATTCATTAATAAATGCTCGTTACATCATAATCGTTATTTCATTGATACATTTGAAACTTGAAACACACCTAATTTTATTTGTGTTATAGAAAAACTGCTTGAATCGTAATTAACGAATATGTCACGAAATTGTTCGTCAAGTTCTTTGATCAAAATTTATGAATTAAGGAAATCACAGGACAATAATTTGTGGACATCTGGTACATCAATTTATACACGCAACAGTTAATGAAAATCAAAATGGTGTATTTAAAACGAGTGATTATTTAAGACAATTTTGAAGACTTAATTCAATGTGTTGATTCCATTTTTTTAAAAAAATAAATATACAATACAATAATAATATCTAAATGCTGGCGGTGAAAGATCCTATGTTCATTTTTCAAATTTTACAAGAGATCCGATTAAAAGCCATTTTGTGTTTCTTTATTTACGACTTGGTTGTTAATGAATATTTCTCAATAAATTCTTGTACATTTTATTCTTTATACTCTTGACTTTCAAATTATAATACCCTTCTTAAACGTTATTTCTTTTTTTAAGAAAACTTTTTTGGTTACTCTTTAAAAAAAATGGCCATAATACCCTTTATGTCCGACATAAAGACATGTACATTAAAAATACGATGAACGTTATTTTTTACAAGCCTTTATTTATCTTTCTATGTCAGCTGGCTTGGTGTGTATGCATGTCTTTTCAATTCAAAATTAGTACTTGAATTTTAACACACTTCCTATCATAAGTGGGAGTTGAAATTTTCCATTCATGTATGATGACAATACAATTCTGGGGCCACGGTAGCCTAGTGGTCAAGGTCGTGGACTAGCGGCCGGCGGTTTTCGTTCAGTCGCGGGTTCGATCTTTGGCCGCTAAAGACC
The DNA here is from genome assembly GCA_019974015.1 of Nephila pilipes. Lineage (NCBI taxonomy): Eukaryota > Metazoa > Arthropoda > Arachnida > Araneae > Nephilidae > Nephila > Nephila pilipes. Next base: position 309,884 of record BMAW01020616.1, read on the forward strand.
CGCCGTGTAGCCGGGGCTGATGCACGTTAAATCTGTTCGGGGCCCAAAGTCCTCCCTTGGCGTGGTGTGGATGTTAGGAGGGGGGGTGCCAGCTCAGGTGTCGTCCTCGTCACTTGACCGTGGTTCAAAATTACGAGGTCCGTCGCCAATAGCCCTCGTGTTGCTTCTAGTGCGACGTTAATAAGAACTAAAACTAAAGACAATACAATTCTACAGTACACTTAAGCAGTGATAGACTTAGGAGGGCCAGCTGGAGATCCGAGTCTTGCGCTTCACAACTCTCGATTGATTTAGAATTTTGCGCACACGTATTGCTTAAGTAATAGCTTTCTAGAATCTTAAATTTCCAAACTAAAAAGAATTAAAATGATAATAATTGAAATTGGCTTTACTGAATGACATGTGCTTTCATTTTTTTCCCCCGAAAAGTAGAATAATTCAAAATGAATATTAATTTTCGTAAAGTAAACGTACTTCCGAGCCCCAGGCTCCACTGAAGCAAAAAAAACTAAACAACAAAAAGATTAAAAACAGGCGATTTAGCCATAAAAATCAGTTGTTAAATTAAATATTAAAATAAGAGCAAGTGATAAAGTATTAAAGCAGACAATAATATTCTGTTGCGTTTATAAAATAAAGACAGACGATAAAATACTTAAGTAAATATACATCTTAGCAATGTAAATACTTGTATATCTTAAGCGAGCTAAATGTAATTATTGTAATCAATTTGTATTATGTCAATCTTTTGAACCTAACTCCATGCATCCTTTATTTTATGCCCGAGCATTTTTGTTGACGTCCTTTTCTCAAAACAAGAGCATGTTAGAACATATTAATAAACATAAAAATATTTTTAAATCATGCTTTTATTTAAAGATGCATTAAAAGGTATAAAAATACTTTTTATTTCAAAATAAGGTATAATTTATAAGATCTTGAGGCATTAATAAACTTCTTTTAATGTCATTAGTAACTATGGTACTTAATTTATCGGTGATTACCTAGATATTTTAGTCAACCGCCTCAAGATTTTATAAATTACCCATTATCTTACAATATAAAAGTTATTTTTATGTAAAAGCTTGATTCAAAAGAATTTCTTACTCATACTTAAAAAATTTAATGTTATGTATACAATTCTGATAGTTTTACAAATTTATTACGTGTTTTTTTTTAATCATGTACAAGTTAATTACTGAAGTCCATTGATCTTTCATTCAAATTATTTCGTATTCATCATTGTCATTGTCCGTTTCATGAGTCTACGGAACCCGGCTCGGAAAAAACGTGTTCTTCCAAGACTAACCTTGACATTGAAATAGGTTAGAAGAAGACCTCGAAAAAAAATAATACACCATAACAGAAAACAAGAAAAAGTTGACTTGCAACAAAGGCAGAGATCACGAACAGATACGAACACGTGCATTTAATAAGATACTTAAAAACGTGATTCAGTGATATGAAGGAGGTGGTAGACAGAGTGTCTTCTTTTCAAATTGCCTCTCTTCACGAAACGTTTTTTTTTTTTTTTTTTTTTTTGTTTCTTTCCAGCGATCGCTATCTGAAGATACTACGGAGGTGCTTTTTCTGGGTCAGAAACATATAAATATTCTTGTTTCATACACTAGCTTGATCTGAATTCTTTTGGAGAAGAATGGTTTTCGCTAAATGATTTGCATCATGAAGCGTGATTTGTTGATGGAGTTAATGGAATATAAAAACATCTAAGCGTATTCCTGACGACAAATTAGATCAAATAATTGAGATAATATTCTTTTATTATATACGAATATAGACCATGAGAATATTTAAAATATATTTACTCTTTCAATCTTCTTGAAGACTGACTGAGTTCAATTAGTTAATGAAGATTACTTATATCCTTTTTTTAATTCAATGAATGGGCTAATTATGACGAAACTGATTATTGTGGGAGCAATAACATTTCACAGCAATTCTAGACATATAGCTATGAGTTAGATCTATAGGTTCTAATTATAATTCTTTGCTTATTTCCCATCTCTTTATTGTACTTCACAATTGATCCTTGACAATGACGATGAGGTTGAATAAATCTGGAATAACGGCATTATTAAAAATTGAATTTTTAATTCTGCGCTGCTTTTGTACAAGGGCTTGAAAGGCTTCGTTAACATTAGAATAATTTCTACTAATTCCCTCCGCTTTCAAAAAAATACAAATGAAATAAAATAATATTGTTTTACTCTTTTGTATTAATAATTTTGTGTGAAATTTAAGACTGATTAAATGGTTTTTATAGGATATGAGTTCTTTTATAGGATTGAGCTATGAACAACGGCTTTTTCCTCAAAATTCATATATTTTTGTTTATAACATAAAGACATGATCTTGTGTATTTCTAGTCTTCTCTAAGGAAATGGATTTTAATTGATTTATTATTTATATTAATTAACGTTACACTTAGAGGAAACTCGAGGGCTGTTGGCTTGTGATTTTGAGTTCCGGTCAAGTGGTAGGACGATACCTAAGCTGGCACCCACACCATTCTAACATGAGGACTTGAAGCCTCGATATATATTTAACGGGTATCAATCTCGTCGGTTGGTCCTTAAGTGGAATAAAGAGTTCCAACCTAACTCGACGGATACAACGCTGGTCATGAGCTCGCTACCTTGACCACTCGGCTAACGCATCCTTTAGGTGTCGGCTTCTTTCTATATACCTTTTTCATTCAAATATGTGAGCTTTGTTGAAGCTCCCATTGGATGGTATCTCATAATGTGCAGGGATAGACAAAACTTTTAACCTTAAAAGCCATTTTAGATTATTCTTTTCCTAATAAGGTGGCAATATACCAACCATCAATTATCTATAGTTTAATAAGTCAGCAATCAAAAAACATGAATTAAAATATTAAAATGTTTTTTTCTTTCTTTGGAAATATAACTATAATATTAATTCTATAGAGATCACCAGTTTCAAAAGATAATTGGTTGATTGTCTATTAAAGTCGCACCTAGAAGTAACACGAGGGCTATTTGTGATGGATCTTGTAATTGTGAGCCTCGGTAAAGTAACGAGGACGACACCTGGGTTTGTATCTTCCTCTCCTAACCATCTCCTTTTCTCTTGCCCCACCATGGCAACAGAAGGACTTGGAGCTTCTACAGATATAATGTGCATCAGCTTTTTACACGACGAGTCTTCAGCGGCAAATGGGCTCGACGTAAACAACACCGGCCACGAATTCGCCACCAAGCCTACTAGATTATCATGGTCACAATCTCAAAAGATAAAAGTGTCCGTTAACATGGGAGGATAACATGTACACTGCAGTAAAGAATTTATACAATTAACTAACACACGAGTTATTTTAGAGTTTGAAAGTCAAAACACTCACAAGATACAATTTAAAAGTGGCTTTTTTTTTTTTATTTAGTTCAATAATTAACAAAACTTTCAGCATGTGAGGTAAAACCAAAAATAATTTTAGACCTAAAATAAAAGAAAATCAGTTTAATAGAAGTGGAAAGTAAATGCAAGTAGCAAATAACTTAATTTTCGAGTATCTGAATTGATCCTGATTCGACGCATCCCAATTCAATCAGAGTGAACTCTATTCAGAGAAAGTACAATTACTTTTCCTGCTCATTACATAAATATCAGCGTTAATTTCTATTGCTTCCAAGAATAGCATTATATATTAAACTGGAAGATGTAGTTCATTTAATTTCTTAATGTCTTTTCTTACACAACTTTGGGGATGAACATGGATTCCGTGGACGAAGTAGAGTCAACAGAAGAAAAAAAACCCGATTCATCCAAATTAAGAATAAATCTTATGTTACATTCTTACAGAAGAAGTATAATTGACAACATCAAAATAATTGTCCCTGAAATTGAAAAATCAAGTAGTATTGTTTGTTGAAGAGTTAAAAATTTAACAAACATATGATAAATATATGAAAATATTTTTTTTCGTAAAATCCGAATTCACTCAGAAGGCCATTTAGGAGTTCAAGGCCGTAGATTGCTTGAACCTAACACAATGATTCGTGTTATTATTTTTGAACAAAGTTATATATTTATAAGTAAATATAATGCGATTCATTGACACAGTAAGTTATTTTTGACAATGAAATATTGTATTTTTGGTTAATGGTTAGAAATATTTTTTTCAGGCGATGTAAAATAATTTCGAGAAAAGCAGAGATTTGGGGAAATAACCGTGTATTCTTGAACTATGATGCTGATTATAACGGACAATAGGACATAATTTTAAAATATAAATAATATTTTGAGAGCTTCACATGAAATATATCAATCTGGCTCACGATGAACAAGCTATTAAGACTTCCGTCTACAGGTCATTTCCATTTCCTGAACGCAATGTTAATTCTATGGGATTTCTACTACCGCACTAAAATTTGTTCTATTTTATCTATTTGAACGCAGAAAAGTGCATCTGAAATATTTTAAATAAAACAATGAAGATAATAAATAATGAACATAGTGTTTTTTAATAAATAATAAATCTGAAATAGCAAAAAATAATGAAAGTTTCTGTGAAATTACATTTTCTCCCCGATTTTGGAAGCCATTTTATAATATTTTTAAAAATCCCGCCGATGAATCATTAAAATAGAGAAAAAAATTATTTTTAAGAATCGGAACAAAAATATAATTCCACAGTAACCTTCATTATTTTTTGCTCTTTCGGATGCACGTTTTTGCGTCAAAACATATAAAAGAGTATAGATTTGATGACAGTTGTAAAAAAATCCATAGGACTAACATTACTTTCACGAAATCAAAATGGCAGATAGACGGGAGCCTTGAAACAAGTACCAACAAGTAACGAAGTTTTTATTATTTATTAATTATTTATTTATAAAGAAGGATCTTGCGGTTTCAAATATTAAAATACTTCAGTTCTTTTGTATTCATTGGCTTTTGTAAACAAAAATAAATAAATAATAATAATAAAAAAGAATGATAAAATTATATTCTGAATATTAAAGAGAAAATTAATTATAGTTTTTCTTAAAATAATATAAAAAGAATCGAAAGCTATTTCTTAATTTTTTTCCATGAAATTTCTTCCGAAACAAATCTGACATTAAAATTTATATTCAATATTTATAAAAGGAAATCCAGAAGATAAAATGAGAAAAAGCGATATTAAGCGAAATAAGCAATAATGGAATTTAATTATATATTCCAATTAATTGCTTTAATACTGGTTTAGATTACTCTAATATGTCTAGATTTCAAATTATTTTAATTTCAGTGATTAAAGAGATAAATGGATTACTAAACAAAATTCCTCCAAAATTTGTTGAGTTATACAAAACATATTACAGAGTTCTCTAAAAGCCTTTCTAAAAAATGAATCTGCGACTTTATTTCCATTGAGTTTTAGCTCAAAAACTTTTGATTTTTATTTGTGTATATCACAAGGCAAAACATATAAACCATAAAGATAATCTTTTCTTGTTAGCTTTTACCTCATAATGGAGCTTTCAACTTCATACACTTCTGTTAGCTAATAAAAAATGAGAATAACTATGAATTTTTTTCACTTCCATTAAGAAAGTGAGAACAGACAAGAAAAGTCTAATAAAAACTTAAAAACGTTAATAACCTAAATTTTCTAAAAAATTGAAAACATTTTTGCTTTAAATATAACTTTTAAAAAAATATTTTTAACTTAGAAGCTAGGAACTCGACATATTAATGTACATAAATACTGTATAATTAGTAAGTGTGACCACAAAACTTTTTATCATGGTATATTCTAACCAGTTTAAAAATTTTCTAAACAGAACAACGAAATGGGATTACATAATCAAATAATTATTGTAATTTACTTTAAGCATAATAACTCCAAAGTTCATATTCAGAGATAAATTAATTTTTAAACTTAAATAGTGATTGTTGAGTAGGTTCTTAAATTACACAGTAAGATTAATTCCAAATGAGTTGATTCCTTTTTAGAATGCTCTCTTGAAACCCAATTAAATTTTAATGTCCATTAGAATAATTTCTGCTTGAACGCTAATGTTACTCGATACAGCGCAGAATTGTTTTTAATTGATAAGCAAATCACTTAGCGTCACTGACTGATGGAAAATAAACACTATGTTCATTATCTTCTGTGCGAATATCAGCAATCAATCTACATTACTTCCATCTCTTAATTCAGTCAAACTCTTTCAAGTGTTTTGTTTAAGATGTAACGGAATTATTGTTGATGTTCCTGTACAAACAAATAAGTTTTATACAAAAGCCTGCCGGTTACAAGTCTTTTCAAATTGAAAAGACCACGGAACTCGTAAGAGGATATCACTAGAAAGCGAGTCATTAGCCTCTTATAGTACAATTCATTTTTACCCCCTTTCAAGGTAAGGATGGACCTCCAGCAATTAATCGAATGAGGTCTTTAGACCTCCAACTTCTCCAGTGGTCCAATCAGGAAGCGTAACTGAGCAACGCACCTACAAATGTAGATTTGTATGGGTCATTGTCGGGCATTGGGTCATGGTCGATTTACAGGAAGTGAGATTCCCGCCAGTTTGCTCTTTGTGTTTGCTTTGGTTTATTCTTTTACCTAGTGACCTAACTTCGAGAGAGATCCCCGTGTTGTAAATTAAAATAGAAGAAGGCCAAGAAAATGAAAAATAAACACTTCCAGTTCCCTGGATTATATTTCGATACCTTTGTTTTTGCTCTTTTTCAAAACAAAATCCTCACTTTTGTATGCTGTTGATGGAAATGGCAGAAACCGAAGACAATAAATTTGAAAAATCGAATTTAATGGACTACTGGTATTCTCTGACATCGTCACAGACCATTAAAGCAGCGCAGAAAGAATAAAAGAATCTTTTATTTGTATTCTTTTTTTTCTCTCTGCGTCAGGAAAAGTTTTTCCGATTTTTACCATGTTTTCAGTTTTGTTTGAATGGTTTTTGGTCAAGCGTGGAAATAATTTGTGTTCGCTTTTCTGAAACCGTTTTGTTAAATAATGGATCTGAATTGTGTTTTCTTTCCTTTTTTTTTTTTTTACGCTTAAGTGACCATGATTGAAAAGGTAAGAGCGGCAGGTAAAGATAATATGCATCAATCACTTAAATAAATCAAAAATTATTATTTTATTGAAAAAAAGTAATAAAATGGAATGTCGAAAGCTGTTTTTGTTATTGTAAAAAATTGAAATTTATCAATAAAACAGTCGTTTCTAAAATGTAAAATAGGTTTTTTGCTTGGAAAATTTATTTTTATGCATAGAAGGAAATGCATATATATAAAAGCGAATCTTAAAGGTTCAACATATACCAGTGAAAATTTAAAATTACAAATAAATGTAGTATAAAAATAAATAACTCTTGCTTGGCTTGCAATTTTCTTCCAGACCCAATTAATTGGTTTATCAACTACAATAGGGACATTCTCTTTTTCACAGATACAAAA
>BMAW01020616.1:326900-350892 GCA_019974015.1 Nephila pilipes
TATTAATGTGGCCATATCCATTAATTATAATTCTTCCAGATCTCATATAATATCAAGGTGAGAATCTCATAAAATGAAACTTCAGAAACTGAATCTTTAAAAATTGAGATGCACAAGGCTGTGTAGAAAAATATCTGGTATTTGTATTTTTCAAAATGGATTTTTGATTCTGGGACATATCTCACCCCATTTCCTTTACCCATAAGCTAATATATATATATAAGTATATAGAGAGAGAGTATAGTTGCTAAGAAGAGTATATATATATATATATATATATATATATATCAGCATCTTATGTTTATATATATAAACATAAGATGTTATGTTTGTAAATACTCTACAATTTTCTAAAATTATAAATTTAGTAAATTTTTTTCAAAAATGTACTTAAAGAGAAGTACATGACTTACAAGTGTAAATAAAACTATTGATGGTAAATTGCTCTCACATAATTATTATTGTTTATGAATGTGATTTTCTGTGCATAAACAGATAAACAAATATTCAGATGTTTTCAAGTTAAAATATAACTTTCAATGTTTTTAATTAAGTAAAGAATATATATTATTTAAATTTAGCATAAATTAAGCTCTTTTTTCCGTTGTCGTAGGCGTCTGAGTTACATGAAACTATTTCACAAGTCATAAAAAAGTAGCAATATTGAATTAAATTACCATTCTGTCATATCTAAAATGCTATATTTTTCTTTTTTAAGTGTTATAAGGCTACATTTTGAAATTATTTTGAATTTTTCCCACGGAATTTACATTCATTTTTTAAAATTATTTTACAATTAGTGTGTGGGATGTGTTTTCAATGCTAAAAAATATGTTCTCACTCGCTTCTTATAGTTTTATGAGCTTAAATGCTTATCATCTTCTAAATTCGGTAGCGTATTTTATAAAGCAATTTGACGCATTCAACCGAATTCAAGAAAATAATACATATTTAATTACTTACCAATAACAAAAACGCAGCTGAAAATGAGGTAATTGACAGCTTCATCTTTTATACCAAATCAAGTCGCTCTAATGCCCAAATTATACCTGTTAAAGAAAACAAAATTAAATCAGCGAGTACTTAACTGAATGCAGTTCAGAAGAGAATTTTTTTTTTATTCTTTAAGAAATGTGGGAATTCCCCTTAACAAAAATTAATTGAACACGATTAAAAGACTTATTAAAAGAAATAATTATATTTTATGAGCAGGAAACATTGTTACAGTTTTGAATAACTAAATAAAGGAGTAAATTTCCATTGAATGAAATCAAATAATTCTCATGAACATAACAAGTATTTGTCTATTTTTTCTGGACTGTGGGAAGGGGTACAGGATGGTTTTGATGGGAATGATAGGTGGCAGGGATGTGACATAAGTTAATAGAACCTTGTCAGTTCTCTCTGAGTCGTTGGGTATGTGAAAAACTCGAAAAAAGTGAAAGCGTGTTTAGTGCTTTCGTCGAGAATGAAAATGCAGAACCCGCGTGTTTTTGAGCTGTACAAGAAACCATTGATGGTAGAGAAGACATCGACGACGAACAACGTTCTGGACATTGACCCGAAGCAATTAACGCCCTGCCAAAATTTGAGACTTTTTGAGCTATGATCCCCGGTTATGTGTTCTTATGATAGCAGAAGAATTGTGGAGGGATATTTAGATGTTCCACCTCTACAATGCACCCAGTCACAAGCTTCTAACTGTGAGGGAGGAGTAGACAACATACGACATCCAAGCCCCACCATCCTCTTGATCAGATCCAGCTTTCGCCATTTTCTTTTTGTTCCCTCAGATCGAAAAATCCTGAAAATACATGGCTTTGGGATGTTTTATACAGTTCAAGCGACTTCTACGAGGTGCCTGAACTGCCTGGCTGTTACCGACATCTAGAATTGAAGACAAGAAAAAGGGATGGAAGTGATGTTTGAAGCAGACAGACAATATTTTGAAAAATATTAAATAACTGCCCATACATCTTGAATAAAGTTCTTTCTATGACTTCAGTCTCAATACTTATTGGACAAACCCCGATACATGAGTATTGCATAAAAGTGATCTTCGATTTTCGTACGTAGCTGACTCTAGAAATGTGTGTGAAAATTTAAATATGGGATAATACAGCAACATAATAATAAATAAAGAATAAATAGTATTTTGTAATATTTATTTTTAACGAAGTATATTTGCATTTAAATAGACAAGGTGGTGTTATCAATTATATGGTGTTATCAAATTATCAAGAGATATTGTATTGCACTCTTCTTTTTCTTTTGTCGTGGCACTTTGTAACCACTTAGTTCCTTTCTTCATTGCTGTTCGTACGATAGAAATGTTTTCCATTTGAATTATAATCTTCACTTATTGATTGATACTCAAAGGATATTGAGCAACAAAGGATATTTTTCCATTTTCAATGGTATAGTGCGATGCAGAAGTTAACGCACAATACAAATACTTCAATACATAAAAAATGTTCAAAGAAACTGTTCAAATTTTCACGATGGGTGAGTTCTACGATCGTTAATATATATCTCCAGTTTGAAACAATTCATCATAAGAAAAACCAAAGATTTAGATATATACTTTATTGATGTCACAAAAGTTTATGTATAGATGGGACTTTATTTAAATATCCCTTTAAACAAAACTGACACTTATTTCTTAGCTTAGCGATCACTATATAAATAATAAAAATGCCGAAATCTCTGCAGTTTTCACCTGAAGAAGTTGCGAAAGTGAGGAAGTTGAAAGTAACTCCAATTTGCAAATTTCAATTATTTTAAGTCGATCCAAGCGTCGTATTTTCAATGGCTTGTAACGTGGAGGAAAATTTAAGAAATAATCTCTCAGGATGACTGAAAAAAATCATATTTCGGGAGAATAGAAGAATACTTCTAACTGACACTTCGTCACTTAATCAGATAAAAAAAAAAGTAGAAATGAATTAAAAGTATCGCATGACACCTTCCACAGTCGAATAACTGAATCAGGGTTTATCAAAAAGTAGGAATTGACTCGATAGTCTTGTATAAAACAGTGTCTCAAAAAATCAATACTTCAATTAACAAGACGGCATGAGAATTATCGTAACGAATGTATTAGTGTTATTTAATCTGATGTAAAAAAAAAGTAGAATTTGGATAATCTAGGTGGGTTCTTATCATATTAGCTTCACTTGAAGAAAGATCCAAAAACCATATTCAACAAGCAATAAAGTGGTGAGGCGCTTTTGACTACAATGAATAATGTCTCTTGGCTTCCTAAATGGCAGACAAAATTCAGAAAAGTGTGACAGGCTAAACCTTTCTGCAAGATAACACATTACACTTCCTCAACAAATGGTTGGTCTACGTGATGTCTACAAAAATTGAAAACAATATTACTTATACAAGAGCTCAAATGATACAGATTCGCTTCCTATGCCTTCCAACATTTGATATTAGCTATGAAAAACCACGCATTTGGTCTCATCAGGTGCAATGGAAACACCATATGCTATTAAAGGTCTCCTGTGCTTTGTGAAGTATGAATACTTCGTTATTGTTCAGATAGTTTCGGTAGATCATAATTTTGATTTTTACATAATTTATTATTTTCCTTTCATTCAGTTAGTTATTTCCGAATTGAAAGCATGTATTTGTGTGTGTAATCCAATTGCGCTGGTATCGTGAAAACTTCAAAGCATTCAAGCGCATGTTTTTGATTTTTATCTAAGCGCTTCACTTATGCATGGGCCTTTGCGACGTCCCATTGTCAAAAATTTTGCTTAGATTCACGAAGACGTCATTCATATTCTCGATTATCAAAGTCTTAACAATAGCAATGTGACGCATGTAATACAAAAAATCAAATTTTTTAAAATAAGAGATGCATATAAAATATCTTATTGTACTTAGATAAAATGAATGAAATGTGGGCCTCTGAGTCTGGTTGTAAAAAAATTCATTAAACATAGCGAAACAGATTTTTCTCCGAATTTATTCGCTGTATTTCAAAATAGGAGAAATGAAGATTTTTGAAATTTATCCTTAATGTAACTCTATTTACCATCATAACATACCCATACATTTATGTTCATCTAAATAGAGGTTATCGTGAATGAAGGCATCTTATTTGAATGTGTCTGTACACTGAATTATACGCAAGCAAATAAAAAAATGGAAACACTGTGATAGAGTGGCTCAACAAATTTAATAAAAAAAAGTCAGTTAACTTCTACATATGGGTATGTTATGATCCTTTAGAGGCATGGAGAATATCCAGCTGATAGTCAATTTCAAGTAGAAAGTTAAGATGAATTGCAGAGGTTATTAATGAAATTGCTGCCGTATTCTTGTTTCCAATTCATTTATAGAATTCACTTTTGTCGCAAAACCTTAATCTTTGACATATCCTCACAAAAACGTCAGAGGGAATAGTGTCTGGTTAACGATGGAGCCACGGGTCATCATGTCCAGTTCACCAGTTTGGGAAAATCACATTTAATGCTTCCTTGACGTGTAATCTCCAGTGATATGGAACACCAATGCTTTGAAAAATAATCGAAAGATACAAATGATGAAGTTGTGGAATGGCAAATTGTTCCAGCATATCGATATAAACTCCTCCTATTATTGTTTTTTAACAAAAGAGAAAGGCTGAACTGCAGTTGCGTTAAAACCATCAACTGATATTCCACAAACATCAATGCCGCGCGCACTTTTCCTAAGGAGACAAGCCTCGGAGATACTCTAGCAATCCTTCTCTATTTTCGACTCTTTTTATATTTTCCCCACTTTTTCAAATGTTTAGACCTCATTTACACCTTGTTTGGCGCAGCATAGCTATAACTGGCTTTAGCGCCGTTAAACTTCACCATTACACGCATGACACACATGCATACACTCATTTCCTGAGAGGATGCGAATTTTTATTTTGTGTGCAAAACAACATTGTGAGTATACCTGAATTCGTCACCACGTGCTTGCATAATAATATACGCATATTAGATCGCCATTTCACACGAATAATGTATTCATAATGTTAATTATCCATTTTTAATTCGAATTCTCACTAGTACTATTAACAGCCAAATACAAAATCTCCTGACTTAAATATTCGTAGATGTTGCCAGATGTGTTGTCAGATATTACCAGATATGTTGCTTCAATGCTAATAACAAAAATACAATGAATAATAGATATATATTTTAAAATAGTACTGGAAATAAAGTACAAAGAATTGCACATTATTTTTCTTTCCAAAGTGAGAAACATTTGTTTCCATTTTGTTCAATAAAGTTCCTGTTTTACGTACTAATTTTTGTCTTACTTGCTAATCGAATTTTATTTCAAAAAGTTATTTGATTTACTTTATTAGAGTTTATTTAAGTTATTAATTAAAACAAATATTTGCTTACTCCCATTTCTGTTCTACTTGTTGATGTATACAATTCTGTACACTTCAATTTATTTAATGTCTTTTTTTTCGCTTGTTTTAATTTTCACTAAAATGCTTTTCAGTACTTTTTGGCATCATATGTCTCAAATGTGAGTCACTTGTTTCTCTTTTTAAAAGAAGATCACTAACAAATATTTATTGTTTGAGAAACAAAAATTCTTTTAATTATTGTATATACAGTAGAACCGCAAGAAAAGGACACCTCTATTTAAGGGACAAAATGTCTGGTCCGTTGGGTGATCCTTGTTAGAAAGCACTACTGTTGTTTGTTTATTATATTTAAAATATTTGAATCTAACAGTATATTTAAAAATGAAGTATTTTTTCGGAACATGAAACGCTAAAAAGGCAAAATATATGGTATTGTGTAATCATTTTTGTATTAAAAAAAGAAGAATTGAAAAATAACTTTTTGAAAATAAATAAATGTTTGAATAATGCATATTTATATTTTTAATTCAAAATAAGTGTATGTTCTAGGTTTAAATTCAAAATTTTAAAAAATATCTGTAAATGGTATTAAATAATAAATGTATGAGAAAAATTTCAGATCAATTTATTTTAAAATTTACAAATATTTGTTAAAGCTCAATTTTTATTAATAATTATAAATATCCCTTTCTGTGAGCCTCGGTAATTTTGAAAAAATTGCAGCCGCTTTCAAAGATGAAGATATGTAACACATAATTGAAATTGGTGAATTAAAATTTTTAAAAAACTATCTTATTTAAACAACAAACAGTAAATAATAGAGGAGATCAAAATTTAAGCCACAAAAATTATAAAGATGGACAAGTCAGTAGTTTTTTTTTTAAACTATCAACTATTTCTTTTGTATGTTAATTTCAAAGTTTTGTTTTCATTTGAATTTTTGCAGTGAATTTGACTATATGTTATTTTAAATGAATGACTTAGTAAGAATTTAAAGACTTTTTTCACGTTCACTTATCCTTAGTTAGCTTAATAGCTGTAAGAAATTACAAATTCGAAATTATTTCCTACACATCATCCCAAAAATTCTACTGAATTTTTTTACATAAGATTATACTTAAAATACAACAAAATTTATATATATATATATATATATATATATATATATAAGTTACTTTGTTTTGATAAGTTCGAGATGTTTTTAATTCGAATAATGATAAATATTGTATATGAAAATCTTTATGATGCAAGATAATTATATTTACTCAAGAAGTTAAAGGCTATAATTATTATTTAACATTAATTATTGATTTATTAATCTTAAATGCACACTTTCTCTCACACATGCGAGAGCAGATTAAGCTTTTCTTGGTAATTTGTTTTCTTACAAAAATAGATTCTTCTTTTTTTTTTCTTTTCAGATTAAATTGATAATTTATATTCATATTCTAAATTTCCCCGTGTATATCATACACTAAACTTAATCTTTAAATTCGAAAACTTTTGTTTCAATCAATGAAAAGATTATCTGATTGCAGCAAAATTTCTTCACTAATTCTGAAGCCATTTTCCCACTATGATAAAAAAATTATTACAACAATAATTATGTTAATTAATCAATAAGGAATTTTATACACTAAGTTAAAGTTGATAATTTTTATTTAAATTGTATTATCCATTTATAAAGCTTAAGCGTTCGTTAGAGCCTTTCTCATTAATATGTCTCTTTATTCAAAAAAAGGTTCTTTTTTAGATTAAATTGATATTGCATACTTAATGTATATGAACCGATAATGCATATTTTTCTTAAGCCACTCTCTCTGTATAAAACAAAACAAAAAATTATTACCAAAATGGAAAAATGCGACGCAAAATGTTTTGAATTAAATACACGCAGTAATCTTTCATTTGCGTTTTATCAAAGTGAAAATAAAATGGCAATTATTTTTGCTTGTTCAAGAACGAAAACAAACAAAAGTTTGATGCAAAATATTTTTGAAGCTGTTAAATTCTAAAAGGCTCTCTATTACCTTTACAGATATTGCAATATCATTAGCCATAACAAAATAACTTTCTCTTGAATGATTAATTTAAAATCTCTAAAATAAATTAGCTATTTTCTCGAATGTCCCTTTATTATTTTTTTTCCATAGCTCATCTGGTTGTAAGAATCTAAACACAACAGTTTCTCAAATACTGAAACAATGGCAACTTTAGACTGTAAAAAGAATGAAAGCAATCAATTACGCGATAAAAATCAAATTATTAAATTAGATATTAAATATAAAGCAAACAATAAAATATATACTTAAGTAGAGAATAATATTTTGCTTAGATATCAAAATTAAAACTAGCCATAAATTACTAAATAGATTTTAAAATTAAAGCAAACAATAAATATTTATGTAGATAATATTATGTTTATATATCAAAATTAAAACAAGCGATTATTTATTGACTTAAATATAAAATAAGCAAAAAGTAATTATTTTTGACATAACATACGAAAATAAAACTCTTTACATATTTTAATCCATTCTCAACAGGATTATTACTATTTCAAATTTCATCCGTTTTTAACACTCGTCTTGATTGGTAACTAAACTTAATCATTTAAAAAAATGTAAATACTTTAAAAACCTTACTCTATTTTTTTAGGAAGACTATGTTATGTTGTTATATTAAAAACGTTTTATACTAAAGAAATACGAAATTCTAATTTCTTTTTTTTTCTTTTTGGTTCATCCTACCCGGACGAGTATGAGTTTACATAAAAACACTCAAAACGTGGAATGTAAACTAAGAAGTAATACTTCAGCTTATGCTAAAATAAACATAAACTTCTGACGAGATTCCTTCCGCAAACCCCTACGAAAAAGGCAAGTTATGTTAATGAATACGGGTAACCTACATTCAATGGCGGAAGACAACACATGGTTTGCGGCTTCTTCCTGAACTTATTGACCTACTGAGACCAAACGGCATCTTTTTGGGTGTTTTCCTTCACCAAAGTAATTATACATGGTAACATAATATTTAATTATGGAGGTCTTAGTTAAAAATAGAACCAAGTAATAATTAGTAGTTAAATAAGTAGTTAGGAGTCAGTACAAAATCGACTTGTCAAAGTAAATCCAATGAAGTCAAATTTGAATTTTACTCATACACGATTTTGAAATTTAAAATTAAATGAATAACAACATTTATCTGTCTTTTTATGCTTAAAACTATTCTATACAGAATGGATTGGAAGTTATTTAATGATACAGTTTTATAACTTCAAGGAGCCACATAGTAGAATTTAAGTAAATATCAAATCCTTATTGAGATTGGTCGTACTATAAAGCGAAACATTTAAAATTTCAGCTTAGAAGTTAAAGAAATTACATAGAGCAATAGCTGAAATCATTGGTAATTTTATCATATCTGAAACATATAACATAGTAGTACATAAAACATAGTAGTACATAAAATATAGTAGTACATAAAACATAACAGTACATAAAACATAGTAGTATATCTAACATATATTAGACGCAATCCTATTATACACAGACAAAAAAGATTAGGCACAAAGATTAACTTACAGTTATGATAAAAGCGAAAAGTTATGATAACAGAAAATAATAATTATTTTTCAGATGAATCATTTTAAAATATTTTATACAATAGGATCTCTTTAATTCGGCTCTCAACAGTTCGTCACATTCTATAATACGGCATCAATTGAGCGGTTCTCTTTAGGAACTTTTTATGAAGATTCGGCATTTGATCAAAAACTTTTTCAAACAGTAACCCGCAGTTGTAATTTTTGTCATAGAATAGTTTACCATAGCTTGTTTTAACTATTATTGCACAGTATTAGTTTTCCCTCCATGCAGTGTTTTTCATCAGTGCAAAAATATTCATTTAAATTTATGTTTAATGTGTGAATTTAAGTTTGTAGTTGCTTGAACAATGAAATGCTTTTTTGAATATTTATATCATCTGTTCAGGTTCAGAATGTAACACATTAAAAACGTGTTTTAATGCTTAAATTTTTATCTAGCATGATTTATCTTTGGTATCCTGATTAAAACTATATTGACGTTCGAGGATCCTGCAAAATCGTTAATCTGGCTCGTCCGTGTTCGAGGATGTGCCGAATCTGGTGAGAAGTGTGAAATGTCATACAAACCTTTCGAAGTAGTTAATGTTGTTTGACACCCTTAACATATATTGATCCACAACGTTCTCACTCAACATGGTTCAAAAAATGTATGATGAAATACCATCGTTAGCATCGACCTCGTCAACGGACGATGTTTCAAAATTATAAGGAATATTAGGTTATAATTAAGGATTATTGTAATCAAGCAGAAATAAGCAGTTAGAAGCAGTTAGATACATTAATGAATAAATATAAATTTAAAAAAAATTTCATTATGGAAACTTCGTCCAGATATAAATTTGATATTTCATTTATTGCTTTCAAAACTTCATTATAAAATTAGCTTAGTTAAAGTAACTTTTATTTTATTTTGTTTTGAATTTGGGGTAATGTAGAATTGTACTTGAATTAGTCAGTAGAATTCTTGAAGAAAAAATTTAAGAAAACAAATATGTTGCGATGTTCGGAATCCTATTTACTTTCGAGTAGTCTTTTGGATATTTTTAAGACTCTGATTGAAAAGCCATGACTTGTAAAATTAAATAAAACAGCATCGTTAAATGAATTGAAATGTAGCGAAAAAATGATATAGAGGAAAGATTGTGTGATTGATCATAGAAGGGAGATTATAAGCCGGAATCAACATTAGATGCTAAGAGTTTAATGTTAGTAGTAAGAAGGGAAACTGGAAGGATTAGAATACGAGATTACTACTGTTTTTATGTTGAAATTGATGACTAATTAGTTCGGACTAGGACTCGTCTTTAATCTCTTAATCATAGAGCCCGTCTCTTCGAAGGACAGCCAATACGAACAAATTTTGTCACTCCCGTATCTCAAAAGGCCTTCGTTTTTATGATAAAAAGCCGTGGAAATTCCAATTTTTATCGCAACCGTATCATTTACATTTACACAGCTACTTCATAGATGGCAGTGCAAAGCTTGTAATTTGATTATACAACAATAATGCAAATTAAAATATTTTCCCCCTTTAGAATATGTTTTGAAAGGATTCAATTTCAGGGATTATCATTTTTTTCGCATTTAATTTTTTTAAAAATTGAGTAGTTCGAGAAGCTACTTATTTTTGGAACTTTTACCCACCTATAGAGAAAAAAGAAAACCTACCAAAAATATAAAGTAGTGTTACCTGATATTGTTGATATTCAATAAAAAAGGCATTATCGCTTGCAGCTAATAGTGTATATTAATTAGAGCGAAAATAATTTTTCTCTTTTCAAAATTTCCTAGATTTATTAATTGTTTGCATTGAAACTTTTATGCCCAGCTAGGATGTGTAAAAAAAACCCAAACATAAGGTAAAGTAAGTTAGATTAATGAGCCATTTTATATCTTAAAAAAACACACACACATTGAATTTATAGAAAAATATGCTGATTTTTATATTAAATGATTTAGAATTTTATAAACATTAAAAACAATCAATCAAAAAGGTCAGTGATTTTTGAACAAATTTTGTCAAAACTGTACGATGAGTAAGAAGCTATAAGTGGTTAGTTCGCATTCATTTCTGATTATATTTTGTAGTGCTCGCGTGAAGGCTTTCTCTACTGGCGTCTCAAGTATCTTGATATTTGTCTATACTTAAAGGAAGAATAAGTATTAGTTTTACTTTCAATATTGACACTCGATAGTGTGAACTCTATTTATTTGTAGTGGTTCAAATACGCAGAAACTATGACATCACAAATATTGCAATAATATAACGTTACAAATGAATAATTAATTGAGTTTAACGTACCAAAGCTCCATTTATACACGGTAATTTGAATAACAAAGTTTTAGTGATAGATTCTTTTTTTTCTCAAAAATATATGAAATAAATAGAAATGAATACTTAGTAATATGAAATATATTCTATAAATTACAAAGGTATTCTATAGTGATCTTTAAGAGCAATCACGCAAAATATTACATCAAAAACTATACATTAAAGGCAGAATCTCTATTATTCGTGTTTGTTTTTCCATGCATAATTTTTCTTGTTTCTTTTCATGTCCCAGAAACGTACAAAAAACGATTTATATTGAAATCAGAATAAATACTAATAGTTATCTATCTATATATAATTCGAGAGGATTCCTTACGTAATGTTTTAAAATTCAGAAGGAATTGGTAAATAAATTAGAAGGAAAAGAAATTCTATATTGAATTTTTAACATGTGCGACGATTTTCATAAGTATAATAACGTTTTTCAAAGATTATAAATATTTCTAAATAGTTAAATCTTATAGCATAATTTTTGAAGTTCCAATACAAATGTTATTGTACGAAAAACTTAAAAGACAAATAGGAGCCCCATTTCCTTCTATTACAAAAGAAAATATTTTTAATGATTATAAAAAGTAAAATATCAATATTTTACTTATCACTTTTTTAACGATCTAATAATTTTATAGATCTTAAAATTAGGTTAATCAATTCGAAAGCTATATATTTATGAATCTAAAATACATGGTTTTAGCTCACTATTGCTAATGTTTTTCTAAGATCTTAAATAAAAATTTAACAAGGTTTTTTTTATTTAGCCTATAAAGCTATATTTGATCACATATTAAACAGTTAAGAGTAATGTTATTGAAATTAGATGAAGTAAAAGAAACATCACAAAATTAAAAAAAATATGTGTTGACTATTATACAAAAATGAAAATTATAAGAAAAACAAGCTTCCTGAAGCTGAATTTTTATTTTAAGACTACACACGTATGAAAATAAATTCCTTATTAATTTAGTTATTATAAAAATTTCATATCAATAATAAGATTATTAATATTATAATAATTGTATTAAAAAAGAAAAAAATTTACAATTACCCCCCAAAAATATTTAATTTTCAAATATTTATATATTCTCTAAATTTCTTTCTCTGAGAAAACAATTTAAATAGAAATTATAAAAATGCATTGACTGTTTTTTAGATGATAAAAATTTTTTGAATTGCAATACTGTGATTTTCTGTAAAAATATTTATTTTATGCACATCGTAATACATTTTTAAAAAAGAATATTTTGTTTAATTTTTAAAAAGCTTATTTATTTCCTTTAATAAAACTAATTGCGCTTATGCTTTTTTATATTTCCAGTTTAAAATTGTTTTTCATAAATAAATTCCTTTTTACATGAAAAAAGTAAGTTCTGAGATTATGTTAAAAATGTTTCTAATTACTCATTTGAATGTCAATTTAATTGCTTGTGTTGAATTTTAATTTATTATATTCCTTTCCTCTTTGTAATTAGGAAATTTTTAGTTTTTAATTGTTTCGTTATTGAAATATACCTTAAAATATACCCATATACTTTCAAATGGAGTTTTATTTCAATCTTTTCTACTCAAAAATAAAAAGGAATTGAACATCCTAAAAACTATAATTCTAATAAAAAGGAAATAAATCGTGAAATTAGTAAATATAGTACTAATATTTGACGACTTAATTAACAAAGGAATAAATATTAATGTATTTATACTTCCATTTATTTTTTAAATTTCTGTGTTGTTTTGAAAACAGTGCATAATCTTATATAAAAATTTCTTTCTTAATTTAAATAAATTAAAAATAATATCCACTGTTAATGACAAATAGTTACAGATGAAACAGAAAATGTTGCATCTTATTATGCAGTTCACAATAAGTGAAATGTTTGTATATCTTATATAATATGCATACTAATTCAATCGAAAACTAATTTATAGCTTTACTTAATATTCTAATGTGATTAATAAGTAAGTTACAATATTTTTATAACTTTTCCAAAAACAAATAATATTATCTTATTTATGTGCTAGTATAATATTTTAAAATGTTAGATTTATAGCGTGGTGCGAAAAACAATCTATAAATTTCTTTGATATGAAAAGTCTGGAGGAAATACTGAATATCTGCCCTTCTAAAGTAACTTATATCTTTCCATTTGCTTTCCAGTTGATAAAAAAAAGTACATAAAAATACAGAGCAAATAAAATAACTTAAAATTTAATGTTTATTGCATATATCTTATATATTTATGAATGATTCTTTTAATTCATTTATATAGATATAACCATGTTTTTTTCTTTCGAATGAAAAAAATATAATCTGAAGTATATTCATATCGCAGCATATTAAAAAATAGACATTCATTAGCAAACAGTATTAGATTATAAAATATATTATATCTGTGAGTGTATTATATACTATAACCAGGTCAATTTAAGCATGTGAATATTTAAACATAACACTTTTATTATGATTGATCAGTTTAAATTAAAGGTATAGTAGAAATTATACAAGGGACTATTGGCAAAATACCTCTTAATTTTGAACCAGGACCGAGTGAGGAAGATGATTCTCGAATTAACACCATCTTCTCATAACTTCAACACTAAGGTTAATCATCCCCTCTACCAGTCATTTTGAATGCGTGAACGTATTGTTAATCCAATACAATTGTACTTCCTTCCTCAACTCTGGGGAATTATATTTCTGCATCCGGGGAAACAGCAAAAAAATAATGAAGATTTTTCAGAGAAATTAATTTTATCTCTGATTTTTCAAAATGTTTTAAGATTTAAAAATATTTTAAACGTCAGAAAACTCGGAAACAAATAATTAAAGTAGACGTAAAAATAATTTTAAAAATGGGAGAAAAAATATCATTCATCAGAAACCTCAATTATTTTTTGTTCTTCCGGATGCACTTCATTGCATTCGAATAGATAAAACAATTTACATTTGGGGAGGATAGTAAAAATTCCACACGATTACGTTCACGAAATTCAAACAGGTTGTAGACTCGAGCTTGCTAGTTATTTCGTCAGAAAAATAAGTAACACGATTTATCATGCAAGAAATATAATTCATAAATTACGATTATTCATCAAAAAATAATTATTGATTATAAATTATTTATGCATCTTTAAAACTTTAAGGCTACTTTTATTTTTCCAAAATATATTTTTAATTAATATTATTTTTAATTTTTCTATAAAATGTATATAAATTATATGTTTTTATAAAATTTCTCCCACAATTTTAGATTTTGCACAACTTTTACATTTTACAAACTAAGTTTCTTTAACATTTTGTTTGTTAAAACAATATGTTTAGTGAGGATTGGGCTCCGTAAAATAACCAGAAACCGTCTCTTAATTTACAAGATTGATTATACTGTAATATAAACAAAAAATACAGATAATTATGAAAATAATAAAGCATTCCATTAATTTTATAAAAATATTACAATATTTTATGTAGTTTTTTTTTTAATATTACAATATTAATCCCTTTTACTGAAAACATAAAATTCAATTTAAAATCTCAGAAATGAAATGCAGCAGTGTTTTTTTAAAATTTATAATATTAATGTTGTGTACCTTTTAATTATGGTTTGTTTACTAATTAAAATTACAGTATAATAAAATAATAATTTTATAAATATTCCTTATTTCTCTTTTTTTTTGTCTATAAAAAACAATTATAAATATTTCAGAAGAGAAAAATGAATGAAAGCAAATATCCGTTGTAATAATAGAACGTTATAATGTAAAAATACTTAAAATATTTTTTAAATATTTTTGATATTTTAATATTAAATATTTTTTTCGAATAAAATATTTCAAATGTGTTCTGAGTTTTTTTTACCACGTATGTAACAATAGGAACTACTTTTGAATGGAGGAAACAGTATTTTATTATATATTTCATTATATTGATAACAGATTTTTAAAAAATAGTGTGTACAAAATGTGCTAGATAAGCGATTGGTTATTCAATATTTAGTATAATGTGATTGTTGATACATTTTCCTCCGCAAGTAAATATTTGTTTTTCAAGTTTTGAATGTTTTGAAATGTTGCAAGATTCTTTTAATTTTATTAAAAAAAAGTTTTTAATGTCATATTGGTACATAAATATTTCTCACTAATTGAAGTAATTAAAATTAAAAGAATTTTTCATCGATCTAAAGCTAATTTCAATTTCCACCCAAAAGGGAATTGTCCATTACATTATCTTGATGATACACATTTATTTCTTAAAATTCAATAAGTAATATTTATCTTTTTACGAATACTTTATTAGATTGTCATAATTTTTATTTCTTCATGCACAATTATATATTTGCTGCAACGAATTAGATTCAGATATTACTTCATTTTAAGGCTGTTTTCACTTTATGTTAAAGAATAAAACCCGTTTCTCGCTTCTGATAACAACTCGAACATTGATTTTATATTCAGACTTCCCTATATTTTAGAGAGTAACGTATTTTATAAGATTACTCATTTCTATCTGAGTTAATCGATATAATCTAGTCTAAAATGTGTTCCATATTTCTTTTCATATTCTGTAGGTTGAATGGGTTTAGAACCTTACATGTTCAAGTGAAAAATAGTGCGTTTTTGGAATGTTCCTTAAATTAAGAGTATTGCATCTTAGAAGGAAACAATTGTTATATCGTCAACAAGCGTTCGCGAAAATTCGAATAATTTCTTGTCTGGAAATGTGTACTAAGTTTTGATTAGTTTCTTTGACAGTTGTCGAAGGCAGCTTTAACTGAGATTTTACATTAAGAAATCAAGTCTACTCTTCTCGAATTTCAGAATAATATTCTGAGGGGCATTGAAAAAAAAACTATTCTGTTATTTTTACTTTTAGTTTCGGATTGCAGTATCCAAGTATTCCTAAATGCTCAAATTAGCACAGATAGCTCTCGAGAGGATTATGAGAAATAATATGAACATCTGCTTGTTTATTTGAAATACGTGGCATGTTGTGGAAGTTAGGAGTGGGAAACTCAACCTCAAGCATTATATCTTGCCGTCTGAACATAATTAAGAAATTGTAAGCTTGAAAGTCTCCTTATGGCTAAAAGGCTACATTTAAAACAAACAACTTCTACCATCACACTGACTGTCGAAAACACTTTGGCTAAGAGCAGACTTTTCAACCAACCTATGAACAAAGATCAATTACAGATCTTAACTGCTGCATAGTTATCAATCATATTCATAGAGCAAATCACTACAAGGGTATGAAAACTCACTTTGACAGCACAAGAAGCTATATGAATGGTACACATTGTCTAAATACACTATTTTGACTTCAGAGAGAGATAGAGAGAGATCATTTAACTATCCAACTAATTTTACCAAACCTTTTTTAAATTTGACATTTCTCTGCGCATCTATTTATTTCCAACAGAATTTCTCAATAGCTATAGCCGAAAGACACCTGACCTAAC
The DNA here is from genome assembly GCA_019974015.1 of Nephila pilipes. Taxonomy (NCBI): domain Eukaryota; kingdom Metazoa; phylum Arthropoda; class Arachnida; order Araneae; family Nephilidae; genus Nephila; species Nephila pilipes. The sequence goes on from BMAW01020616.1 coordinate 343,664, forward strand.
AGCTGCTGTTTAATTCAGGTCTTTGAGACGATCTAATGTATAATCTTCATTATCATTGGACACAACAACACCTTCACAGATGAATTTTTTCACTGCATTTTAGACTCACATGATCAAAAACTAGTTTTATATTTGTAGGAGAACTTCTATTTTTAATTTCTTATTCAAAGCAAATCAGAGTTTTAAGAACAATTAAATTTTAAATTTAGAGCAGTTTATTTTTCATCTATAATAGCCTGTTATCATTAAAACCTTTAATGCATATCAAATTTTACCCTTGAAAAGTATTATCTATTGTCTTTAACAAATATATTACGCATTGAAAAACTCAGACATAGATAACGATGACTGACTTGACTTTTACGATTAAACTGCCTCTTCCGTTGTCTTTCGAAATTTGCATATCGATCCATATTGTCCAAATTCATTTTAATATAGCCCCATTTCGAAATATATATTTTTGAATTAAACTATTCCAAATCGAATATCAAACCATCCAATCATCAGTGAAACATCCGGAGTTGACAGTCTATCGAAATCATAAGTCATCTCTACATCTTAATCAAGATCTAACAATACGTTCGATCTCAATTCAGTCTAGGTCAAAGTCTGCAGTCATACTGACCAATAAAACGGACGACTTCACACAAAACCCTATCACCTTTAACATTCTCTGTCGCGTAACTTCTTACGTTAACTTTACTAAATCCAGGCCGCCTGCTAATTTGCTCACAGTTGGAGAACCTGATGGTCCATTGTGTTTGCCAAAGAAATGGAGACAAAGAGCCGGTTGTTGATGCGCTAAGCTATCACTCAGTCATGGTTGGTTGGTTCTTTGTTCTAGGTCAGTGAGGAATCGATAGAAATTTAGAATGTGGTTCTGAGAAAGTTTCACTTTCCGGAAAAAGTGTGTAGGATGCACTTTGCATTTCGATTGTTTTCGGAAAAAGGGTTTTTTTTGTGTGGAGGTGGAGATCGTTTTTTGTAGGTTAAATCTCTGGAATGAGTGCTAATAAATATAAAAAAATATACTATTGGGTTTTGAAGATGATAACATTGATCATTGAAGTTGATGAAAATAAAAGAAGTTTCTTTTCTTTTTGAAAACATAGGATGGGCTTTAAATAGGTCAAAATTTTGAAAATGGGATTGAATAGTTGTCATTTTAATCACTTCCGTACTTTAGGATTCAATCTCGGCCTAAGAATGTCAGGGTTAAGAATTCGAGGCTATATTCAATCAAAAAGCATAGAGTGAAATAATTTGTTTTCAATTCATTAAATTAAATTAGGTGTCAAAGTCTGTATATGTTTATGGATGCCAGAAAATCTTTGTGTTCTAGTTTTCTGTTTGTTCTGCTTCAGAATGACTAGGTCTATTAATGATTACCCGTAGAACAATTCTTGATCTCTTATTATCTAATAAATCAAAATCAGTCAGTTTTAGGCTCTATAACTGTAACCTGCTATACATTATAACTACGAAAAATATCTGAGTGTAATATAATTATGTCAAGGAAATTTTGTGATAAAGTTTAACATAAAATTGCTTGATAAAAATCCCCGATTTTTTTTTTAAATTTGTTTTATTGTTTATAATAATTTCAGTTAAGAAATGTAGATGTAAAAGTATTCATAAGATATATTAATACCTTTTTTTTTTGTTTTAAGAATCAAGTTCCTAAATTACTATTAGTTACGTGTTTATTTCTAAATAACTTTTAGAAAAGGGTAGTTAATATTGTAACTTGACCTAGAATAATAAAGCATCCCTTCCCATTTTATATAAGTAATAATAAAAATTCGCACTTTGTGTTATTTTAGAACAAAGGAAATATGAAACTTAAAAGCATTTGGAAAAGAAATCTTCTCCTGTAAATTCTTAAAAAGAAACATTTTTTTTATTTAAAAGAAATAAGGAAAGCTGAGCGGATGAATTTCTCTTTTAGAATATTTGTTTCATCATAATGAACTAAATGAAAAGAAAAGGGATAATTACTTACAAGCGTAATAAAACAAAATATTTGTAATAAAAAAGAAATGTAGCATATGTGACGTAAAAGGAAATACAAGCCTTGATATCGATTAAAGCTTCCAACTGTAACTATAATTTCCTTTAATTTTCTTTCGAAATAACTTCAATATAGTGAATAGCACACATTTTATAGATCCATCAACCCCCAATATTCGAAAACAAATTAAAAATTACAATCATTAGTCACTCTAATTAATAAGCTGCTTTCCGAACTCCATTGTTCTGCCCTATGAAGTTTCTGATGTTCTTTTATCAGGCAATTTTATAAATATTTCCAATAGCTAATCATACATTCCGTTATTTCACAGGAGGATCTTTAATTGGATTTCCTAATTTAAAATAATGGGACTATAATTTGATGTAAATTGATTGTTGAATGTATAATTACCGTATTAGTTCAATATTTCAAATACTAACCTTTTCTTCAAATAAAATGCTTCATTTTCTACATATTATATTCACCAAAAAAGTTGCTTTTTTAATAAAACGGAATAATGAATAATATTGTATGAATTATATCAATATCTCTAGTTTAATATTATTTCTGCAATAGGCGAAATATTGCGAAGTCCCGTAAATTAATTGTGATTTAATGCCGGATACTTTTAAGAATATTCATAAAACTAATAGTTACTTTGAATTTTATCTAAGTTTTATAGTACACAAAACACTTAAAACACTAGAAGAAATCAAAATATGCTTATATTTGCAAAAAAAAATGAAATTTAGTATTCTGGTCATAAGCGTTTATTAAATAAATACTATTAATTAATTAAGTAATTTAAAGACTTCACAGTTATTCAAAAATGACAAGTAAAAAGGTGTTGAAACGGAAAAAAGGAAAGAAAGAAAACTTAAAAGAATACACAGCTTTACATAGCATCTATTATTTTCATACAGAAGAAAACCAAAATATTTTGCAATTTTTATCAATTATGTTTTTGTACACACGTGAAAAAATTTTGGGCATGAGAGGCTATCACAGTTTAAAAAAATATTATGATAAAGATAAGAATTTCTTTCCTTCAAAAATAACAAAAAAAAGTATCATAATAAGCCACTGAAAGAACACTGAAATCCATGCAAAGGTATTTCTTAACACTTTTTCGATCTTTTTTGTCTGTACAAAAGTTTTTTTCTGTAAATTTTTATCATATGCTTAGGATAATCATTCCTTGCATAGTTTATACTGTCTTAAGATATCTTTATTCAAAGTTTGAAACACTAGTAAAAGTTTTATTATAAAACTTCTTCGAATTTTCTTTGTAACTCAATATTATAATTATTTTTAATATGAGTAATAATTCATTTAACAGAATTAATTATTCAGCGCTTAAATTCGACCTGTTAATACTTCTTTAAAACATTCTTTTAACACATTCTTTTAAAACAACGTGAAAGGAAATTTATACAAATGTAATACTCGTATTATTATTATTTCAGCTTTTTGTTTTTCTTATGTTATTTTAACTATGTAATAAATTAAATGTGATACAACACTTTAATTAAAATATAAAATTTTTAGATTTAAAACTGACACTAAATTTCATTTTGAGACACTGAGAATGATGTTATTTAATTTTTAATTAAATAAAATCATTAAGTAATTTAGTAAAGTTATACTAAATGTTAAAATACAACGTACATAATTAAAACTGAAATAAATAGGAATCAGTGTTTACAAGAGGTAAAAAATAATATAAGAATGAAAACAAAACTATTTTCGATAGAGAACGATTAAATTGATTGGTCGTTTTTACATTAACGTTTTATTATTGATATCATCCGAAAAAATATTTCATTGAAACAATGCATTAAAAACAATGTTGGTCATATTTTCAATAAATTTAATTTTTACAAATTATACTTTTTATTTCATGTAATTAAAAAATATTGCATAACCCTTGGAATAAGACCCCAGTGCGTGTACCACTCTTCATAGGAGTAAAAAAATGGAGTAAATTTTTTTTCGACACATAAAAATAGTATTAAAATTTTACTAGAAACCAGGTCCGAACAAAATCAAGACAACTGGGAGTAGAAATTAAAAAAATTAGTTGTATATATTTTGAAATAATCCATAATTAATAAAAAATAATTTCCATCAAGAAATATGTATTCTTAATCATTTATCTTTTGGGATATATATTACAGAAATACTACGAAATAAGAAAAGGGCAATTTTATCAAATAAAAAGATATATTTAATTCCCAAACCAAATCAACAGAGAAAAAAGGCAAACTAATTTCCACAGTAAAATAAATGCATCCTTTAATTTTTATTTAGCAAGCATTTAAAATGAAGTGAATTCAGTCAGTTAACTTATATAATTTAAAATATTTAAAAGTTATATCAGAAGAAACCAAAAATATGTATACTTACATACAAAAAAAAAAGCCCTTCTTTTGTATAATACTTCTTAATAAAACAATATCTTTAGGATCAAGAGTCACTCTGACATAGTCCTTAACAGGCGAAAAAAACTGTCAATAAATCCCACACAAAAAGAACCACCGGTAACAACTGTGAGCGAAACCACCTAACTGAACGCAGGATAGAGAAGACGAGTCAAAAAACTGAACCGTTCTTTCACGTGGATGAGCCGATATTTGATGAGGAAGGAGAAAGATTCCGTGGATGAAAACGTGGTTCACGATGACCCGGATCAAGAGGAGGGAGAAGAGATCATCACGTGATCGTCGGCTAGTTGCATCCGGGCGTGATTGAGACGAGGGGGGCTGGAGAATCGCCGCGAGAAATCGCTTGTAAAAGTGGGTTAAGGGTAAAAGGTTAGGAAGCCGAATGAAAGGTATGCGAGTTGTAGCCCGTGGGGTTCCTGTGAAACCTGCACTGTCCAGAATTTCGATTGCTGGACATTAAAGTGGACCGAACCTGTGGTGATTGTTAGGATCGTAAAAATAGTTGTGTTAAATTTAGAGATGGTCGTTAGGGGGTCATAAATTTGCATATGTAGTTGTGGTTCGCGAGGTCGATATTTTCCGGCATGCATAACAAAATATATTTTTTATTGGTTTATTATGGTTAACCTTGAGATATAAGATTCACAATGAAGTAAAAGATTAAAAAAAACAAACAAAACCAGAACTATGAAATGAGTGGGTACAGGCGTGGGCATATTTTTCTTGGTGAACTGAGTAGTGAATATTGAGGTAAGTTTAATGCCAACGATACTGCAGAATTCAGAGATCAACCAGTAGAACTCCCTACATCAAATGTGGAGGCGAAAATATAAGATTAGAACAGAATTCTTCCGAATTCTGGTATATGTTGTGATTATTTAAAAAATAACGATTATAATCACTATCATTTTGAAGTTACTTATTTTAATAATATTTGTCCAAAACAAGAAACTAAATTTTCACGTTTTGAATTTTGAAAGAACGCGGCCAGCCGCGATCCGCCAAGCTGCTGCTCAACAAATACCAGTGTCCATTTTATTTTTTGATTTATTGGCCTTGAACTACTCTAAAGATACAAATGACGGTGAGCAGATATCATTTAATTTCTTCGACATTTTTGTTATTTAAGAGCAATGCAGCGTTGATATTGCTTTATTTCATACTTTTATAAAGCTTCCCGTGTACCTAAATTTGTAAGTTTATTTGTTTTATTGATTCTGTCAATCACATAGATGTGTTGAGGTAAAATGTTTTGTTTAGTCTATTTTAAAGTTTTCAGTGCCCTCGCGGTTTAATACTCCCGCAGAATGCTGGTTTATTCATTTTAAAGCATTAAACTTGAAGTGGTTTATTTTTACGTGCCTCGCAGCATATCTCGTGATATTTTTTTATTTGTAAGGGATGACCAGTTCAGGATTCGCACCGGATGGTAGAAATCCATGCTAAGCCACTGTTTATAGAGCAAGATAGATTACGTATGCGAAATAAATGTTTAGTACATCTGAAAAAAAAAAAACAACAACAACATTGAACAAGTATACTACAGGAAGAAAAAATATCAATAATTTTTTTTAAAAAAAAAGAAACAGTGCTTCTATGTGGCAAGAGTGAAAAAGAAAGTTCAAAATATTTTTTTACATCTCCTAATAAGAAATTAAACGAAAATGTACTGAAAATGTCGATTTATCATCATAAATATAAAAAAAGTAGTAACTTTTCAATCTAACTAGAACTTTTTGACTAAAAACCGAAGTGAAGCTAGACACTTCAACAATTGGAGTACGCGTAATACTTCAATTATTTTTGGAAAAAGTAATATTTGGGCCTATAAAGGCATGGGCAAAATTTTAAGGAATAACAGAAAATATCTTAACAAACAATTTGCATCCCACAAGGCACTGGCGGAGAGCAAGCGGAGAATCACCAGATGGTGCTGTAATGGAAAGTATAAAACGCGAGTTTTCTTACACATCGTCATTTCTAGCACGGATTTAAAGATATTAGGCATTTTTCTGATTACAGTTCGTCTCCATGTCTCCTGAAATCCACCACAGAAAGGAAGATGCGAAAGATAATTCGCGCTTTATGCTTTCCATTACAGCGCCGCCTAGCGGATCACCACTAGACAACTAGACGGTGAAAATTGCTCGTTTAGATGTTTTCTATCACTCCTAAAATTTTTGCCTATGAGAGTTTCGAAACACTTTATACATAATAAATTTCAAAAATATATCAGGAAATGTACAAAAGTTTTCAAATTATTTTAAGCAAAATTTTAAATTCTTTGTGATTTTATTCCATACATAACTTTTAAATACCTTTATCTCAATTACACTTCTTAAGAATGGCGAAATTCATGCTAATTTTATGGAAATTATGTCAATGTCGAAAGATTCTAAGAAAAAAAATAATTTTAGTTGCTAATAAAGAATATTTAAATTTCATGAAAAACAAACCAATATTTTATAGGTAATAAATCTTTAATATGAGTACCGAAAATTATTTAAACTAGAGCTTTTATTATTCTTAATCCTTCTTGAAACAAAATGGAACTCGTATAAATAAACAATCTTATAAAGAAAAGCAATTAATAACAACCCGCATTAACTGAGCACCTGGCAGCATGTGGTATCACACAAACACACACATTAGGATCTATTTTAATTGTAAAGGAGAAATACTTCCGAGTTGTTCATATTTTCTGACTTGCTTTCGCATTCATCCGAATTAAATCACGCCTTCCTATAAATTTTAAAGCAATACTTATATTCATA
>BMAW01020629.1:0-17711 GCA_019974015.1 Nephila pilipes
ATTGAAAATCCCGCCAGTTGTGATGTGCGGTCTGTGATACGGTTTTTGTTGGCAAAAAACCTAAAACCTAAGGAAATTTAATGGCAAGTGTGTGAAGTGTACGGAAACACCGTATTGAATGAAAGTTCAATCCGGAAATGGTGCATTCAGTTTAAAAATGGCCGAACCAATGTTCACGATGAAGAGAAGAGTGGACGCCATAGCATTGTGACTGACGAACTGGTCGCTAAAGTTGATGAAAAGATTCGTGAAAACTACCGTTTCACAATAACGGAGCTTTCGCTTAGTTTTCCACAAGTTTCACGGACTTGGTTGTTTGAAATTGGCAGCAGAATTCGATGACGAAGGAGTTTCAAAGCTTGTCCACCGCTATGATAAGTACCTCAATTTGTTTGGTGACTATGTAGAAAAGTAGAATTTTAGTCGCTTCTTTCTGATGTATATAATAAATGTTTTTTCTTGTACTTAGTTTCTTTTTAATTCCAAAACGTTCGGAATAATAATCCTATTATGGCAAGAGCATCCAATCTGATGGGTACAGTAAAAAAAGCTCAGTAACCCTAAAGCGATTTCTTTTACAAAATTAAAAATTACCTCATCAAGATACAATTTTTTCTTCCACAAAATTACACATTCACCTCGATGAATGCCTTCATACTTCTAATAGAGGCACGCCAAAAATATAGATGTATATACATAGAGAGAGACAATGAATAAAGAATAAAGAGATTCACAAGAAAAAAGAAACAGTGAAAGAAAAAGTTAAAACGAAGCTAAAATCTTGTTGGGATCCGTTCCATATATTTGCATATGATTACTCCAGTATAAAAATAGACAGTGTGAGTAGAATTTGGGTGACGATGCCTCTCTTTTTCTTATTTTTCATTTTTCACTCTTTTCTTTTCTTTTTTTTAATAACCGTTGTGGCCTAGTGATCAAAATCACTAATTAACAACCGACGTTGAACTCATATAGTTGTGGGTTCAAATTGTGATACCCATAAAGACCCTTCATGTAGTAGGGCTGATGCATATTAAATCTATTGAAGTACTAGATTCTATTATTGGCTTGGAGTTGCGGAAGTTTGGAGAGGGAGTGGCGAGCTCAGGGGCCGTCTTTGTCGATTGACCAAGGTTCAAAATTACGATGTCTGTTTGAAGAAAACTCTTATTAAAATTTAATAGGGTTTCCTACTGTAATTTCAATTTCAAAATTTATAAATATAGTACTTATTTGTAATTACACCCTTATTTCTCTATGGTGCGGGAGTCTGGAGTGGCATTGTAACTCCTCTCAAATTATCAAATTAAACTCCATTCAGGGTCTTTACCTTTTAAAAATACCAAATCATATAGCTAACTCTAACTGCTGATTTACAGGTAATTACCAGGATTCCCCCTATTCTTTCCCCCTAAAAGTTCATTTTCTTAAATATTAATTTTGGATGCAGCATAGTTCAAATATTTTTCACCTGATTAATAATATTCATATTGACTCAAATATTTCACCAAGAGCTGTTCGTCTTGAAAAACAATTTTTTTTTCTCAACAAATTTTCAGGACCCTACTAGTGGAAGATATACATCGACGGATCAAGGATTGGGTTCGAAAATTGGTTCGTCGTATGTGTCTTCCACCGGGATGTCCTAAGTAAGGTCTACTTTTTTAAACTGAATTCTTGTAATTCAGTTTTCCTAGTTCCGCATTATGGGCCGTCTCTCATGACTTCAAAGTTTCTGTTTATTCAGACAATATTGCTACTGCAGAGTACCAGATATAAATTGGGCTTTATTAATATCATTAAAGAAAATTAGTAACTTATTATGGGTTTTATACTGGGTTCGGGCCCACGTCGGAGATTATTACAACGAAACTGTAGATTTATTTGCAAACCTCGCTGTCACTAATCGCGAAGGAGAGAATGTCCCTGCTCCTTGGTCTCTTATAGTTAAGAGTTTACAAAATAAACTTCTTTTTGACTGGGAGGTCTAGTGGTCAACTTGTAAAATGGTATTCAGGTTCAATTTTATATTTCAAGACCACATTTGAGTTTTTTCAATTCCAATTAGGTTTTATTACTCGATTCTTAACTGTTCATGATTCCTTCGCTTGCTTAAATCATTTTAATTTGAAGAATACAAAATTATTTTCTTGCAGCTCTGTCAGAGATGCTGATCACTACATATTATCTTACCTTTTTACTGAAAGTTTCATCTAAACTGTCTTCTTGTAGAAGTGAAACGTTTTTTTGTGGATAAACGTGTGCAAAAATTCTAATTTGCGTTTCAAGATTAAAACCTGTATTATTTCGGCTCGTAAAATTACCCCAAAAATTTCATAATTGTTTCAATATTTCATTTCATTTATAAACTTTCAATTTTCTTAATTTTGTTTTTATACCTTGTATATATGTATATGCTTATGTCTAGTGCTTCATTTCTGAATATTTCACTTTTTTTGTGTACATTCCTTGTTAATAGAAAATCATGACGTTGATGGAAAACAGATTGATTTGAATTTCAAAAATAGAAAGAATAAAAAGAAAAAATGGTAAGTATTATAACTATGACGTCACACTGTATAAACACACTGTTAGCATATATTTTCTTTTGAATTTCAAAAACATGTAATATCTATTGTTCTTTGTCTTTGTCTTCTAATATTTCTTAACTGGATCTTCATTTAGCAGGCTAGTTTGACTAAACTGTGTGTGAAACAGTTAGTAAGGAACAGTAGAATTCACAGGTGAGATCCAATCAACAGGGATTGAGATTAGCAATCAATACTAATATGCAGATTCACACAGTCGAAAACGAATTGTGCAGTGCCAAAGCAATTACTTCTTTAGCTTCTGTGGAAAAATTCATAAAAAGACCTTCATGTGAATGAAACTCATGTGAATAGGGAAGGCTATCATTCCAGAAATCTTTCTGCCTTCGGAAGAAGTGGCGGCCATTCAATCAGGCACTCTGCTGATATCTTTGTGGAAAAGGGTGTAGGGTGCCACGAATTACAGTTTCATTACGATTTTTACAACAACATAGCTCAGATTAAAACTCTACCAGGAAATGGACTAGCTTAGCTGACATATTATACCTCGACATCTACAGCTTGATTAATGCCAATGATGGTAAAAATGATCCGTGTTCTTAAGTATATATCACTTGAGAATTTGTGACTTTTTGATTGGAGCTACACCATTACATTGTAGGGAAGACTTTCTTCAACAATACCCTTCACTCATAACATTGTAAGAATAACATCCTTTCCAAAATGATAGCACTGCACATTTTTTAAGTCTTAATTCTTCTTCGTCTTAAATCCCATATACTATGATTACAAGACTTAAACCTTCAAATCAAAAATTCAATAGTATTCCTCAATTTAAAATATATTTAGATAATACTGTCATTACAATAAACCCCTCCGTAAGTTATAGTTTATGTTTATATATACATATACTAATAGAAGAGAAGAGACTTATTATATATATTTTATAATATATTATTATATTATATATATATAATATATAATCAAAAGAGACAGACAGATTATAATATATGTTTGAGGAAACTGCCATTACAATAAATAAACTTAGAAAAATTTGTAGGGAAGCAAAGAAAAAAAAGTTGATAAAATATAATTTAAATATTATAAGCTCATGCGTTAACAAGCGTGCTTACAAGAATAACACCACTTTGAATTCAGATCTTTAATCAAATGAATCATGCATATTTTACTTGTGCATATTTTTTAAAATTGTTTCTTTAAAATTACTTGTATGATTTTATGAATATTTTTTTTATTTCAGAAGCGTACAGTTTCTCCTTGTATGTTTTTAATAACTTATTTATTAAGAAAAATTATTAAGTTAAAATTAATTTTTGATTCAAAAAATTTATGTTTGGATACTTATTTCTATTAAAAATGTTAAATTGAAAAATATATGTTATTCAGAAATTGTGAAGCTCGAAAGTTTACTTTTTATTTAAAAAAATGCAAAGTTTGAAAATTTCATTTTCCACAAAAAAATTTAAATTTAAAAATACTTTTTGATATAAAAGGAAATTATTAATTTTTTTTCCTACTTTAAAATTAAGCTACATTTGAAAATTTCTTTCTTATTCAAACTGTTATGTCTGAAATTTTTTTTTTATTAAAATATTGCCAAGTTTTAAATTTGTTTTATTTTACTCCAAAAATTTACAAAAAAATTAATTTAAATTTAAAAATTTACTTTTTATTTAAAACATTTATTTTCAATTTTTAAAAGAATTTTTTTTTTATCTTCTTGTATAAAAACATTACTCGTGTACATACCCATTAACACACGTCTGTGGAGTGGAAGCATGGAACCAAAAGATCAGTTTTAGTATTTATTTTCAAACATTAAAAAAGTTACATATTTAAAATTCATTTATTTATATTATATTGAAATTAATACAAAAATATTAGTTCCTAGGATAACTCTATTTTTTTACTTAAAATGACATCCATATTATTTTTATAATTATATACATAGACCTATCCTTCTTCAATAAAATAAATTTTTCTGTATCTTAACGTGTATTTTTGAGGCCAACTTAATTTGTAGAAATATACATTTAACTTAACGTAACATGAAATTGTTAGAATATCGTTGGTGATTGATTTCTGTTCAGGAACAGATCTATTTTTAATTTTATAATATTAGTACAAGATACGCGTTGCCATTTGTAGACAATTTCTCTCTTTCTGTGGGCCAAGAGTTTTTTGGAAATCCAGTATGCTTTACGCATATTGTTCGTATCGAACCAGACCGGCTTTAAAAGCTTTTGTGATTAAAAGATGTACTGTTTTTCTCTTTTTTTAAATTTTTATCCTTATTTTCACTGTTTCTTCTACTACTTGTTGTTAAGTATGATGCGTTTCCACAGATTTTAGAAGTAAATATTGATCAGTCTTTTATTCGTCTTTTTATCTGGATTACAATTAATTTCTTTCATATGTTTATCAAATGCCGATAATTTGTCAATTAAATGTATTAGATATTTGAGCTCTAAAATCAGTTTTTACTGAAGTTCATGAATGTGAGAACCAATAAAAGAAATTATTGCTGGTGATCGCACAGATAAAAATCCGCCTCCTCTCTCTGTCTAAGAGTTGTCTATTTTAGGTTAATCGAATTCAGTTTAATCGATACAATTCTTTCCCAAAATGCATAACTTGTTATTTGTCTCGGGATCTTAACAAAAGCATGTAAGGATCACTTAGAGAAATGTTTCAAATTCTCTTATAAAAGACATTTTGCACTATAAAATTTTCACTAAAACCACAATGGTGACTTCCATTGGTAAATATTTTCGTTAATTTAATATCATCGCTTACTTCCGATATAAAATCCTTAATTACAATTAAAGCATTATACAAATTGATTATATTGGAATGCAAGCCTTCGTAAAGTTCATTGTCTCTCATTTCCCTATAAAGTGACTTATAGGCACCGTAGTACCATTTTATTTTGGAATAAAAATAACAAATTATTAAAACATCTGTTAACCTTTTAATAAGCCGTGTCTTTCCACAACCAGTGGACTCCGCCCTAAACATCGATCGGGGATGTTTTAAAATTAACGTTTTCGTTATAGCTTATAGAAAGCAGTGTAAAAATGTGTACTTATTTTAGATAAAATGCTTAAAAATATGGCCTTTTTTCTAACAAAAGTCAAAAAAAGAAAATGCTAAGCAGAAAAGATAAATCCATACCTTCTTTATTGCTTAAAAATCATTCTTACACCATGACTCTTTTTCAGAATTGAAAATCATTCTTTTGACATTGAAGCAAGCTGCTTATGTTTGAAAACATTGAATTCCCTTGACTTTTCTTTAGAATGAAAAACATATAATACCCTCGACATCTTTTGGAAGTGGGGCTTAGAAATGTATTTGAATTCCATCATAATACATACACACACAGTAGTTTGAAACAAAGTCTCGAAATGGCTATCCTTAGCACTCTGATGGACTCTAAAAATTTTTCTCCTAAAGTTTTTGCAAAATTCTTTTCGTATGCTATGTCATGTCCTATCCCTTAAGGTATCGCCCCTACTTTTTTTTGAAAACATATATATACATGTTAAGACCACTGTTATACTGACTTAAAAATTACACATCTTGTAAATCTATTTGAAATTATTAATCTATTCTTCCCACTATTGTTCGATTACTCTTAAACTTTTTTTTACTGTTTTATAACCATTGTGTGATATCTTTAGTTTGACACTATTTCATAAAGCTCAATACAATTCATTTAAATTTCCAAAGCTTTTGGGTTTTTCATGAGTTTTATGCACATATTCCATAGACATTAATGGAAATATGTTACCCAATTCTTCAATGGAGTAAAAATGAGCATTTAGATACATGAACAATAATTAAATAAATAAAAATTAAATAATTTCGTTTAATATATGTCTTTTAATTTTTAATGACATCTTCAACTTCCATTAAATTAAACAAATCGTCTCTAATTTTTCTTAGGGTAGGAAAAATGTTTAACTAGGTTCTTACAAATTTGACAGCTAAAACCTTTCTTGTAAAACACTCTCTCTAAATTAAAACATAAAAGTTTTTTGAATAAACTAAATATTAATTATTATAATTTGATGTTTTTCATAATTCAATACAAATTACTATTATATTCATTCTATCCAATTTAAAGTTTGTGTATAAATACAACTAGATTATCGATTCAGAGGTAGCAATGCGATAAGAACTCACAAACCAAATATAAAATAGAGTTTTGAGACCTTATACCATTTATCGGCAGGTAGATAATAATTGAGGAGCAGATGCACGAATCAACATGCTAAAGTAATCAGAAGAACCTTGATTCTCTTATCAGTATGACGTCACTTCCATCCAAACGGGATTGTAGACGAGGAGGGAATATGTCTCTTCCGTTCCATGGATCACTGCGCTTATTACTGCAGTAAATTATTCGATGTGAAATAGGTTATGTAGACCTCTCATATTTTATACACTCCTATTGTAACCCTCCCCCCATTGTGCTAGTGATAAAAGTGGAGAAAATCTTAAGAATATTCCCATTTATAGTTAATTCTATTAAGATATGTTCAAGTAGTCTTGGAATGTTATCTGATCCTTCAGAATGACTACTAGTCTTAAAATTGCTAAGAAATAGCACTCCATACCATCTACCTTTGGCACACTTTCATCTCTACACTTATTACTTAACTAATTTGTCTAAATTGAATTCTTCTATGGGACCTCGAAGATATTAACGCTTCTTGTGGAGGGATACAAAATAAAAGACGATTCGTCAGATCAAGTAACATTTTCCGATTCTTCAAAGTTACAATTCTGAGGCTCGCTGCTATGCAGTATGTATTTTTTCACATTCATGTTAACCTTGAGAGTTTTGTTATTTGCAACATGAATATGAAAATCTAATTTGTGAATCTTTCAACAAATTTTCCTCTTAACATTTAATCTTCTTTATCGATGTTTAAATTTACTGTTGTTAACTCAGCAGTTGATTTATGTGTTTGGCGAATAATTGATGACATTTTAATAAGGCATTTTAAAGTAAAATTTCTCACATCTACTGCATTATCTGTAACTGTAACACTTATGGTAGAGAGTTGACTTCCTACAATATTCAAATATATAAGAAACAGTGACATCTGAGTCACGCTAAATATTTTCATAAACCCTTCTTCTTCAGAATTTCTTTTCATTATTTCGCTGTTCATTTACATTCTGTTCAATAACAATATATCTCCTCTCTTAAAAATGTTCGAAAAAGGACAAAAATCTAAAATGAATAAAATTTCATCTATAGAAATAATATCAGTATTAATAATACTGACAAGATCATTTAAAATTATTCAAGATCATTCAAGATTCAAGATCATTTAAAATTATTTAGATCATTCAAGATTATCTAAATGTCCATAAATGTCTAACTTCTTGAAATTCTTAAGAATCATACTTAAAGTTTGACCGGTTGGCAAAAATGTTGTTTGTAAGAAATAAATAAAGGATCCTGAAGATAATTTTGTACTTGAAAGTACTAGGAGTCAAATAGGTAAATAAGTGACATGAAAATTATACAACTGTTAAATAACACGGTCTGCATAGCATGGAACGAATATTTTTCAATGACATGGGTTAAAACAAGTATATCACGATAGAAATTAAAATACAATTCTTCAATAGATCACTGAACAAGCATTGAAAGTAGTAAAACCAAACTTTGAGTTGAAAAAAAATAAGAAAATCAATCAAATAACCCACGGAAAAGCTGAAACGAACAGAAATTCCAGATGCTTTTCACTACTATAATCTTCATCCTCTTTTTTTCTTACTTTTTCTTTTATTTTTCTTCGTCCTTTAACCATTTTCTTCTCGCGATCGGTTTGTTGAAAGCAACGGGTCTCCCGCGAGTCATTTTGGAGCCTATCTAAGTCGGTTGAGATTAAACAAAGAAATAAATAGAGTGGCTTTGAAAACTTATTTTCTATTTTCCCATCATACTTAAATGATGAACAAACAGAAAAAAATAAGTGAGGTAAAAGAGAATGATCATTTGGAGAAAATATCAAAAAGTCTGGCTACCGAAAATAGAGCTTTGTAAGACAAAAAAATCTTTTCTTGCCAAAAAAGTAAAAAAAGAATAATTTCCTTATCTAAAGCTTAAGTACATTATAACATACAATGTGTAACATAAATTTCAATAGGAAGTTTTCCGTTCTGATAACTTGAGGTTTATGAATAATGCTTTAACTTTCATTAAAAAGAAAGCTTTTAAACATCTCAAGAGATTTTTTTAAATTAAAAAAATCCGCATGTACTTTCAAAATTATTTTGACAGTAGTGAATATTTGACTCCTTAATAGTTTTATTGTTAACATAAATTAATGTAAAATTAAATTGTTTTTTGTAATAAATTATTTTTAAGGCATTGATTTATATTTTAGCATGCAATAGTTTATTTGGTGACAAAAATAATTGGAAGCTTTTAAGAATAATTTTTTTTCTCGGCTCTTAAGTATTATAAAATAAAATGAATTCATTTTTTTTCGTTTTTATTTCCAAAGACAAATGAGGGGTTATTTATTAAAAAGAAATGAATTGCTTTATTAATATTTTGTGGATCGCTTTAAAAGTAAAAATTTAAAAATAATGCTTTAATAATGCAATTGATTTGTTGCACTTTGTAAAAACACCTTTTCGTATCATTGAAGTTAAAGTTATTTAATTGTTGAAAATAATTAAAACCAGTAAATTGATTTTGCCACCTTCGAATTTAATTACTATCCATGCTTGAATTATCCATTTAAAATTTTTGTTTGTTTTCGGAACAATTTTTTCATTCTTGAATGATGTTTCTTTTATAAACAGATATTTACTCATTGAGGTAACTATTAAAGCGTGGTGATGTCAATTTATTAAATCAGGTATGTTAAAACAATTTTTTCTCAAATATTTGGGCCTCATACGGATTTAAATATGAATAAATAATGTTCGTAAATATTAATTAGGATTGCTGAATTTTATTTTGTATTTAGATTTATGATAGACATAGTTTATAGTGATTTTTTAAAAAAAGTTTGAAATTCCATTTCTTATAGTTGTTTTCCTTTAAAAAATATAAATTACTTTTTATTCTTTGAAAAATATTATTAAAAAGATTTTTTTAAATACGTTTTTGATTGATTTAACTAAACCATATTTATAGAACAATATTTCTTTGCTATCCAATATACTTTATAATGCCTCTCTTATCTTAATTTCGTTCTTTCTAACTAACTCTAAAATATAATTCCTCAAAATTTTAATTATTTCAATTTCTATTTGCAAAGACAAATTAATCAATTCAATTTCAGCTCCAATTACTCTTATTTTCAATTAAAAGAGCAAGTTTAAGTTTTCTAACTTAATTATTTTTCCAGAAAATAATATTTTATATTTCTTTTGAACAATAATTTAAGTTTAAAGAAAATATTTTGTTATCTGTATTTTCATTAAGTTTTTAAATTTCCGGTACAAGGAAAATTAATATAATAAATATAAAATAACGGAGAAAGAGAATTCATTTCAAAACATTAGTGAAATTTATCCAACCTATATTATCAGATTTTTTGATAAATATCCAAAATCAGTTGATACCAAAGACTCTCAATTCCTTTTTATTTGTTGGAAAACTATACTCTTAGATACTTGGAGAAAGAGGAGAGCCTAGTCAACATAAGATTAGGAAATTTTTGAACAATTTTATTAGAAAATTCCACTCTACTGTACTTTAGATAAAACATAAGGTAAGTTTCCAATAACTGTTATTATTATTATTTTTCTGTTATTATTATCAAAGCGATCATATATATATATATATATATATATATATATATGTGTGTGTGCCTTTTTACTACGAGTGACTATTAAATAACTAGACAGATATTGTAAAACCTTTTATATTAATGTCAAACATATTTACTTATTATCATCTTCAGTATATTCTCCAACCCTCTATCTCTAAAACACTCCATGCGAATCTACAATTGTTTGAAACAGTACTGGATTTTTTTGTATTCAGAACTCGTGCCATTTTCTCTTTCACAGCTTCACTGATTCAAATATTGTTCCTTATAATGCAGACCTCATCGTAGTAAACGGATAGAAGTCGCATGGTTCAAGATGCTCCGAATTAGGCTGATAGTCTAACACTGGGATGCTGTACTTGGCTAGACACCTCTTGACAGAAAATGCGGAATGAACAGGTGCATTGTCTTGACGAAAGAATTTGCACTTATGGATTCTTTGTCAATTCTTGCAGTTTCAGAAATTGCACGAATGATTACCTGACGGTCAGATTGAATCAGATTTCTAATATTGTCATCTGTTTTTGACGTGAAAGGACGGTCCAGGAGTGTTCAAAGTCTTCTTGGCCCTCTTGAAAACTCTTAAACTACTCGAAAACGCATGGATACGATATACATTCAGTGTCATACATTCTTTCTTTAAATTACAATGTTCAGTAGCAGTGTTTCCAAATTTCATTTAAAATTTCTCGACAATTTGTTGCTCCCTTATCATTTTATGGGCGAAACAAAAAAGAAATAACTCTTTTACGATCGAAGACTACGAGTATACGGATTTGTCTACAGAAACAAGAGTCATATATTCGAAAGAAAAGGCTTCACGCAAAACATCTGTCGGTCACTTGTATTTGGCGTATAGGTACTTGTACTGTAACCCTATCAGCCTCGTCATTTAATAGCCACACCTAATATAACAACTAATTTGTTGTTAATATTCTTATTTTTGTTGTATGCTATTATTATTGTAATCTAAAAAATGGAAAAATTGGCAGCCCTACATCTGATTATATTGTTATACGAGACATCGCGGTGTCCCTGGGTGCTTGCTGCTTGATCCTTTGGTTCTCTCGCCTCTTCGTTTTCCTGGTCACTCCAGACCCGGCTACCATCTCGTGTCTGCTGCTTCCAACATGTTCTGACAACACATTCTGAACAATCGTCCAAGCGAGTAACACAATCGATCAGCCTGTAGTTTTTCTACCGATGATCAGACCCCTCTCAAACTCGCTTAACTGTGCGAAATGTCTTCTCACACGTTTACCTGGCAATCTTTGCTTACAAAAGTCCTCCTAAAGTTGGAATGTGATAGTTACATTCATGAATCTTCCACTTTGCACCGGTTTATATAGGTCTTACTTCCTGATTTCTACACCACTAAAGGCTGTGGTGTCATGGACTTTGATACCAAACTTGGATCATTTTCATATTGGACATCATTCATCTACTTTGCCAAGTTTTGCAATTGTAGCTCGCTTCGTTCTTGGTACGCTATTTTCAATGTTCCTGAGTGCATTTCAATTGCTTGCGATATCTATTTAGTTTGTCTGAAATAAGTGTAATCGAAGAAAGTTTTAAATGTAACATAATTTCTTTTTTTATTAATAATTTGATTGAATTTTGCGGTTTATGAAAGTGTTAGTAGTTTTATTTTTAAAAAACGTTTTTTTTTATTCAAGCAATTCTTTAATTTGTATAAAAGTTATGCCAAATTAAAAGCTCTTATACATTACAAAATTAGTGTTTAAAACTCCTCCCCCCCCAAGAATTAAAGATACTGAGAAAACTAATAATAATAAACACATTTTATTTTCTTTTAGTAGCAATATACATGTATCTGTTCATAAAAAGATATATAAGAACACATTATATAAGAACTTCAATATTTTCAAATAAAACATATTTTTATGTACTGAACCAAATAGGAATTCAAGAAATTTTACTAAGAGTTATGAACAAGTAATATATTTAATGGTCAGGATTTGTCCAAACACAAAATTTGTCAAATACAAGAATAGATTACTATACCCGCGAAAATGTATCAGTGAAATATCATTACTCTTATATATTAAGAAATTTTAAGATAGTAACTAATCTAGAAATGTTGACGTATTCGAGATTAGAAACATTCTAGGCTCCAAATTTACAAATATGTGAATACATAATATATCTTTATTTTAGCATAGTGTATCATGATATGTAAGTAGTTTATTTCTTTATGTGTATGTTTCAAGACATGTTATACTATACTTTTTGTTGATTTTAATAAAGCTGAGATACTTATTATTTTCTGTCTTATGTGATTTTCCCAGACTTCTGATTTATGAGAACTAGATTTCGATATGAGAAATGAATTTTGAGAAGAGGATGGACGTTCTAAAAATAAAATAGAAAGTTTGTTAGACAGAAATCTTTACAGTGTAGATGGAACAGGAAAAATGTATTAAAAGTGAATATACAAATAAATTCAGAACGTATTTGTTTAGAACTTGCAAGAACTCTGTTAGAAAAAATGATTTTTATGATTGAGAATAAATATCTATGACTTAAGATACTTTTTGTTAATGGATATATTAAATTTTAAATATTTTGAATGCTTATATTCAGAATAGACACACACACACACAGAGAGAGAGAGAGAGCGTATATAGAGAATACACGTTCATTCACAAAGATGGAGGAAACTTTGATGGATGATAGTACACATACAAACATTTTTCATCAAGGTACATCGTGATATGAAATGAAAGACAAACATGCTTGAGGAAACAAGAAGCAACTGCTCCGCAAACGTTAAAACATTAATCCTCTTGTAATTCATGGAGAAAAAGAACACAATACATGTAAATGTATTGAAAGAAAAAATCCATTATTACAAAGCTACCGAAGTAAACAAGCATATGTTTTCGGATTGGGCAACCACCTGTGGGGAAAACGCTCACCATATATTCGTACTGCCTATATGTTATTTCCCCGTATAGTTTCATAAATGAAATACATGTCTATTTTTCCAGTATTTCTATAGTGTGCCATTATCCCTTCCATTGCTACTTTTAGAACAATTGTACGTTCACGTAAATTAACCGGCTCGATTACTGCGCCTTTTACTCACAGAGATGAGGATTTGATTCTGTACATTGATTCAGTTGAGAAGTGTGTAACGCCTTATATAAAGAGTAAAATGCGTGTAACGAGTTCAGTGAATAAATTTCAAAAATTGGAACTGCTTTGAAAATAAAAATATATGAATATTGCTATACATAATTGCAGTAAGAATTGTCAGGAAGTTATGGATTTCTTTTGTCATTTAAGAGTAAATCCAACATTGAAAAAACTTCATCAATATGATCAAACATTCGTATGGATGATAATAAAGAATCATTTCCTAAGCTAAAAGTAATAAGGAACATTTATAACATCTGATTCTGATAAATTTGTATAATTTATTTGTCATTGTAATTAAAATAATTAAATGTCTTTTTATAATAATTAATATTAGATACAAAATCTTTAAACAGATAACAAACCTTATTATGTGTATATCTTTTTTTATTGGTTACAGATATATCTTAGTGTTATTGGCCATGTAATTTGGAAGGAAGGAAAAACGAAAGAGAAAACCATATATTATAATTCATACTGAAAATAAGGACCCTCCGAGTATTTTTTCCTAATGTTTAACAAATATGGTAGAAATGAAGATCAACAGCATTTTAAAAATAAACAACATAGTTATACTTATTAGAATATATATATATATATATATATATATATATATATATATATATATATATATATATATATATATATATATATAGTTATATATGGGGAGGAGGAGGAATTCAAGGGAGTATCGTTAAGTTTTACGAGGTGCGATCAATCACGAAATGAAAACGTTTGTTAAAATCGAATGCCATTGAACGCAGATGTTTCTGATATGTTCGTCGATCGCTGTCAGCTCTGAGTGCGCATTGAGCATGAAAACATGCCTAGAACAAGAATCTCCTGCCAAGTATGATGTGCATCTGCAAGTCCATTTCTGAATGCTGAAGGATGCTGTGCAGCCGAAATTCATCGACGAATGAGTAATGTACACAGAAAAACTTTCATAGTGACAATGAGCAGTCATAACTATTTGCTATAAAGATATTCCCATAGCGATTTCAACGGGAATACAGAAACTTTGGTCACTGACCACGCTGCCCAGACTTTACTCTAACCGATTTGCCTTCTTTTCCACTCGAAACGTTGGCTTGGAAGGTAGAAATTTGACTCGGACAACGAGCTGCACACCAGTATCGAGAATTGGCTGAAAATACAGGAGGTTGCCTGCTGTGACGTGGGTATTGAAAAGTTGGTACCATGCTACGACAAATGACTCAGTAGCGGCGACGACTGTGTAGAGAAATAGTTTGAAGGTGTATCTAACTGTTCTAAATAAAACAGTTTTGATTTTCACTGTTGTTTTCTTTTCATGATCGATTGGACATTTTATAAAGTAGCCTTCCTAATTATTACTTAAAAATAACTGTGATATATAGACAAAATTTGTTCTGCGTATTAATTTATCTTTATGTACATAATGTTGTAAATAACGGATGTTTATATTAATTGAATTGGTTTTAGGAAGCCATAGATTAAAGTAATTCGGAGTATAGAGAAGATAAAAGTTCAATTTGCTAAGTTTTATAATGAAGGCGATTGAAAGTATAAGAAACGCTGAGAGAAATGTACATCTGTAGAAGCTGACAATGTAAATAATTCTTCAAAATAATGAATGAAAATTAAGTGTCTACCTCTGTTGTTTTTAGTAATAATTAAAATTTTATGATACTGCGATTACTTTAATAAACGGCGTTCTGAAGCCAAGCAAATCAATATCAGTAGCAGTAGTTTACAACATGATGTACATACTACGTATAAAAAATTTATGCAAAATGAATTTTATCCAGATATTACTTAAATTATATTTATTTTCATAATAACGTGTCATATTCTTAAAGGAATGAAATTATTTAAAAAAATAAAATAAAATATTATTAAGAACAAAGCTAAGAAAAGTCGATGAATACATATTTTTTAATAAATAAAAAAAAGTTATATATTTAATAACTTCACAATTTTTATGATAACTAGAAAAAGTGATATCACATTTAAAATATCAAAGAAGTCAATTATGATGTTACTTAGTTAATTAAATAATTTAATTAACATAATTAATTAGCTTATATAAAGAGTTTTATGGTTCTGGTTTCTATTATTTGTGTAATAGGTTTTTAAATCATGAAATAAGCTTATGTTTAAGTTAAAACAATACTTTGACTAACTCTAAAAGCCAATAGCCTTAGCAATGATACACCAGTCAAGTCTAACACAACTATTTATTTATCAGTTTCTGTAATATAATGCCTAAGGGTTTTTCACTCTCTTTGGGGACACTGGGATTAATCTACCTATTCAAATATTATTACAATAATACAATCTTACCAAAATCTTTCCAGACGAGGTTACTGTGATTTACTAAATCCTCTGCGACAGTTACCACCAGCAACAACTCTTGATGTAATTCATCTCTTGCGAATAATACATTCCGAGTTAACCACACTCGTCCTCCACTCTCTAAAGTTCCCTTTGCTTATATACCGTCATATCTATCTCACTTCACTTTATTTCCACCTGCCTCTAATAACATAATCACATTTCATTTTAGGTTGAGAAGCAATTGTTATTTCTAGCAATCAATCTTAATTAAAGTTCCCAAGGTTAGTGAAAAGGAAATCGTGAATAGCCCAACGTCACAAAATGGATCTTCTATTATTAAAAGAGTATAACAAACATTTGATGAGGTGAAAATGAACCCCTGAACACTTTTAAAGCAAGTTCAAACTTTTTGATAAGCAACCATTTTGCAATTTTAGAACTAAGAAAATAAGGGGGAAATATAGTATTTAATTTTGCACAATTAGTTACAGTAACGAAAAAAATGAATTGTATTTATCGGGATTTTTTATATATTCGGATTTTTTACATCTCAAATTTTTTTAATTCAAAATGTTATGGAAAGGCTTCTAATAGTTAAAAAAGTATTTAAAATATACAGGACAGTGTGGTGGTAAGTAGCTTTATACTACTTTACATTTGTTATCTATCGATCCCTTTATCACGTTGTTTGACAATAAAAAAAATTATAAGCGATTCATTTCATTTTTAAATAATGCCAAAATAGCTTTTGTTTTAATAAAAACTTATACAATTGATAGACTCCAAGTGTTTTGGTCAAAAACTTATTAGATATTTTGTGCTAATAAAAATTTTAAGAAATTGAATAGGTTATCCATTATTAATTGGCATAAATTTCTAATTTACAAAAATTAGATTACGTACAATAAGTGTTCAACTAATCGTAATTTAATCTTAAGTACTAAATTCTATTCCTTGTTCCTTCTCTCTATGTCCATTATATATATATATATATATATATATATATATATATAATGGCCAAATTTTATCGTTGAAATTTTTTGCATTTTTTAATCATTGAACTCTTTTGCAATTTGGATTTTCTAATTTAGCCTACCAAGTCGTAAAGGGGGAAGGTTGGTACCATTAAACTAGTTTAACCCCGCTTAAACGGTCCTCAGCCCGATATTGCTTTTTGACTTGCTGGGTTCCATATTTTCATTTATTTTTCTTTCATTGTTACATTTCTTTCTGGATTTTTGTCTTTTTAAATATTTTAAATTATTCTTTCATAAATTTTCAGTATATATATATATATATATATATGTATATATATATATATATATATATGCTATATATATATATAATATACATGTATAATATATATATATATATATATATATACTCCTCTTTCTCCATGTATAATATATATATATAATATGCATGTATAATATATAATATACATGTATAATATATATATATATATATATATATATATATATATATATAATATACATGTATAATATATAATATACATGTATAATATATAATATACACACACACACACATAACACATCGATCAACTCTTGAGACTAAGGAATGGCGCTCATGGCAAACCAGTAACCAGGTCTTTCTAGGTTTTAACCTTTGCTTGAAACGTGTCAAGATTTTAAGTCTTGATCGGACCAGGAAAAGGTTTTTTTTACTGAAGTGATGTGAAAAGGTTTTTCCAAGTGGGTGCCGCGATTGCTTTCGATGGAACAAAACAGCAACGAGTCGATGGATTCAGAAGCTGTTTATCGCTATTTACTCGCAACAAAAAAATATTTGCGAAAAAAAAAAAAAAAATTGAATTGAAGTTTGGAAAAGCGTT
>BMAW01020634.1:4600-22424 GCA_019974015.1 Nephila pilipes
TTTTTTTCACAATAACAAAAGTTGCTTCACTCAAAATGCTATAATTCACAAACTAATGATCCGACAGCTGTCAAATTTATACACGCATCTTTTGAGGGTTAGGTCTAACTAAAAAAAATATGGATTTAATTCTAGTAGAGCCATCTATGTGTCAGACCGGGGACTTTTCAATTGACCTGTTAGTTTTATATCGTGTTGTTGATTTCGAGTCCTGATGTCACTAAAGACTCACTGTATAGCACGATTTATGCATGTTGCAAATCTTGAGGCTCCATATCTCCCCTTGACATGTTAAGGAAGTTTGAAAAGAAGGCATTCAGCTCAGATATTGTCCACGGTACTTGAAAGATGTCCAAAATTAGACGTTTCACATCTAATAGTAAAAATCATTAAAAACCAACCAAACCCATAACATATTTACTAAATAAAAATCCACGAATTTTCATACAAATTCATGACAAAATGTAAATATGTGTTCTTTATCAGTTCAAGTATTAAAGGAGTAGAATATTAAAGTACTTTAATTCCCTCAGGTTGGTTGATTTAGTGTTTATTAACTTTCTTTCTAAAAGCAACGTGAGAGCTATTGACGATTGACCTCGTTATTTTGAAGTCGTGTCAAGTAATGTGGGAGATCATGATCTGGCAAATTCATGCACTAACTTCCTCTCTATGCCAAGGGGGGGGTATAGGAAGTCAGGATAGATTTAATGTGCATAAGGTTCGCTACCCGGTAGACCTTTAATGACATCATCACTAGAACCCACAATTCGATGGAAACACTAACGGTCGCGAATTCGAAATATAATTATGAGTCATGTTGATATACAAAAATTAATTCAACGTTCTATTTAAATCTGCGAAAATATTTAATCATATTCATGGAATTTCTCAAACGCAAATGTTAAACAAGCTTCAAAGATGACGTTGTTATTCTTAACTTAGCTATTTCAACTGTTGTTGTTTCGGGTTAAATATGTTACGCCAACATTTAAAAACATTCCCTGTGAAGCAATGTATAACATGCAAATGTGTATCAATAGGAAATGAATGCTTTAATGCTGTACGTGTCAACACGTAGAAAAGATAGAATATTTTTGTTAGCTTATGCAATGTACTAATGAAACTGAAGCGAATAAACATCGGACATGGCCTTTACTACTTCGGCTGTAAGAGTCTTGAAATCGTGCTGATTAATTTTTGTTTACCATTATCGCGCAACGTAAATAAAACGTCTTATCGAAAATTATATAAAATCTTTCCAGGCCGAATGTTTATCTTAATTTAAAAACTTACTAAAAAGTGTTAATATTGTCTTATTTGAAGGAATGATTGCTGTAGAATCAAATATATGTAGAATTTGGCTTGGAACACATCTATTTAAAGGAGTGGCATAGGGTTTTGAAATTAAATTGCGCTGTATTTTAAGTATTGGTTCGAAAAAAAAACTTCTTTTCATAATGAATCATAATGTAGTTATTCTGTATTGTAATAGGAGACATTTTATAGCCACATAAGGTTTCATTGTTTTAATCAACGAACACTTCCAAAAAAAGTTTTTTCTGAATATATTTTCTAGTCGAAATAAAGAAAAAAATAAAATTTGTAAGTAAATTATTAAATGAATGAATGTATGAATGAGTGAATAAGTTACTGAATGAATAAATGAAGGAAGAAGAGAATGATTGGTTAAGTAAATTAGTAAATGAATAAATTTGTGAAGGAGTGAATGGAAGTGGGAGTAAATGATTGAGTGATATACTAAGTCAGTGAGTTAGTGAAGAAATAAACGAGTGACTGAAAGGTTGGTGAGTAGGTTAACGATGAATGATTTCTTAGTTATTATAAGAGAAAAATGAATAAGTGTGAAGGTTAATGAATAACAGAAATAAATTAAAATTGTGGATTTTTAAAATAACATATCTTATATCGTTCGCTTTTCTATTCTAATATATATATAACTGAATAATTTAATAATTGTAAGAAAATCACCTTTGATGGCTAAATTAGTCTTTTTACTAAAACTTAGCATGGAATGTTTTTTACTTTTTTCATTGTAATTGACTATCGAAGGTTTGAGAGGAATGTACAAATTTTTATGAGTATAAAAAAAAGAAAAGAAGCACAATTAAGAAGAAAATATTGTTTCAAACTTAATCATTTTGTTTTTCATTCTCTACATAGCGGTCAACCCTTGGCCGCGAAGAGTATCTATCGAAGAAGATTTAGAACTTAGTGAACATAAAATTCAAAGAACAATATTCAAAATATTTTGTTTCTATCCCCTTTAACTAACATTGAGATATCTCACTACCGGGAAGCAAACTTATCACAATTGTTCTTTGCTATTTTTTTTGAAACAATTGCAAAGCTCATTTAATTTAAAAAGTCACGTGTCCATCTAGTGCGACAAGGAGGTGCACAATATATATATATTAACTAACAAATTTGTAGTGGAATCAATTGCTCCAGTGTCTTTTTGATCTCTAATAAATGTAGGCCACGCGTTTGTTGCAACTACATTCTATAGTTTTTAAATTGTATTTCCTGTAAAATATTAATTCAATGAATGTATTTCATAATTTATAGCAGAATGTTCTTGATTTCTCTAATGGGTTCAGGAGGATTAGCCGTTTCCACGTCTTAAAGTTAAAGAAACTCTAGTAGTTTTTAAAAGTAAAAGAATTTAGAATTCCATCAATTCATCAATTGCCTTATCATCATACATACAGCACACACAGAACAGACACACACACACATATCACAACATATATATATATATATAAGCCATGGTCCGCCTCAATAAAATGGGATTGCAAGCGCCCTAAAGTCTTTAGGGTGGACAGGTTTTGATCTACGTAGTTTAAGTATAAAACAAAAAGGCAAAGGACTTTATACATTGATTTCTGAAGGTTCTGATAAATTATCATGCTACGTAAAAAAAAAAAAATAAAAAGTTACAAGTTTTAAAAGATTTCTTCTTCTTTCTTTTTCTAATTCTTTTTAAAATAAAAAATATAAAGTGAATTGAATATATTTGAATCAGCATCCCTTGTATAATCAAACGTTTGAAAAAATGGTTTATATATGTTATAAAAAAATATCGAAGTAAATAATAAATGAAAATAAAGAAATGTGAAAAGTTAATTTCTACTGATTTTTTTTTGAAAAATATAAGATGAATAATATAATATGCAGTAAAATGTGAAACATGTTCTTAACGAGTTTCGGAAAATATAAGATGACTTTTATTTAATTCAAATAATTTTAAATAAATTATGATTCATATCATAAGCATAGCGAAACTTTTTTCAGATCTCAATAACGTTAGAATCGCACATTAAGACAAAAAAAATTTAATAAGAAAACTTTAAGATAATGTACCGCAATTTAAACATCTACACCACTCGTAGGTGGTTATAGTATCTAGTTAGTTTACAACATGTGGGCATCTAAGTTATTATCCGAAGAAATAATATTCTATGAAAAACTTAGAGACTTCACACGAAAAATTTCAAAAAATAAAAAAAAAAAATACTAATATTAAATATCATATAAAAAGTATTTTAAAATAAATAAAAAAAAGATAGCAAGTTCTGGTTTTAATAACTTCATGAATTATTCCAGTTTATGAAGAGGTGCATGTAAGGGAATATATAAAAAACGGGCTTCCTGTAACAAAATTGAATAAATTAGATATACTTTAAATGCTCCATCATTTTTTATAAATAATAACAAATATTTTTATATAGTCCAGTGCGTTTTCAAGTAAAAATGATTGTTTTTTATGGGAAGTAAATGATGAAATCTCAATTGGAAGGTTTATTTATTAATTGATAACTGATTTCCGAAACCATCTTTAGAAGGATAAAGAGGAAAATCTTGGTATGCAATTACAGTTTTCATAAGACCATTGGTATATTAAAAATTTAACTCCGCAATTAACTACCGATATCAATTTTGATGTTGAGTAATGTAAATGACAAAATCGTTTTTAAGGGGTCTCATTGGAGGAAAACTTCCAAAATCTTCCACTTTTTGAAAAAAAAAAAAAGCATTTGAGTTTGTCAATTTATACTGGACAATTGAATACCTCACATTTGATGATACTAAATAAACTTCAACATTTATTCAAACAATTCTAATACATACCTAGAATGTAGTACTACAGTAAATCACATTTAAAAATGGCGTAACCCGTCCACGTATTTTTTTGAATTCCCACTTACGTGTTTCAGAATATATTTTTAGCTCACTAATACCATATTAATTTTTTTAAACATTGAGCTGAATTATTAGGAAACTTGGCTAAGATGAACAATTAAAATTGAACTCTATACTTATTATCTCGAAATTTTACAAGTCGATTCGTTCTGGTCTCCAGTTTAAAATACGCTCAAAATCAGGTCCTAAAATTTACACTGATTAATATCAATACCTACTATTATTTTAGAAATCAGGAATAAAATATTTTAAAATGATGCTACATAAATGGTAAACTTTGAATCCCAACATTAAAAAAAAAAAAATCACTCCCTTTTTAAGCTTTCAAAATGCTAATATTCGATTTTCGTAGAATTTTTTTTGCAACGTAGCTCCTCTTTATCTTGACCAAACTAAGATATATATCCTCAAAAGGTAGAATCATATTTAAATTGGAACTTCGATCTTCCTATCACCATAAGCGACAGAATAGATCTGATTAAGATCGTTGAAGTTTTGAAACAGTCGTTAGTTTCTGCTAAGTTAATCGTTGAAACTTCCAGTTATTTTAATGAGTCTGACGTAATGAAATGTTTGTTCCGATTGAATAGTTTAGAGTCAGACTCGTGGAATGAAAATTAACAAACGTACACATCGGGAGTCAGAATCCAGCGAGTTTATATTGGAGTTACAATCTCAATTTAGTTTATAACAGTACGTATCAAGAAATAGGGACGGCTCTAATATATGTCTACAAAGTAAGTTTTGACGGTGTGTTGTATTTCGAAGAGAAATTTAGTGAATATTTACAATATGAATTTTCTATAACAGTTACAGAGGAATGAAACATGATTGAATGATAGTTACTGATTTTGCATCTAAAAATCGTCTAAAACGTTAATCATAAATAGAGAGTGATAAAGAGGATATTGTACATATATCATCATGTGTGCTACAGTTCAACTTTTGCAAGAAAAAAAAAGCAAATTAATAATTTGGGAAATATGCAAAAACTAATAGATTGATTTATTGGTTTTATTAACGTCCTTACTAATGTAAAACAAAGGATTATAGGAGACGACTACAATTTTAGCCTTGGTTAAGTGCCCGGAGACTAATATCTCAGCTGGTTACGCTTTCTACTAACTTCCACACAATGGTAGGGAGGGACTTTACACTCTAGCATCATCACTTACGGCTACACTATGGTCATTTATTGTCGATATGGCATTGAAACCATCTCGTACGATTTTAATGAAGCTCTCAAAAATTGAGTTATTTTTAAATTCTGTTTGGTAAGTTATTTTATAAGTAGGTATATCATTTTAGTTTTTTAAAGTATATATTCATAAATAAAGTTTAATAAGCTACTTCAATTAAATGAAAATAGTTGATTATAATAATAATAAATATTGATCAAGTATCAGAAAACATGAAGAAAATGTTTCCTTAACATCCCATTTTGCACAGCTCAACTTTGATCCTGATGCAAAATGATGGATTTCCTTTTGACACAAAGTGATGCATAACATAGATTTTTGCATGGCAAAGAAAACAATAAATTTCACAGGTATTTTTAAATAAAATGAAATTTACAGTATATTCATGATTCTTTACTCTCTGAAAAAAAATAGATAACTTTCAAGTTCTCTAGAAACTAAAGAACATTAACCCAAATGCTAAATACGGACTGAAAAATTTGATAAAACTTTCATCTCGACATCAAATTAATTCTGATTCACATAGAAAACTTTACAATTTTAAAAAATGGATTTTAAATCATAGCTATGGTTTATAATTTAAAGGGAAATTTAATTTTATATTTCTGGATTCATTCGCTATTGATATTTTTTGAAATAGCATTTGGAAACAAGATGAAAAAAATGGCAAAAATATCCTCTTGTTTTAACATCCTTAGTAAAGAAAGGCGACAAATACATGGCCCAATCCTTTAAAAGAGCCCCCTATTATGCAAGAAGAAGATAAAAGAACTTAAGAGTCACCGTAGTATTCTAATGGGTCTTTAGGTGACAAAACTTGATTCTAACCCCGTTCGAAGAAATTAACGTCGCATACCATTTCGTGACATGATTGATAGAACGGCGAGCATTCAATCTTTTTTCTTGAAACCAGGATTTTATATGACGATTTAAACAAATTTAAATTCCTCCTGTTAGCGTGGTGTGGATGTTAGGAGAGGAGGGGCATCTCAGGTGTCGTCCTCGTCACTTGATGCAAGTTCCAAGAATTACGGTTCGTCGCAATACCCTCGTGTTGCTTCTAGTGCGCGTAATAAAAGCGAAACTAAAAAAACTAAAAAATTTAAAATCGCAGATTAGGGATTAGAAGAATAAAAATCAGGTCCCTAAATAATGTATTTTGCAAATTGCATTATGTAAAATTTTCAAATACTTGTATTAGATCTTCAGAGTATAATTTTCATATTTAAATGTCATTATTATTGATATCAAAGCGAGCTTGTGAGTTTCTGAACTGAAATGTACTAAATTTTGTGTTGACTTGAACTTAATGTATGTTCGGATTCCAACTATTACATCATTAATTTCAAAAGATAAGTTTTCGAAAAGAGCAGACAAACAATCTTCAGAACACGATTACAATAACATGATTATATCCC
This sequence comes from Nephila pilipes, assembly GCA_019974015.1. Lineage (NCBI taxonomy): Eukaryota > Metazoa > Arthropoda > Arachnida > Araneae > Nephilidae > Nephila > Nephila pilipes. Next base: position 11,442 of record BMAW01020634.1, read on the forward strand.
CATTGTTATCAAATGTAGGAGTACTTTGATTTTTGAGATTTCATCAAACTACTTTTTCAGGCAGGAATGGTTGACTCTACATGACGATAGATAAGATTTACATCACCTTCTAAAATTTTGGAGCTGAAAATGAAAGTTGATAGATAAATCTCGGTTGTGCTGATTTATTTTATCATTGATCTTTTAGTAAATTTTTTAGCGTGTCATGCTATTTCTGAAGTTTTGTTTTTCATTCCAACTCCTAATAAAACAACTTACAAGGGATAGTTGCTTATCATCAATTTGAACCCTCTGAAGAGGTGAGGCAGAGGGACACCTATATTCTCTCACCATATAGTTGGGGGTTTTGGAACTGATAAATTAAACGTGCATCAGCCCGGCTAGGAAGCTCGATCCCCAATTCTAGCCAAAATCCGCATGCAATGAGTCCGCGCCACGGACGACTTAGTGCTAAAGCATCCATATATTTGAGCAAGAAATCAATACTACTAATGTTAAGACATTCAAACTAATTGCTTATATACCATCAACAAGGGATCTTACTAAGAAAGGATTGAAGATGAAAATTAAAGATGAGCAGCATTTTGCGCGAGTCTGTATCATGGATTAGTTTTCTTTAACAGCATTCATGGTAATTTTTGGAAATGTTAAAGAATCATACGAAGAAATCTTCCGAGAACCTAACGTGATAAATCGTTTTTAAGAAGAAAATTCAAATTGAGGCATTTTATTACTTATAATTTCAGTAGTACAACACAAAAATAAAATTGAATCCTAATTTCTACATTTTCTCTGAATAGAACAAAATTAAAAATGGGCTACATGTTTTGATTTTAAAATATTTAGGGCTATTAGAACGTAATAATGAATTTTTGATCAATGTGTTTCCCAACACGACGGATGTAATTTCACTTCACAGAAACATTTTTTTGACCTTTTGGGTGGACTTAAAAGAGCTCCAAAGAAATTTTACTCAAGAGTTAACATTTTTTCAAATTTAAGATTATTTCAAATATATATATAAGTGCTATCAAAGTCTTTAAAAGGTAGTTCCAGCCACTGTGAACAAGCCTGTTTTTATTAATTTTACATCTGGTTTTCAAAGCAAAGGATTAAATCTTTTATGATCAAAACGCTTTGCCTAGAACCTCCATTCCATTTTTTCTGACATGGTAAAGTAAACTGGGATTCTTCATGTAGTGCACTGCGAAGGTCCATCTCAGCGCCATCAGCAGCATCCTAATACAAATAGAAGCGAAAAAAATTTTCATAATGCCATGGAAATCATATGAATATATCGCCAAAATAGTACAATTACATGCCAAAATAGTTCAAATCAATACAGATGTTGTGATCAAACACTTTTGAGTGTTGTGTAACTAAGTTTATTAAATTCAACCGCTTCGAAAATTGTCTCCCTGAAGAAAAGACTGTAAGACTGAATACTTGAACAGTTAGTGCACCATATGTAAGTAACCTGGGTTGTTAGCCTTTTAAACAGTATATCAAAAAATATTTTATGAAATTTATATCCATATCAAATAGATTATTATGTTAATATTGAAGCAAACTGAACGTTAATGTAACTCAAAATATTACCATATCAAGTTAACTCAGTCATTTAATTAGAGATTACCAATTCATTCTTTAAAAATAAAGCAATCAAGCAATCCAACAGAAATAATTATAACAACCGTGAAACTTTCCGATAACTTTGATTTGTTGAATAAGTTGATTTTCAGAGAGAGTTCTTTAAGCCACTTTTGTGTAGATTTATTATATAATATATGCGAAGAAGTAATAGACTTCTGAACTACTTCTAATTTAAAATAATTTGTAATTATAAACTGGCATTGCAGATTGACTTTCATTTTATTAACTTCTTAGATTGCATGACAATATGATACATAAAGTTAGACTTACTTGTGTTATTGTCTTCGAATATACGATATTGCATTTAAGAAGGAATTAATGTAGGAGGAAACGAGGGTAGAAATATTTTATTTGTTAAAAATAATTTTAAATACAAATCTTCCAATATTGAATAGTTTTCATCAGATTGGCATTGACATGTAAAAGCCGAAAAAATTTCGAGAAATCGTAATGGATCAAACTTAAAGAAAAAATGTTTATGAATAGTCATTTTCTAGAATGCCCACAGAATTCAAAATTCCCATTTTGATCAAGAGGTTGAAACTGGACACGCGTGCAATTGAACAAGTTTTTTTATCAACTGACTTTTCTTTGCCATCATTTGGATCTGCATTTTAAGATAAATTTGCTTTTTATATACTTTTCTCCGGATCCATGTATTCATTTCCAGAACAAATGAGAATGTAACCATTTTAATGATACTCCTTTGCAAGAAAATTACTCCAATAATGTCGTGTCATCCGAGCAATATCAAATTTTCTAAATGAAAAAGCCAAGAAAGTTTGGACGGATGTTTTGTTAAATGTTTTTCAGAACACCGTAGATGCGAATATATCCCAATGAATGTCTGTATTGATGGAAGACTATGAGCTATGATGTGTGCTCATGGTATGCTTCCCGAAATTTGATCCACTGAAGAAATTGAATCAAATGTACCTGATCAAAATGAGCTATCAGAAAAATTGTTATTGGAAAAAAGTGTTTCGAGGAATCCAGATTCGTAATTCCCAAACTGAAATGTCAAAATGTGGAAAGCACTTTTCGTATCAGTGAAACTTCAAAGCATCTGCTCATTCATACTGGAGAAAAAAAATTTAAATGAAATATGTTCCTAAATACTTTTTATCAGAAACTGTTATCTTAAGACCATCTTCGCATTCACATTCAGTGAAAAAGAATTTAATGTTTTCTATGTCTAAAGAAATTTCAACTGAACGTTATCTTAAAGGCATATACGTAGGCATATTTTTTGAAGAAAAGATTTAAATGTGAGATAATGTAAACAACAGAAAATTTTCAACTAAAACTAATCTTAAACAGCATCTATTAATTTGAAGGGATAAATAAATTTAAATTAATGATATGTTGCAAAAGAATTTTCCGTAAATGTGTCTTAAAAGCATGTTTTAATTAAATAAAAAAATTTGAAGGAATTGAAATAGGCAGTTGGAATTTACAACAAAGGTACTCCTTAAAAACATCTTCCTATTCATAAAAAGGAATTTACGTGAAATATGTCATAAAAGTACTTTTTAACTCAAGAATATCTTAAGCGACACTTCTCATTCATAACACTACAAATGATTTCAAATGTGAAATATGTTGTAGATTTTTCATTTAATAAATATCTTAAACAACAGCGTCTCATTCATGCAGGGACAAAAGAATCTAAAGATGAAAAGTATAATATGAATAATTTTTTAACTAAATAGCTGTCAAGAGCATTTTTGTATCTATTCTTCATTAATATTAAATATAAATTAGCATGTGAAATAACTAACTATATTTAACTGTGCGCTATTTTTATACATTAAAAGTCATTTTTTCTCTTCACAGAAAATAAAATTCTTAACGTGGAACTTTTTTGAAAAATTTTCTCAAGCATTATCTTATTAGCATCTCCTTATTCATGCATTAAACAGTTTAAACGTGCAAAATATCATACACAATTTTCAAGGCTTCGTCTGACAAAGCATTTTGCTTTCACGAAGAAAGAATATTCGAATATGAAATGTGTCGAAAAAGAAATTTTTTTCTTAATAGTAAAAGATAAAATTAATTTAAAATATCAAATATAAAATAAATAATTTCTGCTAAAATATATACCATCACTGGATTCAAATGTTGACAGGAATTTAATGAGAACACTTTGAGAATGTGGTTTACGTACTGAATATATATATGCAAAAGATTTTCCGGAACGAAGAATTAAGAGGGTCTGAAAATATCCAATAAATGTAAATCTACTGCAACAAAAATTTTAAAAAATTATGATTTATTAACAGTAAAGAGGCCCAATTTTTCAGAGCAATATTCTACTAATACATTTTGTGACTGTCTCAGTTTGTTTAAAAAAATGCAATGTGTTACAAATTCTCTTCTCGTCAACATTCTCTTAGAATTTAAAAGATTTAGCGACATATGTATCAGGAATAGGAATATAAATTTATTTTCACATTCTCTCAGTTTCACAAAATGTTAAGGAATTGGAATATTTAATAATATTTGCTAAGATTGCTCAATACTTTAGAGTATTAATTTGCTTAATCATTCCTGAAATAATTAATTCTTACAGAAAATTCTTGTAGTACAATGTTATTATCCATTAGGTGTTGAAGTATTATTTTTTATATATGTTTAATCTCTTTTCAAATGTTTAAATCATTCTCAAAAAAGTTTTTTTTTCCAGAGCTGATTAGGTTGTGGTGTAAGTGTGCTGAATATATTCGTCTTCATTAGTCACCTCCACAAAATCCTGATTAATTGTATTTTTATATAATTAGCAATTCTAAAAAGTCTTTTGAAAATATCTGTTTACATATTTGTTCGTTTAATTTTAATATATGGATTTTTGTTTCATGTATCTACAATAAATTTATTATTAAAAACGTTAATGTGTTGGCATTCTTGTATTAAAAAAATGAATTAATTAGTGCATAGAATTCTTTTTCATGCCTTTAATAACAAAACGTGCATCAATAGATTTTCAATACTGATTTGGGTTTGAAATACTCTTATACGCATTCTGTTATGTAGGTACAATAATAGTTTATATTTTTCGAATGAGTTGAAAGTAAAAATCATGTATAAATTATGTATGTTGATAATTTGATAGATATATGAATTATATAAGATGTTAGAATGTCATTTGGATTCCAGATATCTCAAAATGAAAATCGACCATCGAGAAATTTCAACTTTCAGTTAAAATAAAATTCGAAAACTTAAATCGTATTTGAGGAGTTATTAAATCTATTAGTATTTTATCCTATCAATAATATTGTTGTCCTGTTATAAAATATCTGTTTCCCGTGAGTTATAATTTGCAAAAAGAAATGCTGTGGATGTATTAAATTGATTGTGTTATGTAGCTAATCGAGAGCTATATTCTACGTTAAAACAATTCTGAACCTTAATGATAGGAAAATCCCGGAAAAATGTACCATCTCAATTCTTGAAATTTCTAATTAGCAGCAAGAAATGATTTCCGAATCCGTACGTTATTTTATAGTAGAAATTTGAAATTCAAATAAAGATCTGTCTTATCTTGTTGTTAAATTTTTAGGCATTCAAAACAAAGGATGTTTTCTTTAGATTTCAGTTTTTTTATTACAAGTTTGACTATAACAAACAACCAAATACTCAGATCCGTTATAGGAATTGTTGCAATTACCATAACTTTATCTTAAGAATCCTAAAATATAAAAAATAAATGTAATTAATATAAATAAATAGTTTATTAATCGTATAAACGGAATATATCTAATTATGTATGTAGAAACTGAGACAAAGTGTCGGACCTTTAACGGAAGATAAAGGATCACTTGTCCATGAATTTCGAACACGCGTTATGAAAAAAGATGCATAAAATAGTGATTCGCGCTGGTTGAAATTTCAGTCATATTTGACACCTTAAAGGTTATTCTATAATCTATCGGTATCGAATAATTTTATTCTCAAGAAATTTGGAGCGCAGAATAGTTAACTTATATTTCACAGTTGGTATCAATATTATTTTATATTTTATCGAATTCATCATACGATTCATTACGTAGAAAGATGTTTCTGGCATCTAGTGGTTTTTAATCGGATCTCGAATTCCAAGATGTTTAATTTTCTAGACCTACTAGCTTATAAGATCTTTTAGACATTTTGTTTATTAAAGTTCTCTTTGCTTAATATTAGAGAATTGGAATGTATATCATTCGTTATATTTCCTGATAGCAATGATAGTATAATAAAATTATGTACGCAATAGATGCAAGTATTTATATATAAATATATGTAATGCATTTACTTAAACGTTTGTTCAATATTAATGAATCATTCTATACATGGCTGGAATACTTTTATTTCCGTATTGTAGCAGACATTAGTCGGGCTTCGGCCACCAATGGCTGAAGTGAAATTACCATACAAATCTCAAATGATCAGAGAGAGAGAGAGGACGAGAGTAAGAGAACAGCAGTAAGGTAATGAGAGGAGTATAAGAAGAGCGCGTTTTTCGCTGTGTTTTGCTATTTATATGAGGGAAAATTCAATTAAACGTCAGAGTCCACAAGGTCTAAATGGAGGGACTTCCAGGGAAGATATGTATAGACTTAAAGTCTGGTAGGGATCATCCCTACAGATCTGTTCCATGGGAAAAGAGCATAGTCAGCGAATTTTTAAGAACGCGTGATTGAATTAATTAAAAAGAATAGAAATTGTATCAGGAAATACGAATGAACATTTATCGTTTAAAGGAGAGAATGGGCAAATTTAGTAAATTAAATTAAGTAAGTGAGAAATTAATGGGAATTGAGTTAAATCATTACATATATATGGTGAAAAAATTTTCTGTCTGATAATTTGTGTTCTTCATAATTTATATTCTTTCTTGAATAGGTAAAGATATTCTTCAAAAAAAGTCTGTTTCAATCTTCAAAGAAAGTGAGGAATCTAATTACGGTGCCGATTGAGGTTACGTTTTCGACATTTTACCATTTTTAGAAAAGATTTTTCATTGTTTAAATCTTAAATTTCAGATTTTGTAAAAAAAATTGAAACAGATTTTTTTCAAAATATTGTTACGAGAACTTCAACAGTTATGGTGTGTAATCGGGAATGTTTCCATCCAAGACTAGAAAATCCAGTTTAGTTTCATATGCATTGATAAATACGACACAGTGTTCATTTGAAAACATATTACTTTTGAATTTCAAAGACACAGATTCATACAAAAATTTGACAACTGAAGGATGTCATGGGATATTAATCTATATAGATTTACATTTATAGAAATCTGAAGAACACATCCACGATTTGAATACGTTCTACCACAATGTATAATTATTATTTTAAGAACTACGTTCTATGAGTTATAATAATAGTTATTTATTTTATATGTAATGAATCTCTTCTATTGAATTTATTTTGATTGTTTTTATAAAAATAGCATTCGGATGTTGGGCCGCGGAAGCCTAGTGGTCAAGTTCGTGGACTTGCGGCCGGCTGTTTTCGTTCAGTTGCGGGTTCGATCTTTGGCCGCCAAAGACCCGCCGTGTAGCCGGGGCTGATGCACGTTAAACCTGTTCGGGGCCCAATGTCCTCCCAATGGTGTGGTGTGGATTTTAGGAGAGGGGGTGCCTGCTCAGGTATAGTCCTCGTCACTTGCTCATGGTTCAAAATTATGAGGTCCGTTGGCAATAGCCCTCGTGTTGCTTCTAGTGCGACGTTAATAAAAACTAAACTAAATTAGCATTTGTATGCCATACAAGAAATATGGCAGCAGACACCCTAATTTAGAATACGTTATAATGACCACGACTACAAATAAAATAGCACCTTAGTCTCAAACATCTTCAGAACACAGGATGGCATAGGGCCATGACAGATAAAACGCACATCAACCCGTTGTACGGTGGCTCTTTAATTAAATACTCCTTGGTTCGAATCCACGATTAGAAGAAATTGACATACGCAGCGAGTTTGCGAAATTAACAGGATGATTATCGCCTTCATTTCTTCTTGTTAAATCGATTTATTTTTAACAGCGTTAAATAATATTAAATTCAATAATGTTAAATAGCTTATCCCAGCAATTGTATGCTTCAAACATCAAAAAAATATCTTGAAACACTTTATAAGGAATGCTTGGAAATTATAAATTGCGCATTTAAATGCTCTTATTAAATTAACATCAAATGATTATTAACTTATGTCTTTTTACTAAGAAACCAGACTTTTTTGACCATTGTCTTCTAAATTTTGATCAAACCAAGAAACTTCAACTTTTTAATCAATAATCTAAAGCAGCCTCGCGTATTTGAGTCACCGCAGTAAGTTAGTGACCATAGTCACGTTTTATTAGACGTTAGCTTTAGTCGATTAGTGGGTAGGAACCTATATGTTACTGAAGACCCTCAGTGTAGGTAAGACTGATGCACATTAAATCTGTAGAGGCTCCAAGTTCTCTAGTTGCAGTATTGGGCAAGTTAAAAGGGAGAGAAACGATCCAATGTGTCATTCTTGTCTCCTTACCAAATTTTAGAATTATTAGCTATATTAGTAGTGCAACGTTACTAAATCGAATTAATATTTTACCACTGCTAGATTTCATTTGGTTAAAACGTTGGTTTCACTGGATGAAAATAGATTAGATTTATTAGAAAAAAATATAAGAAAAAATATCAGATTTATCAGAAAAAATTTGAGAGTAAAGATTATTAGAAAAAAAAATTAGATTATTGATATTTATAATGAAACTCATATCCCGAAAACCGTGTCTACTCCCCAATGTTAGTGAACTGTCCTGGCTGTCAATGTACCGCGTTGTTTCATTCAAATATTGGTTTCGATTCCCTAATGGCAAAAACCTCGTCGAGAGGCTCTGAAGCAAATCAATATTCACTCTAAGTTCTTAATTAGGCTTGGAGGGAAGTTAGAGAGGCGGGATTGCGTGCCGCTCTTCTTCAAAATTGCGTGCATGAAAGCGAGATTTTGCCAATGGATCATGCATTGCTTTATAAGCTGCAAGCTTCTTGGCATCTATGAACTTTATTGAACACAAATCAAATTTCCCAATTATAACGAAATCCATTTTATATCGATTTCCCAATTATAACCATGTAAGAAGAATGCGTAACACAAGTAATTCTATAACTCTAAAAGTAAATAAATAATTGTGAATAAATACTCCAAATAACCTTATCATTATAGATTACCTTGCTCCAATCAATAACCTTTTCGATGTTTTAATTTGAGGATGGAAATCTAAATATACTTTACAAACATAATTCCAAAGTTAATATAATATAGGAAAACTAACTGGAAATCATGAAGGGATGAAAACAAGATTAGATACACTACCGTACTGCTTTTATGCAATGCTGCGTTTATTTACGTTGGTAAGTTGTTATTCACAGGTATGCTATTTTGTTGAAGCAGGTGGAAGATCTATCCACGTAATCTGTCACAAAAGATTTAGTAACTCAAATTCATGCTGTAAAGATGTTGAAATTATCAAATCAATCCATTTATGATGTATTGCTTCTTATTTAGATTTTGGTTGATTTTATAAGCGTCGCAAAGCAATACGGTGCTATTGGAGACAGACCTCGTAATTTTAAGCATCAGTAAAATGAAGACGACACCTGAGCTAGCATACTTTTCTCAACATCCACCCCACACCCATGGGTCCCAACCGATTTAACGTACTTCTGCGCCGAGGGCATGCACGGTGAAACCGACTCAACGTAATCCGCTGGCTGCTAGTCCGCTGCATTAACCACTAAAATGCCGCGGCTATACTTACCATTTGGAAACTACGGTAAGGAATTCATAATATATGAAGTTTCTGTGCAACTTACGAATATACAACAAATCAAATATCGTTTATCGTGATGCTTGAGTTGTATAAAGTAACTAGAAAATATTAATCCATTAGAAACTCATGTAGAATATTACTGTATTGAAATGGCGATAAATTAATAATTGAAAAGTTAACATTATTTCAGAATTTGAGATGGGATCCTTGCCAATGCTGTTGAAACTGCACCATCAATTATTGTATAAAACTTTTAATCAATCCTTATCCCACTCATTGGTAAAAATACTACGTTTTGTGAAAGTCAAGAACTAATAAGCAATATTTATTAAAGTAAGAGTAAATTTATTTTGACCTAATTGACAGTTGTTCCATTCTTAAATTACTGATTTCATAGCTATAATATCTATGAAGCTAACAGATTTTTATATCATATATCTAAATTTATTTTCTGTAATGTTGATAATTACATATTTATAGGGACCATTTTAACACAAGTAAAGTGTTTAAATATAAATGGCTGGAGCATTCTGATAAAATATCGGTGGTACATTCCTATTGAAAAAGATTAACCATATTTGGCAGTTTCCAAAGCCATGCGTCACACTGCAAACAAGGAAACCTTTATTTAGAGATTTATCTTATTTGGCGTTGTTGCAAAGTGCTTTTAATGTGAAAATCAAATGGACATAGGAAGCTGAAGGCGTTGATATCGAAATACAACATCAAAAGTGGATTTTGTTTAATAAGTTTATTAAAACACTTGCATTTAAGTCTGTATATGAAAACAATGAAGAACATAAAGAAAAATTGATACGATGCTTGTCTTATTTGAAATAAACAAGAAAAATATTGGCTATAACTATAAATGTCAACAAGGTACGTGTTTTCACTACTAAGAAATGGTCAACCAAAGCAATCATTAGTTTGGCCAAAAAGTTAAAAATTGAACATTATAAGGTGATTGAGGAAAATATTTAGGTTACTGAAACCTTTTATTTACTACTTCAATTTTTGTTCTCTGCGTTTTCCCAATTTCACTTCATTTTTCAGATCAAAGATTTTACCTTGCGCATATGATTTCTTAAAAGTAATTTTCATATCAACTGGAATTTTCATATGACAAATAGGCAGTACAAAGTAATTATTCAACATATTAAGTATTCTGTATTTATTCAACATATAAAATGTTAAGTACAAAGCTACATTCTTATAAGAGTTAGGTTCCCTTTTATTTTATCATGGATATTTTTGAAATATCTTGAAAACACATTCCAGTTATTCTAAATTAAGAAAAATAATAAAAATGTGAAGTACAAATTCTAATCACAAATATTATAAAATTTATTGAAAATATTTTAAAATGGTTTCTGAAAATTCTGCATGAAACTAGAACAATATACTTGTTTATTCAGTCTTGAAATTTCTCAAAATCGTAAGCAAAATTATTTAAAAATACAGTACACTAAAATAGTTTTATTAGCTTTAACAACAAAATATATTATTTATTTGCTAAATGTTTG
>BMAW01020637.1:0-30746 GCA_019974015.1 Nephila pilipes
CAACGCTTTTCCAAATCTTTTTTTTTTCCCGCAAGAAATCTTTTTTGTTGCGAGTAAATAGCGATAAACAGCTTTCTGATTCATCGACTCGTTGCTGTTTTTGTTCCATCGAAAGCAATCGCGGCACCCACTTGGAAAAAACCTTTTTCACTTCACTTCAAAAAACCTTTTTCCTGGTCCGATCGACTTAAAATTTTGACACGTTTCAAGCAAATGTTAGTACTCTAGAAAGACCTGGTTACTGGTTTACTACGAGCACCATCTCTGGGCTAGTCTCGGGAGTTATTGATCGATGTGTTATATATATATGGAGTCTATTCTTATTTTTCGTTAAAGAACAAATCCTAATTTTATAAAATCAATGTTATTAATGTAAAGCATTTTTATTTTAAAAAACAAATAAAAACAAGATATTTTAAATAATTGCAACTTAAAAGAGGACTCAATATTCCTCTTTTTTTCCCTTTGTCTTTCAAATTACACTTATCATAACATCACAATATTGTTTTGATGATAGTGAAAATTATCATAATATTTTTTACTTTCGCTTGCTTTACAGTATTCAACAATATTTGCGCAAACACATTCTTCTGCAGAAATGTATTTTTCTCAAGAAATATAAATATAACTTCTTAAACAAAAACTCTCATTAATTCTATTGCTTATGTTTCCCAGATTCTTGTTTCTCAACAAGTAAAATATGAAGGAAAAAAAAAATTTTTTCTTAAAACCGGAGCAAAGCATTTAGGGTGTGTCTTACTAGCAGGTCTCATGAATACTATAATTATGGGATGTTTTTCCCCCTCTACGTTTTTACGTCGTTTCTTTAGCGAAGGAAATATTAAAAGCTATAAAAATAAATTTGAATGACACAACCAAAATGTGCTTAGAAAGGATTTGTGAGTATGCATTTCCTAAAAGTTTTGACACATGTGCCTAAGAGATGGAATTTGTAGCAGTTTAAAATTCGAAAATTAAGTGGGTTTAAGAGTATATGTAAATATTATTTATCACAGCGCAAACCCCATTTTTATTTATTCATTTTATAGAACGAAACTTTTTCGAAAACCATGTTAAATTACACTTTTCTATTTTAATTTTTTTTTCAAAGTTCTAAATGTAATAATTGAATTTAATGTTAATGCAATGTTATAATGATTATATTATTACATTATATTTTGTTTTTGATTGCTGCACCTAATTTATTATTGCATTTATTAAATTTTAAAAATTTGGTAAGCGCAAAAATATTATTTCAGGTTTCTTTCGCATGTACGATACGTTTTAACAATTTAAAATGCTTGATTTTATTTCCATGGTATAACTTTTATACCAATTTAAACATTAAGAATGAATTTTTTGCTAAGTATATAACAGTATTTTTCAAAACAATGTCTAGCATAAGTTATTAATGGCAATAAGAGCTTAAAGAAATTTATTTATTTATTGTACAGGCTTATATAATGCATTTTACAGTAATGTCACATTGTTAACGCAATTTTGATAAATCTTGATCAATCTATTCTGACTTAAAAGTGCAATTATTGTAAACTATATATACTGGTAAGTAACTGAAAATAATCTATAACTATTCTGACAAGCACAAAAAAAAACTTCCTTCTCTTTTAATAAGTGTTTTGAAGAATTTTAATTAAAAGAAAAATTTTAATGTTCTATTACAATTAATAAATATATGGTGCAAAAATAATCGTTCAACGTTTAAAGAGAATTAATACTCTTACAATTCTCATTTTTGGACGAATATTAATTATTTATGCATGTAATATAACTGCACAATAATAAAAAAGAATCAAGTACAATTTATGTAAATAACGGTAAAAAGTTCAATGTAGACGAAACAAATATTTTATATAACTCCATCTGTCAGTATAGAGAAAATTTACTTAAAGATAAAAGAAAGATTAAATAAACAAACTTTAATCTGAAATATTTTTTAAAACACATAATTTTAACTTATCAAAAGTTCTATGTCTTTTTCGATTTGACTAATTAAAACTTTTTTATCGCGAATTACAATCACATTATTCCATAGACAAATGGATTAATTTGACATAGGTAGATAATGATTTTTACTAACAGTTATTGCAAGAAATGTAATAACATGCATATTTTAAACAATATCTAACATAATGAAACATATATTTCAGAGCGATAAATATTGAGTTTTAAGAATTGTTATAAGTAATGCAACATTGAATTGAACTCATTTTGTATTCTCAAATTTACAAAATATCAAAATATTCCAAGAGAGGTACCATACTTATTGTCTAAATATTACTAAATGGGAAGGAATTCACATATTCAGGTAATATCTAATACAAAAACTGTTATATACACAGATTCAATAGCTTCATATTTTATACAACAATAAAAATTTCGATTTCCCTTTAATGATTAAAAAAGACAAATTAATTTTCCTTCGCAGTAAGAATCTAGAAAATCTACAGTACCTTAAGATTTCAAATTATATAAAAATTAACATAAACAATTTATTATAATAAAGTTAGTTTCAATTTCGTCAATGTTAATTTGACTCATCGTGCCTGAAGCATTGAACTCAGTTATTCTATACTTTATTCGAGAAAAAATATAAATTTTTGGCAGCCGGTCATGGTGCATTAGTTCATTAATCAACGTGGAATTATTTTATCAATTAATTTTCTACTTCCATATTTATTTATATGGGAGTGTTACAACACGCAATAGCACAATTATCTTTTAAGTGTTTGTGCTATTAATCTAAAAGTTTTCATCCTTATAAGAAGAAAGTTTTACTAATTAATGTCACAAAATTTTAAATAATTACTTCTTGTACTATATTTTTGTGTCGTATTATGATAGTGTGAGGATCCTGTCAAAAAAAATTTCGTGACTGAATTATTCACACATTTATTTTTTTATTTTTTACACAATCAAATAATACATAACATATTCTTACTTTGCTAGCTTTAGTTTAAGATTAAGGTATTTATAATTCATAATAAAATGCTAATTTCTGGATAAAATTAAATAATTTTTAATCAATGAAGAAAGTCTCATTTATATACATGAATGTGGGTATATGTGGGAGTTGTGCAAAAATCCTTTTAACGAGGGAAACTAGACCAAAGAGAATAATGGAAAATGATACTTTGTTCACAAATGTTCAGGACAGGACGACAAGCAGGCAATATCACTTGGACAGATTACCAACACAATCAGGAAGCACAGTATTTGTTGTAAAGGCAGATACAAAACAGCACTTGTAATAGTAGTCACACCTCTTTCAATAAGCGTTCAGCTCACCAGCTAAATAGTTTGCACTGCAGTCGAATCTCTACAGTAATATTTTTAAAAGGCCGATTCCGAATGATAAACGAAATCTTTGACCGATTTACTTCTCCACGCTATCAACATTACCTTGAAGATTCAGGTAGCCGATGCCAACCACTGCCCATCGATTTCATGTTCAATTGAACCCTCTTTCACATCTCTCCGTATTTATAGCCATTTCAACCAAGTGTAACGCGTCACGAAAAGTCCGAACTTTCCTTCCAATCGAGATTTCGACTAATTTCAGCACAATCAAAAAACATCGTTTTGTCGGCAAAGTCGTTAAGTCTCTCGTTAAAATGCCAGAATGGTGCCAATTTTTTCAAAAGGGTTAGTTCAGTTTAATTTAGTTCAGTTTTATTAACGTCTCACTAGAAGTAACACGAGGGCTATTGGCGACGTACCTCTTAATTTTGAACCTCAGTCAAGTGATGAAGACGACACCTCAGCTGGTACCCCTCTCTTAACTTCCCCACAACGCCAACGGGAGGGCTTTGTGCCCCGACAGATTCAACGGGCATTAGCCCAGGCTACATGAAGGGTCATTAGTGGCCTGACAAAAAGGGTTAAGTAATTACCCTTTTTGACAGGCCACTAAACTTTCCTTCCCTGAAGATAAGATCTCAGGAAATGTTTATTTCTCCTCATAAAAAGTTACTTTGAGTTTGATTTGTAGTCTTTTTCTTAAATGTTTATATTATGAATTTGTTTTTGATCTCTGTTCTAATGCATGTTTGGTTTTGTAACCATTTCTTAGTTATTTGTCTTATTAATGGGGATAATTTGGCCAATAAGTCTACAATAACCCAGCCGAACAGTCTAAGACCTGCTATAATATCAAATAGTTTATACCCCATTATTTTGCTTTCTTCAAATTTTGCTATTTTTTTTACAGTTTCTCAATATTTTTGCATTTTTTGATAGTTTTGTAGTAGTCGATTTAATTTTCCGATTAATTTACTTTCTTTTAGAATGTTCTATAGTTCATGATATTTTTCTTTTATAATTAAAGTTCAATAATTATTTTTATGGTTAGATGTTATATATATATATATATATATAACAGAGAGATAGAGACCTAAATCTGAATCAGCAATTTGAATTACTATCCCTGTTGTTTTTCCTGACCTTATATTTTGGATCCTTTCAAGAGTAAGGGTACTTTGCCTTTATCTTGTTTATTCAAGCATTTTAATCATAAATTCATGTAAAAAAATGTATAGTTATATGTCCAAAAATAGTGATATTCTACTAAATATCTATCCGATGTAATCCACTTTTGCAAGGAACACAAACATGCCTAATTAGTATTATTCAGTGAAATTTTTCTGATATGCAAATCAAGGCGTTACGTCGTCCTGCGGTGAATTAAATGCTTTGCCCAAAATGAATATATGAGAGAATTTTTGTTCTATAATGTTTGATTTCAATGTGTAAGGATACAACTCGGTTTGTTATAAGTCCGAATTATCATTTGGAAGAATCTATGAAGTGGCGAATGTATTGGACCATTTAAAAGCAAGGCAGGTAATCATGGAAACAGCAAAATGTGTAAATATTTCAATACGAACAATCTCTATCTTGTGAAAACAATTTCAGAACACTGGAACTGTTGTATGCCGGTATAAAGATGGTCACAAAAGTATAACTATTTCTCAAAATTGATAAATGATAACAATTACCCTTAGTAACAAAAACTCTACTACTCGGCAGCTCAGTTCAGATTTTTCAACCGCTACTAGGCAAATCATGGCAAATCATACAGAAGACTTGTTGTATCATGGCAAATTGCATACAGAAAACTTATTGAAATAGATCCTTATGCCAGAAGGTAAATTGTATGTGTTTCATTGTCTTCACAATGCAAAAGATCAGTTACTCTAATTGGTGCAAATAATATCAGAACTGGAAAGAACACACCAATAGACATATGTTCCCTTTACCAATGAGTCGAGATTTAAATTAACATCTGATTTTTAAAATTTTTAATCTTGGTGGGAGTAATAAACACTAAATATTTTTTCGAACATTACGGAATATGACTTTTTCTATAGGACAGGAGTAAGGGTGTAGAAAAAAATAATGATCCATGGATGTAGTCCATACACATTTTTAATAGAGGGTCTGTGACCGACAGCGATATCGGGATGAGGTCTTAAAACCTTTTCTAAGTTATTTCAAAGGCACACGTGAATCTTATTTTTTTTTTTCTTATTTATTCAATAAGGCTTGTATCCATCAAGAAAACTTCGTTAACGAATTATTTGAAAGTGAAGCTATTAATCGAACATCGCGGCTAGTTAAACACCTGATTGATCCCCATAGAGAACTTAAGAAAAGCAGTTGCTTCACTTAAAGATTTAATGCTGTGATAACCTCATTACTGGATTAACGTAACTTAATCCCTCCCCCCAAACTAATAATAATAGTATTATTAACATTAAATCAAGTTCTGATATGTGTGAGTAAATCAGGAGCAAGAACAAACGACTTAAATTCATTTTCTGAGTAAATCTTCTTTTTGGAAACTTCATGTCACATATTGTTGCCGTTTGTGCTGTTTTATGCTGCCATTTTATGTCATATGCAGCGAGCTTAAATTTTTCCTTTGCGTTTATGCATTAAAATAATGTTGCATACTTTCTACTCAAATTCAATCAAGCTTTTAGTTAACACTTTATAGAAATCTGTGGTTTTTTGCATTTAAAGGTAATTTTGGACATAAGTGTATAAAACAAAATAAAAAAAATTAACAAATAGATACGGACAAAACATAAAAAATAAAGCAGAAAAATGCGTTATTATCTATATTATTTACATGATAAGAGGAAAAGTAGCAATATTTGAGTGTAAGCAATATTCCAACATATGCATGTTTTTCGGATGTAAATAATTTCACTTCGTCTCTGTCCATTACTAAAGTATAATGTGTAACAATTTTGTGTTACTTCCGTAGATTCTTTACCTATAGATCCTTTTTAAGAAAAATAATACATTTTCATATTTGCTATATCAAAAAACCATAGCAAAATCATTACATGGGAATCCAGAGAAAAATATGGTATTTTTTATTACGATATAATTGCTGCTTTCCATATTACTTCTTCGGTAAGTCTAAGTACTCCTGCTTAAGGAAGAGGGACTTCAAGTGTAAAGAATTATTCAGCTCCTTTTTACCTTTAATATCAATCATTCATTGCAGATAAAGATAAAGGCAAATATGTTATAGTATAAGGTAACCAATAAAGTTTTTGCTGTTTTCGCCTTGACATTAAAGGAAGTGATAATAAGCATGCAAATAGTGTATCACATGGTTTAAAAACTTTGAATGTAGGAATATCAGTAGCTGTTAAAGCAAGTCCACCGGGCACTTTCATCGAAACTCGTATAGTAGAGACCACAAATGATAGTGTCAAAGAATCTTGTTCGATGTTGTTTTGCTTTACGATTTCGTTGTGGGCTTATCAGCAGCTGCATCAAGTCGGCGAATATGTCAAGTGTTTAGGGATAGTGTTGTGAATGAACGTACTACAAGGCATCGGTTTCAAAAGTTCAGGTCAAGAGATTTGTCCTTCTGTGTTGAAACTCGAAGCGGAAGACCACGCGTCTTGGATGATGCAGCCCTGTAGGCGGCCGTTGAGGAAGACAGTAATGAACTTGCAAAATAGTTTATCGTTTCTTATGAACCAGTTGGATTTCATCTGCAACTGTAATGGATGACGTACAGGCTGAGCAAGTGGGCTCCACAAACGCTGTTGGAAGTTCACAAGAGACAGCGAGTGGTAGCCTGTTTGTCATTGCTTTCTCACCAGCGTACCGCATCCATATTCAATCGAGTGCTTACCAGTGACGAACAGTAGGACCTGTATGACATTCCATTAAACTTGGCAAACCACCGACAAATCGTTGCTTTTGATGGACAAGAGTCCGGGTAACATTTTTCAATCCATTGTTTCGCTTGCACGGTGTTTTTACCCATTAAAAACAATGTTTTATCAGAACACAAAACTCGGTTTTTTCCATTTTTTAAACAAACTACAAAACGACTTTACTCCAACCTCGATAACTCAGCTGTTTCTGGTCCGATCGACTTAAAATTTTGACACGTTACAAGCAAAGGTTCGTACTTTAGAAAGACTTGGTTACTGGTTTACTACGAGCGCCATCTCTGGGTTAGTCTCGGGAGTTATTGATTGATGTGTCATATTAAGTATGCTTCATGTTTTAAAATACTTATTAACATAAAAAATAATTATTCATTCAACAAATAAAATTAAAATTGTCCATATATTATGTACAATGGATCTTTTAAAAATAGTTATCAAAACAAAAACAAACATTATAAAATATATCAGTATTACTTAAACATAGTTGAATAAGAATTTTAAACTTTTATTCGCGAACCTTGTCCCTGTCTCACTATACTTAATATTGCAATATCAGGGGATGTAATTTGTGATTTTCAATTTGATACATGATTTTGAATTTCAGTTGTCAAAAAGTTTCTTTGTACACTCAAAACTTTTGCAGCTACTCTCTTCTACAACAGCGTCTAAAGTTAAAACGCCTTACTTAACTAGGCAGACGAGACGTCTTTTCAGCGTATTTGGTTAGAATGCAGCAAAAAACGACCGATCAACTTTTCTTCGGACCCACTAGACCAGGGTTCGAAACAACACTGCTGCATCAAGGTCAACAACACACTCTCTCCCGCCATAAGGTACAGGGTCGAAAAACATTCCCGAATGCCTCGAGAAAAGCGTCGTACGCCAATCTTTCATCAAAATATTTTTGTCGTAATATTTAACCATGATACTTAGTAGAATGCTGTAGAGTGCCATTGAGAATTCGGTCGCATACTCTTGATTTGTCATCAATGCTCAATTCTTCATGGTTGCAGTCTGGTTTCTTAAAATAGGAATGTAATTAATTTTTCTGCATTTTTCTCTAAATACTCTGCATATTATTTGCTCTGTCACAAGCTTTATGCCCAATGAACGCGGAAACTTCAAAAATGGCAATATATCTATACCTAAAAATGTGTGCGTTTAACTAAACGTTAATCATTTCTACTCATAACCCTGATGCAACATTTCCTCTAAAGCCTTTTGGACTAACTTGACTAACTTTTCCTTTATAACGTCTTTTGAATTTTCATCCATTCATAAAGGGAATATGATACAAGTGTTTTAACATAGCTATTTAGATTCAGTTAAACACAAATGACAAATTAATTATTTCATCTGTCTTTATTTGTGATTATTGAAATGAACCAATGTATGAGCTAACTCTATGTATAAAATGAACCAATTATTAACAAATGTCATTCCCTAAATACTATGTGGTATAAAAGTATTTTTTAAAAATCAAAGGTTTATCTTTAAAATTTTATCAATTACTTGATATGTTCATAATTATAAGGAATTTCCTAAGATATCTAACCGTGTTATGGAATAACAAGCACGCTCGCTTAGATAAATAGTGTCATGCTAATTTTTCTTTATGAAACGAGTAGATTATTTATCTTTATTTAACTATGTTGAGAAGTATGTGACTAATCAAATCCTCCATTTTCAAATGGTATATATATCAAATTTCACTAAAACCCGTCCACCTTTCCGACGTAACTCGTTTCGAATATATAATAATCAATAATTGACTGCATTTGATTTATTTGCATGTATAATTTAATTCATTTATATACATTTCATTAAAACCGCAAAGGGTATCGGGATTACTGAATGAGAATAACTAATTAAATTCGCTTTGTGACTCTAGGGGATTATAGAATAATCTGTTGATCAAAATATGAGGAATCCACACAATTCCAGAGGCAATTAGCTTCATTATATCCATTGAAATCTTTATTACGAAGCGATGTGTTTATCAAGGAATTAGAAAACAGGTAACTGTAATGGTTGTTAATTATTATAACACAGCTGAAGGTATTAAAGAAGATTAGAAAAAGTAAATAAAGTAAATTTATTGTGAAAGGTCTTGTAAATTGAGGAAATACATGTTGTATTTGCATTATAAAACACTTTTACTTAATATAAATTATTTAAAAAGATGCATATCTATTTTCTAATGTAATTGATGTAATAATTTCGGATGTTTTCATAAATAAAGATTTTCTAAAGTCACGAATATAAGCTTCTAAAATACTTTTATTTAATATCATGCACTTTTCCTTTTAATAACTTATTTATTTAATAGTATGCAGTTTATCTGAGGATGTACACTTATATAATTAATGTAACACGCTTGAGATCAAAAATATTTTTATTTATCAATTAACATTATTTTAACTTCCCTACTTAAAGCCCGCCTATAGAGGGCGTTCATTTGTAAAGGGAAGAGTGTGTGATGTCACACGATCCCCTCAGACGGGACCTGACCGAATCTCCGACAGGAGCTGTTGTAAACAAGCGATAGTAAGGAGTGTAAATAAATTGTTGTTGTTATACAACCCGATGTGTTTTTGTCTTAGGACAACAGTGAACTAAAATCTGATGATGAGTAGTTTTAACAATCATTTAAGACTTCCATTTAATTTCGTAATTTTGAACTACGATTAAAATATCAAGAATATTAAACCTATAGCTACCTTTCATTTCATTTCAAATCCTTTACCGGGATTTACTTACATTTTCTCTCATTTCAACATGCAGTACATGAACTTTAAAACTATGATATTTTCTAGTCATTCGCAACCATCGTCCCAATGGAGCAGAACATTTTTAAAAAATTCTAATGGATTATTCGTAATTACTTAAAAAAACCTAAGATTTGTTTAAAGTTAGAGGGGAAATTAACATCAGAACATACGAGAGGGTAGCGTAAAGTTTTAATTGCCACTAAGAAGTAACCGCTGCTGTCAGGGCAACTATACGAGAGGGTAGCGTAAAGTTTTAATTGCCACTAAGAAGTAACCGAGATAACTAGATACAATTTATTTTGAATATGAGTTGATCATCACGTTCATAACATTATAAATAAGAGTATCGTTAAGTTATAATTATCTCATGACGCGTAAAGTTTTGGTTATCCCTAAGAATTAATGAAGAGGTAGAAGATTCATTTTCATTTATTATTCTTACGACTCCCTACATGCTAGAATCACCTTCAAAGTTATGCATTTTTCTCAGGTTTATTTGACCTTTCAAAGATCGTCACTGTAGAAATCCGTAGATTGAACTTTATGTTCGATTACATCAATCTACGGCTGCTTGAAACCAAGCAAATCAATATTGGTAACTGTAATTCACAACATTGTATACGTACTTACTTAAGGTTTAATAATTATACAGGAAAAATTTATCTAGATATCTGGGTTATTTTCTTAGTAATAATTACTCCTTTACGATACCACCTCCGAAATATAAAAAAGGCCAAAATACCGATATTTATTAGCATCGATAATATTATTGATGAAACGATATTTGTAGATAATATATCATTTATTATCTTCAAATATCGTACAGAGAATTATGCAAAAGATTTTAAAAAAATAGAATACTTTGATATAAATAACAATTCCACTACATTTCTGTTATTAGACTTGCTTCAAATAAGCACATTTCTCACTACAACATACTGTTTTATGAAGACCTTCTCATCTTTTTAAGGGACTTTTTGAAGATTTTAAAAGGGAAATCATGGAACCCATCTATGAACATCCAACTACTTAAAAACTATCAATAGCGTGATATATAAAACTCTATTTATTCTTATTTGTTTTAATCTTTAGCTATATTTAGCAAAAAAAATTCCACAATTTAAGATATAAACAATAATAACTGTAAGTCCTCTCTAGATGAGGCTCTCTGGAGGCATGTTGCTGAGCTCCAACCCCTAAATGGCTTACAATTGCATAGAGTAATCAATGGATTTTTCTACTCATGCAAGTCGTCGGCAATATCATGAACAGCATGAGAAATCGCTGTCAGACTTGTATTGGCTGTTATGAGTCATCATAATTATTCCCCAATGAGAAATTTTTTTGTGTTTGTTATATATATATCTAACTTAATGAAATTTTATGTTTCTGTTCATATCACAAAATGTAAATACTATTTTATAGCCTATTGTTATTTTATTTAATTACTAGAAAATAAAGCTCTGTCAGTACTTAAATAGCCAAGCAACGAAAGAAATCAAATTGGTTTTAATCATACCTATGTATGTGGAATAAGTTCCTATAGGCATCCAAATATAAAGGCTATCCAATAGTGTTTTTTATCTGAATTTATTCTTAAGATGAGTTTGATTACGGGTCGAATTCGTCTCCCACATCAGCTAGTTAGAGTCTTTCTTTATGCTACTATTGCAGATCTTCCACCAATTTCTCACTTTCTGTTGAAACTCCATTACTGTTAAATTTCCCGTAGTTTATAGATGTTACCTCATCAATATTTATCTTTTCGATATTTATGTAAGCCATGGTTCACTCACAAGATGAGATTCTCATATCCAGTAACATTATATGAAAGAACCGAAAGATTGGTTAAAAGGAAATACTGTGATTGTTCATTTACGTCGCTTATGGTATGAATCAAATAACATTTAAAAATAACTGAACAAAGATATTTTGATGAAAACGATCACATTGGAAAATGGAATATATGATTCTCTTAATGCATGCATTCTCCAAATTCAATGTTTCCATTTTCAACCGTTATTTCTGTATGTAAATGTCTTATTTCATCTACTAAAATATTTCAACATTCAAAAGCTTATAAAGGGATAAATTTGTATACATTCCTGCCCCGCTATTATTGTAAACAAGCAATTTAATCAACTTTATAAGAATATACAAATATAAATATTCTAAGAAGCTTAAAGACTGAATTTTGGAAATAATTCTACAGACTTCCCAAACTTTTAGAAATTTAGATACGGAAAATTTAGTTGAAGCTTATATTACTAAGTAATTTCAAAAGATTTCATTATAAATCCAGAGGTAACTTGAGAATATTCAAAAGAGGCCATCTTCTGAATATAAGAAAAATTTCAAAGATGGAGAAAACCAGAAATTCGGTAGTCCTCAATAGTTTATTTAAATAATAATACATTACTTTCAAATAGTTTCTAGAGAAAAAACTTATTTGAATAATAACTTACATATGTATTGAGTAACACATTAAAAGTTAATATTTTTAGGATAGACAATGTTCGAAATAAAGTTTTTTTGTGTTTATTTGAATTTTATTTTCCTTTTATACTGAAACTCAAATTTTAATATTTCCGTGCGAAGTTCTGTTGTTATCTTCGGTTAGTTCTTTTTCTATGTATAGTTGTATTATATTCTATTCATTCTATTTTATTCGCTAAGCCGATGTTCATTCCAAATAATTGTTTACGTAAACATGTAAAAATCTAAGTGGAACAGCACTTTTTAACTTAAAATTAACATCATTCTTGCAAGCGGTACAGAAAAGTTTAATACATGGAATTACGCTATTATTTACAAAAGAGAATGGTCTTCATTTGTTAATGTAGTTATTAAACCGGAATAATCTTTATGATGAGGTTTTAAAGGAGTTGCATTAAAAAACATCCAATGTGTTTAATTTCTCCTACAAAAGACTTTTCTTCCCCCCAAAAATACTTTAAGTTAGAAATATTTATATAAGCTTCATAAGAAAGAAACATCGTAAAATATGTAGGTGTACAATTTATTAAGCATTAAATTGAATTTAAATAATAATAAACAAAATAGTGAAGATGAACAAAATTAAGTAATAAGTGAGTACATTAGGTTTTGAAATGTAATTTCTTTTGTAGATAATAACTTCAAAAATAATAGATTACCTTGTTTTTATACTTATCTTCTGACATAATTTTCAACCAATTTTAAGGATAACATCTAGTTTCTAGAATTATTTAGTAGCTATTAAAATAATGATACTTGTTCAGTCTATGATGCTTAGTCAGCAGTTTGTTTCATTTGAAACTAAGTTTCATTCTTATCTAATATCTTAATTTGTATCTTTGAAATTATTAAGTTAAATAAGAAATTATCTTATATATTAGTATGTCCTGAGTGAGTTTAAATACAAGCTTAAAATCTTACAAGTTATACATCTTAAATCCACACACCTAATTTTATAGGGTTTATTTTATAAATTTTGCTACTTCATACATTTTCATTAGATTTTTAAATAATGCCTCATGAAAAATTAATTGGGCCGAAAATTATATTGATTCCACTCGCATTTGGAGCTCTCTCAGTGTTTTACACAACGCATTTCTTAGTTTCTTTCTGTCTTCACATTCTTAAGTAAAAAAAGGTTCAAATAATTTCTTTTCATGGCACTTATATATCCTTATTTTCTATTTTCATAACAACTTTTAAGTCAAAAAGATGTTCAAATTAAAAGAACAATTCATGCTCGATACTTTACAATTATTAAAAGTCTCTTTTTAATAATTATGACTTGAAATCGGTTAGAATGTTTATATGGTAAATTTTGTTCCTTGCCTGTCATTTTAACATACATTTTTCAATGCTTTTATAATTATGATGTATAGATTAATCAAATTTTCATCAATTAACATACGTTGATTCTAATTCGATGATTTATGTGTTTAATTTTTAAAGCATTTTATTTGGGAACTGTTGTTCAGAATCATGTTTTATTGCATTTCTTATATTTTATCTTTTCTTAATCATATGGCAGAAATATGTATACAATTTGAATTCCCAGTTATCTCCATAATTCATAGATGAGTAGAATTTCCACAGAACCAGAATGTTCGTTTTTATATTATTCAATATGCTAAAATTTAAAATAATATCAATTTCTTTCTAGTTTTCTCTCTTTCTAGGCACTGCGCATAAGTCGTCTATATAATATTTCATAAAATAAATAACAATATGTTTTTATATATTTCCCCATAAAACTCAACATACACACACAAAATTCAACTAAGATCGTTAATAACGAGGAAGATTTAAGTTTATTTCTTGTAATACCCGACAAGTATATTTATTTGAAAAATGAAAAATTAATTGATAATGGAAAAGATATTAAAGTTTGTTTATTATTAGATCAAAATATTAGGGTTGCCCAAATATGAAAGTTAGACTGCCGCATATGAAAATGAGACAGTCCCATAATTCTCTCTGAAGAGGTAAAAGATAGAGTAAATGCGCTAAGAGAGGAATCTGAGTGATGAGAAAGCAGGCGGTATCATCGTAGTGCATTAGTTATCTGAAAGTGAAATAATATCACAACTTATGATATAATGGATGCTTTCCTACAATGCTATCAATTGGTTTTTGTGTATCTGATTATTAATTATATTACTAATCAAATACTCGCGCTTGTTTAATTTATTGATTGATTATCCATTAATGTTATTGAGCTTGAAATTTAATTAAAACCAAAAAATATGTTAAATAATATAGTTAGAAATAGCTCTAAAATAGAAGAAAATTACAAAGTCAAGATCCAATCAAATAATTGTGTGTGTGTTTGGTATGTGTGTGTATCAAGTCATATATTTTTTAAGTCAGACTACTTTTCTACAAATTAATTTTGAAATTTTTTGTATAACTATCCTTTAAACGTGGATGACAAAGAAGTTCTGTTATTTTTTCTAACCGGAATGCATTTTATTTTGATGAAACATTTTAAGTATTATTTTCTTCAGTAAGATTTATCATCCAATCTCAAATAAACTAGCACAGCTAATATTTTCAGAGATAACTTAAAAAATGTGGGAAACACTTTTTTTTTACTAATAGTCAGCGTGAATTTAAAAACACGTTTTTCGTGCTTTGTACGATGGGCCATAAAACTAATGACTCTCAAATCTCCGGATTTTACGCGTCAAGTAATTTAAGCATGTCTGAATACACAATCTGATCTATGCTTGAACACAACATAAACTAATTTTTAGAAAAAACTGAAAAAATAAAATTTCTTGCAAGATTTTGTGTATAAAGAATGGTGTTACAATTATTACATCGTTAACTTGTTGTCAGACACGACACTGATTTTAAACTCTTCACCTTTTTGAAAATGCAAAAGCAAATATCTTCATCATATTAACATAATTATTTTGTTATGGATTAAAGCTAAATTTAAACCAAACTTTTTTTTATTCCTGAAGTAAAATTTGTAGTTATTTTTAATCAATAAAACAAGGATATATTTATAACTACATTGTTATCTTGACGTCTGCTACTATACTATCTTTCAATAACCTAATTAAAAATTCGAGTACATATTTACCATCAGAAATTAACTATACAACTTTTAACTGCTCTAATTGGAGTAATATTTTGAAATTAACTTTACTGTATATATTGTGTTTTTAGTTAAGACTTAAAACACATTTTTAACTTTAAAACATTATCAAGACGAATTTAATCAAAACTTTGGAAAACGTTTAAACAAGACTGGTTTTTATAGTTAAAACTCGAAATAACTGATACTTCAAATTTTACCGAACTAAAATGATTGATAACTGTAAGTTTTAACTGCGAAAATTTAGTAAAATAATTGTTAAATACAGTAAAAATGAGCATTCAAGTTCAAAACCATAAGAGAAATGGCAAAAAAGAACTAAAGAAAAAGAAACGTCAATACAATCAAGAACAAAAACGTAATGTAAACGAGAAGAAAAGGAACTTCGAGACGTATTTGAGGAAAGGAGAGGTAACGATGAATTGTAAATACTCAAGTTAAGAAATAAATGAAATATTAGTTACCCCAATTAAAAACTGGAAAAAATATCTGTCAAGTTTAGATATGTTATCCGAAGTTTAAAGCAGAAATTCTATCCTACAAATAACGATTTTAGTCACTATTTTACTTTGTGTGAACGCAGATTCAAACAGTAGATATTTCAAATACCTTTTGGGTGTTCTACCAACTCGACTACTGCTATATATTAGAGCTCAGTTTATAGCAAGAGAAGATGACGTATTTGGCAAGAGAAAAGTTTTTGTAGTAAATAAAGAATTTTGAGTTGATAGTATTTAGTATTATTATTTTTCCAATAATCATGAATTCAAAATTATTTGATGGCACGTATATGACCTCATTAAATATTTTTTTAGAAAAAATGGCACGTTGTTACATAAAGGTTCACCACCCCTGCACCAGGCTATCACGGCCACTTAAACTGTGCTGGATTTCATTGCAACACTAATAAAAACCAGCGTATGAATGATTGTCAAATTTGTTTTGGCATCGTTTAACAAATGACAGTATACAATGGCAGCCCCAACTTACCTTAGCACTATCAAACACAGTTACATTTTTAGCCAACCTCTCAGCATTTTTCTTTTCTAAGTATATTAGACATAAAAGAGCAAATTCTAATTTCATGAAACGAATGTTACCAAATACATTTTTCTACATTATCTCAAACATAATTGTAACATTGAACACGAAATGTTCTTAAATAACTGTTACAAAGCTGTCATGACCAGATATTTATCTTTAATGCTTGCTTTAAGAAGTACTGAAGCATAATAGCTACACATTCTTTTCGACGATGTAAGAATTATTACGCATTTTATTGCTTTCACTTCCCTTGCAAATCGCAACAAAATTTACCCAGAGCAAATTCCTTTGAAGAAGAATCGAGGTACACTTCTTTTCGCGAAATAAACACATATTACTTGTTACAAAAGAAGCGAATAGCTTAAAATTCCATCGATTTCTCCGCCTACGTTTCCAAGATCTTAGTCTGCTCAAAATATAAAATATGACGAAAAATGTTCTTTTCTTAAAATCGAAGCAAACTTTTATGGCACGTCGTGAATAAAGTCTTCATGAATACCTATGCTTATGAAATGCTTTTTTTTTCAGATGCCTGCGTCGTACTAGTTTTTTTGAATAGAGCATAAATATCTGCAATAAAAGGTTGGAAAAAGTTTTCAAAAAATGTTCTCTTTCACTATTTGTAAATAAATTATTTCCAAACTTTTGATACATACATCACTGAAAAGGAATTTGTAGTATTCATCAATTTGAAATTTAAAAGTGCTTGAATATGAGTATTTATTTATGGGAATTTTACATATAAGCGTATTTTACCTCCTTCCTTTAATTGTTGAGAAAGTTAAAATTATATTTATATACATCCGAATATTTAACGTTGTTAAATTCAACTCGAGTTTTATATATCAATAATTTTTTAATGTAAATAGTCTCAGCAATTAAGTAAATATGGTTACGAACTTTAAGTTGGTGTTATTTCCAACTTATCCTGGTTCCAGTCCTGATCCCATTAAAGATTGGATGTGTATTAGGACTGATTCACGTTTAATCTGTCAAGGTTCTAAGTCCTTCCGAGACTTAAATAAGTTATTCATAGAAATATATCGAGTATGTATTAAAGTTTGGAGTAAAAATGTAATTTAACTTCATATAGTTATCGAAAAGACAAAATAATTAATAAAATTTAAAAGTTCATACATTGTGACTACTTGCAAGTATCAATTATTCAAAATGCAAATTTTAACCCTTATATGTGTTTCTGTAATTCAAATTTTTTATAAATGTGTTAAAAAAGTTTTTCATACCGAGAAAATGATTAAAATCTTAATCAAATGGAATATTTATGAGATGATATTTTTTGAAAACATTTACTACCCTTGATTTCACTTTTGAATGATTCTTTTAATTAAACTGTCGAACATTGTTTATTGAATTTAATGATTATTTTTAAAGTATATATATATATATATATGTATATATATATATATGATATATATATATATGTATATATATATATATATATATATATATATATATATATATATATATATATATATATATATATATATTCATTACGGTTCCTAAATATTAATTTAAATGGAAAGTAAAAATTATTTTTATCAATTAAAATGGACCAAAATTTGTTTCATATATCGGAAAAATTTCAAATTTGTGTCTTTAATTGTATGACATGGAATTAAATTTTACTCTAGTTGAAAATTCTATAATCCGAAGTTTATTTCAAATCATTGATACTTAAATAAATGTCAAAATATGCCTTGGAACCAGAGTAAAAGTTTTCCATCCCTAATCATTTTTTGGAATATTTCTTACATTATCCATAAACTCTACCAGAAAAAAATGTTGATACCACAAAATTAATACAAAAATAAATTACATAATTATTAGCTTTTAACGTTTATCTCTAAAAAAAACAACTGATTATTCTACTTAATGTAAAATTTATCATTTAATCTTAAAATTTAAGTTTTTTATCAGCACCACGAGAGAACTGCGGAAACAGTTTTAGAAGGAAAAAAAACGAAAGAAAACAGTCTCCTTTATATCCAAAAAATATTTAGCACACTCATTAAAATCAATTTTAAAAAATAATTCAATAATACTTATTCAATAACTTAAAATACGTTTATCTTTTAACAATTCTATTCATTTTAATTAAATCTACATGTATTATAAAAGAGTAAATTATGTTCATTTTTGACACTAATTTAATTTTGATAAAGAAGACTGTAGTAATAGAATCTCAATTCCCAGAACAGTGAATTGGTAACAGTATTTCATTATATTTCCCTGTTTTAATTAAATATTTTTTAATCTGGAAAGAACAAATATGCATTATTAGCATCAAACTATTAAGCTTAATTCTTTAACTAAGAATAATAGTTTTCAGAAAACGTGTATGAAAAAAGATGTCATTTACACGTGTTTTTTTTTATCTAAATTATAATTCAGTAAGAGATCTAAATGATAATTTAATTTATTGTAAATAACACTTATAAATTTTTTTGAAATAAATCTGATGTTTGAAATGAGATACAAAGCCTTTTAATTCATAAAATGATGACGCAAATGATAAACTGGATTTCTGATCTTTGTTATTGTTATAAGTCGTTTTAAGATGTCACCTTTAAGTTTTGACGAATTTTACCTGTATTTGAAAAAGAAATTTGAATAAAAACGGGTTATTTTGAAAATGACGGTGTTATAATAGATTATTCACTGCATAATTTCTCTTTCGGTTTGACTTACCGTAATACGAGAATACCCATGGAGGGTACATTCGAATACAAATTAAACTTGGGCATAGATAGAATTAAGCGCTGTAAAAAATGAACATAGTTTCGTAATATAAAGGATTGTTCAGAAACAGAATGCATTATCTACTACACTTAATAGAAAGTTAATAACACGGACATTTATCATGGAGAAACATTTTCTGCTGTGTAAGTTAATAAAAAGAAGATTCCAGCATTCACAAAAAAATAAAGACATGTTGATGAAATCACAGACATTTGGTATAGAGCTGTAGCGTTGGACTAATCGAGTTCTTCTGTTACAAACTTTGTAGACTATTTATAGTTTAAATTACAAAAGTAAACCCTTGACATAATCAAATAAAACGTGATGAAGAAAATTATTTAGACTTGAAGAATGTTACGTAATGATAATAAAAAACGGATAAATAATAAATGCCAAAGTTAGTGGAGCTGAAGAAGGAACTTAAAAATGCGCGGAAAATACTTGTGTAAGTGTGTGTGCGTGCGTGCGTGTGTGTGTGTGTGTGTGTGTGAAAGAGAGAGAGAGAGAGAAAATTCTATATTGCTAGAACTAAGAACTGACCAGGGCCGGCTATCTAGGGAGTACGACAGATGCAATTTGGGGGGCCCAAAATGATCAAGAACTAAAATAATATAATCTTGCACATGAAAACTTAACAATATTTCTATCGTTATCAATATGACGTGAAGATTATTTTAATGTAAACGTTATTATAGTAAATCTAAGAATTTGACAATCTTCAAACTAATTCTTGATTATGAGAAAGGTTAGTTTTGTTATTTGATTCGGACAACTTCCAACTGTTAGTCAAAAATGTGTGAAAAACACTTTAATGTAATTTCTATATTAAACATCGAAACAGAAATTGCAAAAAAATGTATTATTTTAGAAGTGATTAATTTATTAGCATTAAACGTATTACAGGATTCTGATTCATGATTTTTATTGCAAAACAAACATTTTCCACTTCCACACATCACTGATCGTTGTATAGACATTGTAAAAGAGCTTCTTTTTTTTTCGGCGGTGGCTTACTGTTATGTCTAACGAAATCAGAGTTTTTATTTTTAAGTCTTTCTTGTGGAGAAAGGAATTGATGATTCGAAATTTAATAATTATTAATTTGGAATTATCTTTCTCGGCTTTGAATTTCGGAATTAAAAAACAGTAAAAGAGCATTTAAATCAAATTTCTTGTCATTTTGAATGCGATTAAATTGAAAATAAATTATAAAACAGTTGATTTCAATTAAATGGGTGTCAATAAATTTGAATAAGATTCCTCTTTTATTCCCAATCTTTCAGGACATTATATCTGCGTTTCTGCATTGTCATTCAAATTTCGTAAATTCATAATATCATTAGGGTTTTTAACAGGCTTTAAATTAAATAAATCACTCAAATGAGCATTTATCAAAATATATTTTTATTTCCCAATCTATCCTTCAATAAATCAAATGCTCAATCATAATTCTCATCAGTAATCACAAATCCACTTATACATGCAAGTGCATTACCACACAAATATGATTTCAAATAACTAAGTTTATCAACCTTGCTTAGTTTTGTATTATTATGAATAGAGTTTTTAAAAAAAATACAAGAATCTAACCATCCTGAATAATGTTCTGAATATTTAGCGATATGCAATTTTGGTAAATATGTATGAATATTTTTTGAAACTGTATCAATTTCGATAGAATTCGAATTCATTTTCTCAATTTTGGAGGAAAGTTTTGTTTTCCAGTAAATTATCTTTTTTTAATTTCATCTGAAGCTTCCATATTTTCAGAAATTGTTTCATAGTTATTAATTTTCAATTTCGCTATTTAAAGAATTCAAATTAACTTTTCTTTTCATTTAATTGTTCTAAGAATACTTTGTACGCCACATCTGCTGGCTACATTTAGTTCTGAAATATTAAACTACTTTCGCTCATTCCCTTTCTCGTGATATTTTAAGGATAGCACTTTCACTGCGCTACTAAGATTAAAAAAAAATGATCAATGTTTCTGTAAAAACTTTATATAATATATAACAGGCGTTCAAAAAGTAACTTACACTTGCTCCCTATAAATGGCAGCCTTGCGAAACAAGAGCGAAACTTGAGCAGAACGATAATTGATTTCCATGGCTTCCAACAATAGCAATTTCATTTGGATAGTGGCAACCATTGCCACATAGTACGAGAAAAAAAAAGTGAATTTATAGGAAAAGGAAAATTATACCAACGCTGAACGAGTATGAGGATTCATCGTAAAATATCAACATTGCATGAGCCACTTGTAAAAAATAAGAAAGGTGGAAAGTTAAGCAAAGGCATTATTCTCAAGCATGACAATACAAAACCTCACAAGGCGCACAGGGTTTGCTTCATAGTTTTGACTAGGATGTCTCGCAGCAAACACACGCATCCCCCCACACACTGTTTCGATATGACACCCTTCAACTTTCCCGTGTTCAACTAGCTCAAATAATATTTGCCAGGAAGACAATTTTCCAATGAAGCCCAGGTTCAGACAGCAATTCTAGAGCAAAGTAACAATTTTCTATCATCGATCATCCAACGATTAGTGCAACTTTTCAACAATTTCCGCAGGTACGACTGTGGGATTATGTAAAGAAATAATGTTTTCTGTGTGTGTCATATTACATTGTAACTCAATTATCAATACAATATTTTTGATTTACATTGTTCGAGTGTAACTTACTTTTTAAAAGTCCCAAGTAAATACGATACAAATATCAAAATTCAACGCAATATAAATAAAAATATTAAAAATAAAATATTATGAAAACACAGTATAACATTTTTGAAACATTTATTATAATTTTAAAGGTCTAAAATTAAAATTTTTATAAGTAAATAGACTTATTTACATATTTGTAAAAAATCCCTTTTGGAAAAGTCAAATTCACAGTTATCGCGAGGAAATTATTACTCCAGAAGGAAATAAACTTTGTATCCTTCAAATGTTGCTATTATTTCAGGACAAAATAATGAACAGATTGGATGGTTTCAGGAACAAATATTATTTAATGTTCTACACGTTCCACAACACCAGACAGGATACAAAACATATATTAAACACAGATTCACGAACATCACTTCATCATTCTGCTAATAAATCACTCGCCTTCTATTGAGCTTGCGCTTATCGTGCTTGTGCTTCTGACCAAAAAGAACATGTGGTGCCATCTGGCCACCGTTTAATAGTACATGGAAGGTAATGCTAAATTACGGTGTTACAATTTATAAAATATTAAACAATTCAAGCTTATTTAAAATAATATGTTAAACAGCTCTTTCGAATTTATAGATTTTTTTTTCTTAGTGAATTCTTTACTAAGGTAAAAAAAATAGCGTAAAATTTCTAAAATAAGTAACAAACTTCAGCAACAACACTGGAATTTCAAAAAATCTAGCTTAAAAAAGTAGTAACATATAATATCATTATTACACTAAAAAAACAAAGAATTCATTGGAATAATTTATCATATACTAAACCATTTTATAAGTTCCATTTTAGATTTAAGGATTCAGAAGTATTACAGTACAAAAATATTAATAATTTTTGTTCTGTCTCATTTATAGATGTTAACTTCAATTACAACAAAGCTGAAAGAAATTTTGTAAATGCAAATTGCACTAATTTTAAAACGATAGAAAAAACTAAAAAATAAAGCATAAGCTCTTATTTTTACTCAGAAAAAAAATTATACTCAGAAAAAAAAGCTTTTCTTACACTTGTGGTAAGAAAAATAATTTAATAAATATTGACATTTAATAAAGGTCATTCGTCCGTTCCTCCGAATGCATCAATTTACTTATTTTGAGTTTAGAACCTGCAGCATCTCTCTTCAGTTAAAATGCCTTAATAACTAATCCGAGTGAGAACCGCTTTTGTCGTAGTTATTAAGAGTATTACAAAGAACAAGCAACAAAGCGACGATTCATTTTACTCAATGTATACAGACTTCTTTGTCTCGGAGTGAAGACATATTCCCTCAAAAATATGAGCAAAGGATTTGCCGCCGAAAACCAAACGTTAAACAAAAATGCATAGAAAAAAAATTATCCGCATAAAAATAGTGAAAATATCAACTTTGAGAATTTTTAAAATGATGAAATAAACAGAGAGGGGGAATAATATCATGTTTTTCTATTAATTTAGTTTTTAACAGCTGATACGAATTCCACGCATTCAGCACAATCAACAGACGAAAAAACGTATGCAAGCAAATACCTTCAACAGAAAACTGCAATAGAAAATTCCTTTTCGGACACATTTCTTTCACCCATAGAACAGTAATAAAAGAAAGGAACATGAAAACTAGATACAAACTTTTTCTTGTTTGAAGAAGATTCTTTTTTTTATTTCAACTGCTTTTCCAACTCCTGGGAGTCAGTAAATTGAAACTGGAATTTGTAATGCTGAAAGCTTTCGAAATTTTACTTTCTCCTTTTGAAAAACTGAACGCAGAAACGTTTGAGAATCGCTTACGCAAAAGAACACAAGAATTATTTGTCCAACATTACTTATTTCTGATGGATATGTTTGTTCTGCTGTTACTTTTATTTGATAGGATAATAAGAAATATCTCAAGCGGCTAAGAAATGCTAGGTTAAATGCATTTTTTTTATAGAAAATAACAGAATTATGATAATATCTAACAATAATTGCATAAAAAGTATGTGAATTTTCGGTATAAGAATTTATTTAATTTAAAATGGTGATGTCAAACATATTATTTATTCATCAACTTCAAATCAATGAACAATCGAAGAATTCATTATTATTTCCCTTATTGTTTTAGCCAATTGTTGTCAGTAATAATAGATTATTAATTGTGTGTCTTTTAATTTATATTTGTGTCCTTTTTGTTTCAAAAATGTTACAACAATGATGTACTTTTGCAGAGTAAAAATTTAATTGCTTACATATTAATTGCACTGCACGTGGTTGAAACATTTTCTCGCACAAATTAAAATTATTTTGAAAGCCATTTTACTGTGGTAAGTATTATGTTACATTTTCTTCGTTTATGCATATTAATGTTTTTAAAAAGAATTCAAAAGTATTTTCATATTTATAATTGTTTAAAATACTCTGTATTACTTATTCCTTTTTAAATAGTTTTTGAAATGTATGCATGTAATTTTTCACACTAAATAACAAATCGATTAATGTGAATAATTTATGAAAATTTATACCTTACATGAACTGATTGTTATAAATAATTTCCAACAATAAATGGTAAATGGAGTTTTAACAGTAATCACATTATTATAAAATATTTATTTTACATTGACCAAAATATATAGGTAATGTATTTCATTTCATGCACTTTATATCGCATACCATAAAAAATGTATTAGAATTTGGGGTTGTAATATAATATGCTGAATTATATATAGTCTCACAGTTGTCGTTTACAGTAGTTAATATTTAGAGATATGTATAATTATTAGCACAGTCATCAAACGATGTTGTTAGAATTAATACTGATCGGATATACATTAATGTGTTCGGGATATTTTGTATATATATTCAATCCTAATATAATAATAAAGAATTTTCGATAATTTCTACAGTAACCCATGTAGCATATGGAAAAAGATTTGATAAAGTACTAATGTTCTATCTTGAAATTATACTTTTACTTTTCTAAAAAATTGTATATACATTAGAAAATACTTTAATAATATTATTCTTAATTATATTAATATTTCCAAAATAACATCTTCATTCATTTAAAATATTATAAAGCAAGAAATTTACGTGAATGCAAATATACTTACAAGTGAAATACAAAGGTAAAGATATCACAGCAAATAATGAGTTTTTCTTTAAAAAAATGCCTGTTAATCAGTACACTTAAAATAAAAAATTATGCAAAATATTTTATTAGATGAGTCCTTCA
Organism: Nephila pilipes; assembly: GCA_019974015.1. Taxonomy (NCBI): domain Eukaryota; kingdom Metazoa; phylum Arthropoda; class Arachnida; order Araneae; family Nephilidae; genus Nephila; species Nephila pilipes. Next base: position 25,298 of record BMAW01020637.1, read on the forward strand.
TTATAATTTATACTGAAATTTAAAGAAAATATATCTTAAAAAACGAAATAATTTAATCCCGAGATGAAATTTTTTTCAATGAATTAAGTTCCCTCTGCGTTTCAGCCACATTATGATAAAAAGTTATAAAGCCTCTGAAATATTGATGTTTTCCACTCTCCTTTTCAATGTACTCCTAATGTCTCATCCTATATATTCTCTCTCTGGTCTGGAAAATAAGGCTCTGATCTTCACAAGAATTTCTGTTAAGAATTTTTAGCTTTTTATCGGCTTATATATGTATTCTTAATTTGAAATCTTCGAATAAAAATATTACAAACAGCCTTGACGTTTATTGATGATTTCAATGTACTTGTCATATAATTAATCGTTATTCAAGTGGCAATAAAATGTTATTTAATTGTTGTCCTTTGGAAAAAGGGGAAATTTTTTTGAAGAATGACCATGAAGGACTTGAATTCAGGGATAAGACATTCTTAAAGTCTTCCTTTCTCTTAGCTTATTGACATAAGCTAATCAATTTAAGAAATTATTTCATTTGTAAATAATTTTATTATCTCAAGCCTAAGAAAACAAAAAATATAAAAATTAAGCATTTTAAAAGGTTTGTAATAGATTACCTAATTCTCTCTCTCTTTGTTAGTATGTATCTATGTCCTTCATGTTCCGACGCTATAATAATTGTGTGTGTGTGTGTGTGTGTGTGTGTGTGTGTGTGTGTGTGTGTGTGTGAGAGAGAGAGAAAAACAGACAGAAAGTGAGAAAAGAGAGAGAGAAAGAAACAGACAGAAAGTGAAGTGTCTTCATTTTATCAATGCTAAGCATAATAAATTTCATAACTAATTTTTCTTATTTAACAGATGTATGGTTAAGACAAATTTATACTATGAAAAGATAGTTAAAAAAATAAGAGCACAAATATATGTATAATAATAACATAACAAAGTTCAAGAAGTCGAAGTGGTACGACAGTTCATGTATTCATTCTGATTGATGATATATTGATTAACCAAAAGAAAGTTTATCCTACAGTACTTCCCTTACAATTACAAACATAGAAAGGCTTAAAATGGATTAATAAGGCAGGAATGTTCACCAGAAGGCGATGTGATGACATCAGAAGCTGTAGGATATCGTGAAAATACCTTCTTTAGAGGATCAAGCTCCAGAACTAATGAAGGTGATGGTCGCAGACGACAGTTGAAGTCAAACGAGTTTCAGATAATCAGTGGAACGGTGATATGTTTGCCGTCGATCTACAAATAAAAGCTTTCATTGTCGTGAAATAACTGTAAATAGCCCTGCATAAAGATTAGTATTCTGGACATGGTCGATACTAAAGAATGAGTCATTGTGAGGTTATTTGTGGACCTAGGCAATGAGGCATACCAAGATGTGGAAACAGTGTGTGTGCGTGTGATTATAATAATAATTTTAAATCAAGAGAAGATATCCTTATCATTTTAAGAATCTTATAAATTACAACAAATAATAAATTTGGTGCTCTCGTTATTTATCTTCTTAAATCATCTGTACTTATACTTAGAACATCTCCAAACAGAACAATATTTAATGCCTTTGTTAAGCAAATTTTACTAAGAGTTTTTTAGTGTGGTCTTAGAACTTCTTCTTATTTTAAATGTTTGAAAAGATGGTAATGTTCTATATTTTATTTAAATATTACAACACTTTTTCATAAGAATATGGCTTTTATTAGATGTAAAGGAAGTGTTATATATAGTAAGAAGTTCGTGGATTGGATCTAAATCAATACATACTAATGAGAAATATTACCAATTTTTTCTTAAACTGTCGCAAATATTATTACATGATCTACGAAATGCCCGATGAATGTCTACTCTGTTGTACAATATTGCATTTGAAGTAAGAAAAACTTGAAATAATATTTTTTTCTCTAAGTTTTGAATTGAAATTATTATTACTATAATTATTTTCTTAGAAAATTTTGAGAAACAATGTGTCTTACATAATTTTAAAATTTACAAAATAATATTTATCTAAAAGGTAAAATCTTCCAAGGAGAACAATACTAATACCTGCAACAATAATTTTCGTCATGCTACATTGTTCTCGCTTCTAGAATATATCCAAGGACATTCAATTTACTCCCACAAACTCTAACAAAAGCTGGAAGTCAAAGCTAACTTCCGTTACTGCAGAAACCATCGATAAATAGATTAAATAGAGGATATTTCGGTTATCATTTTTTTTCAGGATGAAATACATTGTAATGGCTGAAATTCCAGAGGAAAGGTTTAGAAGGAATAAACGAATCATGCAAGACATTGTAATATTTCACAGAGGTAATACAAAAAGAAGGTAATAACACTCTACTAATTTTGATAAGGTTAAAATTCCTTATTTAATCGAAATAAAATTTAAAATTGGAAGATCAACTTAATTAATTTTCATAAAATAAGTTGAATGTATTCTGTATGTTTTTTCCAGATTTAAATTTATCAAATCTACTGCTCACCTTCGCTGTACCTGCCTGCCGCTGCCGCCAGCCTTAGTAACGCCAGCGCCAGCGCCGCGCGCGCCCTTGCCGCCTTAGCAAATCCACTTCTGCATTTTGACAAAGGTAGCCGCCGCTTTACCAGCCTGCTGCCATCACTTTATTTTCATGCTGTCAAACCATCATCGCCTTTCCAAAACTGCCCGTGCGCCATAACAGCCGTACCATGCCGCTTGTAACAAAAACATCATCAGGCCGCTGCTAAGTATAGAATAAAGTCGTTTTGTAGTTTGTTTAAAAATGGAAAAACCAAGTTTCGATGTTCTGATAAAACATTGTTTTTTAATGAGTAAAACACCATGCAAGCTGAAACAATGGATTGAAAAATGTTACCGGACTCTTGTCCATCAAAAGCAACGATTTGTCGGTGGTTTGCCGGTTTAAACGTGGTCGTACCGACACAAATGACGCGGAATTATCGGAGTGATTATAACCGACGTTACCTGGAAAATGTAGGTGAAGTGACAAAATTATAATGAAAGATCGTAAAGTGAAGCTCGTGAAGTTGCACGAGATGAGCTGAATATCGTATGGAGATATTTACTGAAAAAAGGTTTTTTGAAGTGAAGTGAAAAGGTTTTTTCAAGTGGGTGCCGCGATTGCTCGATGGAACAAAGCAGCAACGAGTCGATGATTCAGAAAGCTGTTTATCGCTATTCCGCAACAAAAAAAGATTTCTTGCGAAAAAAAAAAATTTGGAAAAAAAAAAAAAAGATTTGGAAAAGCGTTGGAACGATTGTATCACCCTAAAAGGTGATTAACAAAAGGTGTTATGTTGATGAATAAAAAAAAATTTTGCAAAAAAAATATTGTTTTCAATGTTAGACTCGGGAGTTATTGATCGATGTGTTATGTATATGTACAGAATAATAATTGTGTTAAAGATAATATCATGAAAATAGAACTAAACAAAAAAAAATCAATTCTTAGGAGAATAAAGATTTTTTAAGAGCTACAAAATTTAAATGAATTTTATTTTGAATTTAAGATAATGTATCATATATACAGAAGCTTCTTTTATGACGGGATTAATGTGCATTATGCTATACGGAAACTGTTTTATGAGAAGATTTGAATTAGTGTAAACCTAATTAGTTCGTGACACGCTGTTCGGGTAGCCGCAGGAGCCTAGTCCTTAAGGCATCGGACTCGCTGCCTGCGTTTTTCGTTGAGTCATAGGTTCGAGCCTTGATACCACAAAAGACCCACCGCGTAGTCGAGGCTGAAGCAAGTTAAATCTTTTGGGACCCAAAGTCCTCCCGTTGGCATAATGTGGAATTTAGGAGAGATGTGTGCCAGCTCAGATGTCGTCCTCGTCACTTGACTGAGACTCAAAATTACGAGGTCCGTCACTAGTAACCCTCATGTTGCTTCTAGTGTGACGTTAATAATACCAAAACCAAAAGACATGCTACTCGGAAATTTTGTTAATTGATATATATATACCTACTTTATACCTACTCACCTACTTTACGGTACTGTATGGCTCACCTACTTTACGGTACTGTATGACTTTTTTAAAGTTAGTAGCCCTGTTGGGCTTTAATCTTCTATTTGATGTTCTAGCTTGATTACTTCAAGTGCCCAGTGCAATTAATAGTTTAATAAACCTTAAGAATTAGATTTAAAAATATAATTAAGTAATATTAAGTGAACGTTAATGAATTATAACAAAATTTACGAAATTACATGAGGGGGTGGAGGAGTACTGGGTTAAAATGCGTTCGTCCAATCAGGAGACAGCAGCTCTAGTTTTATTCTGGATGATGTGAGGTGGGTGTATCAGTTTTTGGGTTTCAATGAGGGACCCAAAGAGTGTTTTATGATAGGCTGGTAGTTAAGGAGTGTAGTTTTGAAAAAACATTTTGGTGTTCCTTAGGCAGAGTTGTACGGAAATCCGAATCAACTCTGCCGTCAGGATTAATAAGGAGTTTCGAGAAAGGTAATTCTTTCGCGCAGTTTTGGGAATTCATATTTTAAAATTCTGTAGGTTAGAATTCCTAAAATAGATGGATTTGTACTCGAATTTAGATTTTCAAGGAAGTTTTCAGTGATGCTATTTAAATAATTTTTGATAGTTGGGAGGTCAATTGAGTTCTATAGATCTTCGTTTCTCATAAAACATCTTGCATTGCAAATCATTCTTATGATATTGTTTTGCCAAATTTCGATTTTGTTAACGTGAGTTTCAGCTTTCAGTCTCCAGACGGGACAAGCGTAGCTTATGATTGGACGCAGAAGTTGTTTATAGACAAGCAACTTATATTAAAAGTTTAACGTGGAGTTTCGACGTATTAGTGGGATTAATTTATTCGGAGGCATGTTGAAACTTTATTTGTAATTGTGTGACGTGTTGATCAAAAGTGATTCCTTTGTCAAGTATTACGCTAAGATATTTGGCTGTTTGTAACCATGGTATTTTCTTGTTAAGTAAATAAATGGTTGGTGGGAGTATTTTTGGTCTCCTTTTGGAAACTTTTAGAGATATTTTTCATTTGAAGTAGCAATACTCTAAGCAAGTGAGGTGTCTGTTTAAGTGGTGGCCTACAGTTGTTGGATTTTAATGTTTTGCAAGTATCGCTGTGTCGTCTGCGTAAATGCAGATAATTGTTTTGTCGTGTCTAGGCATATCGTTCACGTAATTTTGGAAAAAGGCAGGACCCAAATGTGAGCCCAGAGGGACGCCCGCGCAAATTAATCGTGAAGTGGAGAATTTATTATTAATTCTTACAACAAAGGATCTATTTTTAGGTATGAATTTATTAGGGGTATTTGGTGGAGTTAGAATCTATTTTTGATCGTTTTATATATGAGTCCTTCATGCCAGACTCGGTAGAAAACCATTTTCGATATCGAGGAAAACAGCCCCTGCTTTTTCTCTATTCCTTAGACCTGCTTTGACAAATTCCACTA
>BMAW01020645.1:0-16811 GCA_019974015.1 Nephila pilipes
TGTAAGACGCTAGAACGTATGGTCAATGCCCGTCTCGTATATCAATTGGAAAAGAATCAATGCATTCCTCCGTTTCAGAGTGGCTTCCGTAAAGGAAGATCCACAGTAGATAACATCCTTCTACTCGAAAGTCAGATTCGTTCTGCTTTCGTACGGAGGAATCATTTGGTTTCTATTTTCTTTGATATCGAAAAGGCATATGACCGTACGTGGCGCTATGGGATTCTGCGCACTCTTTACGATTATGGTCTGAGAGGCAATTTACCTCTTTTTATTAAAATGTTTTTAAATTTCAGATCATTTAAAGTACGGGTTGGTAATATTTTATCTTCATCTTTTATTCAATTTGAAGGAGTTCCTCAGGGGAGCATTTTGAGCCCCACTCTTTTTATTTGTCATCTGTCACCAATACTTTCTCATCTTCAACCATCAGTTCATGGCTCATTATACGTGGACGATCTGCAGATTTCCTGCGAAGGATCGTCAATGCGTATTATTGAGCGACGACTTCAGACCGCAGTCAATAACCTGGTTACATGGTGTGACGCAAATGGGCATAGTATTTCTCCCAGTAAGAGTAGTTGCGTGCATTTTTGTAGGAAACGGGGCCTCCATCCCGATCCTGACATTCGTATCCGTAATACGTCTATTCCTGTCGTCCCTGACGTCCGCTTCCTCGGAGTAATTTTCGACCGCAAACTCACTTTCCTTCCGCACATTTTATATAATCGGAGGAAGTGTGAGAAATCCCTTAACATCTTGAAGGTGTTATCCAACACCTCTTGGGGAGCGGATCGAACTTCATTACTCCGAGTGTATCAGTCGGTGATTCTGTCTCGGATCGACTACGGATGTATCGTTTACGGATCTGCCTGCAAAACTACCTTGCGGAAGCTTGACCCAGTCCACCATAATGCTCTGAGAATCTGCTGTGGTGCGTTCCGAACGTCACCTGTGCAGAGTCTCTATGTCATTTGTAACCAGCTACCTTTGGCTTCGCGGCGCCTGAAACTGTCGCTCTATTATCATTTCAAAATGTCATCTCTCCCATCTCACCCATTACAGAATATCACTACCAGCCCGTCTTTAAGGAGATTGTACAGTGCTCGACCTTCTTTCATCCGTCCTTTTTCTGAAAGGGTGAAAGACTTCTTCGAGGAATTCAGCCTACATGACTTGGGTATTCAACAAAGAAATTTTATTAAATTTCCACCCTGGAATGTTCCAAGGTTTACTTTCCATAACCCTTTTGCTTTATTCAGCAAATCCAACACATGTCCCATTGTTCTCCAGAGAATCTTTGCCTTCCATCGCTGTCAGTATGAGGATTATATTCCTATATACACGGATGGATCGAAAGGAACTGGATACGTCGGCTGCGGTGTCGTTTCAAACGACATCAGGCACAGTTACCGGCTCGACTCTTCCTGCAGTGTCTACACTGCCGAAGCAGTCGTCATCTACTGTGCCCTGAAATTAGTCGAGACATCCAGTTCTCGAATGTTCGTTGTATATACTGACAGCAGGAGCGTCCTGGAAACATTGGTACATCTGGACTATAGAAGTCATCCTATCGTGGTTGAAATTGCCGGAATTATTTGTCAGCTTTATAGCAGGGGTTATGACATAAAATTCTGCTGGATACCTAGTCATGTAGGTATTTTAGGAAATGAACAAGCGGACTCGGCTGCACGTTCGGCAACGAATCCTCTGCAGCTCGCAGTCCCATTTGAGGACATTCGACGTCATATTTTAATGCTCATTCATCAGACATGGCAGGAATCTTGGAGTCTTCAGATAAATAACAAATTACACTCGGTGAAGCCGATTATTGGAGAATGGCCTGTATTTCCAGTGCGAAGAGCCGATGTCAGATTGACTCGCTTTCGCATTGGACATACTCGTTTTACTCACAAACATCTTTTGTTTGGAGAAGATGCTCCCGAGTGTCCTTCCTGTCATGTCCCTTACTCTATTCATCACATTTTAATTGACTGTCCGGTGTTTGATCATCATCGCCGGACTTTTTTTCATTCATCTGTTTTAAATCTATCTGACTTGGTGGGGGAAAACCCCCACCATAATTTATTTGCCTTTTTACGTCATATTGGCCTTTTACACCACATTTGATTTTTAACATTTTATCTTTTGTGTGTTTCTTGTGTTGGTCTTGTTCTTTTAATGCCGTTAAATGTTAATCGATTTTAACAAGTGTTTGGCGCAGCATAGCCTGCTTTGGCTCTTGAGCCATTAAAATCGACTGTCACTCACTCACTCACTCAATTTAATAATTTATGGTTTCCTTTAATTTTAACACCGTAAAAGTTTACTATTGTTCATTTCTCGATATTTCATCACTTTAATTCTTATATTTAATTCAGTAATTTAATAATAATTATTTAAAAGGCGGATTTTGGGTGGCTAAATCTGTTCTTTGCATTGAACTTCTTTACGATTAAAATTTAATTATCTATTATAAAATCTTACTTCTAAAGTTTCTTCCTTCCCTTAGAGGGCAGCACGAGCATAAGATTACTTACTGTCTATTCCGTAATTCTGAACACCTCGCGTGTCTTCTAAATTTTTTCACGCAATTTAATTCTTCTCAAAAAGAACTAAAAAAATCGGCAATTATTTTCATCCCCACTTGATATTGAAACTTAAATTTCCTTCATCTTTTAAAACTTTAGTGTTTTTCGGTTGACGTCATCTCGATAGAGATGTTTCTGTAACTGTACCTGTGGTTCTTAAAGCCCCGCCCACACCAACTCGCTTTGGCTATCGCTCCGCCTCCACAATTGACTTTGCACTGATCCGGAACTTCCATTGGCTATGTGATGTTTCCTCGATCCCCGAGCTCACATCAGACCACAATCCGATCATTCTAAACTTTAGCACGAACATACAGCTATCCATTAATGAAAGAAACACACACACAAACTGGGATCTCTTTAGACAAAATTTAAACAAAAACTCTACCCTAAACCTAATCCCATCCAACACAGGTGTTGAAATCGAGGAGAAGGTGTCGCGTCTCACACACGATATCTTACATGCACACGAACAAGCATCAAAACCAATTAACACAAACAAAAAACACTTCATCAGCGACGAATTACGAAGCCTGTTTCGACAGCGAAACAAACTCAGAAAAATATGGCAATTTACCAGAAACCCAACAGACAAAAACACACTTAACAACTTCCCAAACATGATAAAAAGAAAATATACGAATTCACACAAAAATCCTGGGAAGACACTCTACTTGCATTAGACCCCGACGACGGCTCCCTCTGGGGGATGTCAAAGGCTCTAAGAAAGAAGAGATCCCCAGTTTCAACCCTTAAAGGTCCAAATAGTATCGCAAATTCAGATCTAGAAAAAGCTAATCTAATAGCCTCTTCACTTAAAAATCAATTTCAATTAAATAACATTATTAATCCTAAATTTGACAAAGAAACACTTGATGTCGTTCACAACTTTATGAATAATCAAAATAATTTTGCAAACGCTACACCCCTCCCCCCCTACACTACCTTCTGAAATTCTAAAATACACCAAGAAACTTAAAATTAAAAAAGCTCCAGGTAGGGAAGGAGTCACTAATAAAATGGTTAAAGAATTACCTATCAAGACAATTTTTCAAATAACCTCAATTATTAATGACATCTTCAAAATCGGGCATTTCCCTCATTTGTGGAAAAATGCATCTGTTATACCCATTATTAAACCAGGAAAAGACCCCACCCTCCCTGATAGTTACAGACCAATTTCCCTATTACCTATCATTAGCAAAATTGCAGAAAAAATTGTACTTAATAGATTAAAAGATTTCCTCAATTTAAACGATATTTTAATCCATGAACAACATGGATTCCGAGAAAAACTGTTCACATCACACCAGCTTCTCCGTGTCATTGAACACGTTAAGGCCGGTTTGAATAATGGGAAATCAACAGGTGTAATTTTCCTCGACATTCAAAAAGCATTTGATAGAGTTTGGCACGAGGGACTGCTCTTTAAACTAATTAAAATTAAATTAAATCCAAATCTCATAAAACTATTAAATTCATACCTTAAAAATAGAACCTTTGCAGTAAGAGTTAAAAACTCCCACTCCATTACCACTACTACTTCAGCTGGAATAGCTCAAGGGGCGCTTTTAGCCCCAACTTTATTTTCTTTATACGTGAACGACATCCCAAAAGCATTCAACACAACTCTCTGCATGTACGCAGACGACACAGCGATACTAGCACAAAACAAAGAATCACTTTTAGTGGCTCGAGCACTACAAAAACATATAACGCAACTAGAAGACTGGTTCTCCAAATGGAAAATTGCCCTGAATCCATCTAAAACGGAGGCAGTCTTCTTTTCACACAGAACAAAAAATTCACGCCCGGACGTTTTTATCTACAATCACAAGATCACCTGGTCTCAACACACAAAATACTTAGGAGTTATCCTAGATAAAAGATTCACTTTTAATCAACATATCACACAAACAATTAAAAAATTCCGTTCATGCGCATGTTCGGTCTACCCCCTAATCGCTCGGAATTCAAAATTAAGCATTAAAAACAAGTTGCTTATCTATGCTCTGATTCTCAGACCTATTCTCACCTACAGTTGTGCCGTTTGGGTTTTTGCTGCAAACACACACCTTAATAAACTTGAAAAAGCACAAAATAACATTATTAGACAAATTGTAAATGCTAGATGGTTCATGAGAAATACAGACATTTATAACTCAATTAACTTCCCAACAGTAAAAAAAGTTCATACAAAAAACATCCTTTAACTTCTTTAATAATCTCATGAACATAAATAACAACACACTTACAAACATCTCAAACTATGATCCTGACCCAGCTATTAGAAGACCCAAAAATGTTTTACTCGATTCTTATTAAATTCACTCTAATTTCCCAAAATCTTTTTAAATAAAAATATTCCCATTCTGAATCACCCACCTCACACCGCCACACCGAGCCGACCAATCACAACTCTCATACAAACCAGGATATCTTCTCACTCTGAAAACACACACTAACATATAAGCAGCAACCCCATTGGTAAACTGCTTTCACCCCCTCACCTTCACCTACCCTTTCTCCGAAAAAAAAAAAAAGGTTAAATCCAATGCTTTAAAAACTCTCTTTCACTTAATTTTTTCATCCTTTTAAATTTTAAATCATTCTGATAAATTAATTTTACACTATAAAGCCATCCAAAATATCTTTTATGCAATTCTGGGCTGGAAAAAGCCAAAGTCAAGCTTCCCAAACTGCTCTGATATGGAGATTTAGAGTCGTTGGCTCAGGAGCTCCAGTAAAGCCTGTCAACCTATACACCTGTGGATGTCGTATCCTAGTGGTTAAGGCATCGGACTCGCAGCCGACGGTTTCCGTTGAATCGTGGGTTCGAGCCTTGGTGCCACTAAAGACCCTTCGTATAGCCGGGGGCTGATGCACGTTAAAACGGTAGGAGCAACATCTCCTAGATACAAGGCCTCGGCGCTGATTTGTGAACTCACTATTAGTAGGGTAACTTCGTCCATTATCGTATCCGCCTGTACGGAAATCTTCCGATGAATTTTTATAAACTTTCTTCAATTTTTCATAATTAAACTTTCATACACAGTAAATAAAAAAAATCAGTAAATTAATCAAAAAATTGTGTTTCATGTACATAGAGCATTTAAGAATAAGTATGGTTTATTTTTTAAATAATAATCGCAAGTATGTGATCATCAATGTATTCTCTCAATCAAATAATTCATTCAAACTCTTCCTTTGAAATAGTGCTCTCTTGTATTGAGCGTTGTAAATGTTCATTTTCTATTCTTTGCCATCTCTGCTCACATTTTCGAGCAGGATTTGAAGACTTTGAAATATATTTCGGACAGTTTGGAAATATAGTTGGCACAGCCAATTTTTGCAATCTGCAAAGTTTCAAAAGAACATCAATTTTCATTCTTGTTTTCTCGTCGTAAACTTCCGTGTTTCTTCTTATTGCTTCCTCGGCAAAGTGCAATTCACAAACCTAAAATTTAAAAAAATAAATTGTTATACATAAACAGAAAAGATTTCTTAGAATTAACAAAATTTGTTCTGTTGGATTTTTTGTAATTTAGAATGGAACTCTCGTAGGAAGTACCGAAACCATTGTGTTACAACAAAAAAATTTTAACAACTCTCTTCTAGAAAATTGGAACAAACTTTGTTTTTTCATTTGAACTAAGGGAATTTTTGCTTATTTGGCCAGTAGAGGTTTACTATTAAAGCAGACACGTTTCTTGATTCTGTGAAAAGATGATTGGAAAATAAAACAAAATCATCTGTTTGAAATAGCAAAAATACTAGGCATTTTTGGTCTCATAATGTATGTTTGTTTTGGCATATTTTTAAACACATAAAAATTAATTATGGTTACAAAATATTTATTTGACAAACAAGATGCTTCTGTTGTTATAGATAATCAAAAATGAATTACCTATTTCTATTAAGGCAGTCGACATGAAAAAAAAAAATAATAATAAGTTTGTATTTAAATGTCATATTTTCACTAGATATTTTTGTCTCATTAACAACGCTTGTTTTTGGCCCATTTTTATACACATAATTTTTATTACGGTAACAAAATATTTATTTGATAAACAAAACGCTTCTGTCCTTATAAATAAACAAAAATAAATTGCAAATTTTATTAAAAAACTGACATAAAGAAAAAGAAGCGAATGTTTTTTCAAATGTTGTATAGAACTTCGAATTTCTAAAGTTATTTCCATAGCTTATACATATTTATCTAAGTTTTATTGTTTCAATTTTAGAAATAAAGTAATTATCTTCTAAGTGTTTCTCTGTATATTAAACTCCCACATGTCCTTTTTTATGAACAGTTTTAATTATTTTAGTTTGCATACTCTTAGATACAATTATTCCTTCTTTACCGTCAACAGACTTATAGAGAATTTCATACGTTCAAATGAATCTTCATAATTGGAAATTTTCAAAAGGTCTTTAATTGTTTTTATCTCGCTATCCTCGTTCTGAGCTAATATATATTTAGGTAAAACATTTTTCATAGAAAAAATACAAAACATATTAATAGGGAATCAACTTAGAGCATCAACGAGAGACAATTTTGAACTAGATCAGTGTTCTATTACATAATTAAATTCTTCCAGTAATAGCACCCATCGAGCTACTCGCGTACACAAGTTTATTTCATTCATAGTTTTTTGAAACGCTTAGCAGCGGTTAGGATTTTGAATGGTATCCCTAGCAAATATGCACGAAGTTTTTGTTCGTAACTGGAGTACTTATTTTCAGCGTCTGTGGTCTTCTACTCATATGATATGTTGGATGAAAACTATTATCATTTGGAGAGCTTTGTAACAAAATTGCACCATACCCATCCAAGCCATCATCCGTATGTAGTTGAGTTTCATAATTTGGGTTCCATATTTCTAAAGTAGGTTTCTTAGAGAGCAGCATTTTAAGCTTATTAAAATAATTTTTCTCTTCCTCATTGAATCTAAATTTTCAGTCTTTTTTCAAAAGATCACTAAGAGGATTAGCAACAATAGAACAGTTGGGAATGAATTTTCTAAGATATCCGGTTAAGCCTAAAAACTTTGGATTTGTTTAAAATTAGTGGGCTTAGGAAAAGTAATAATAGCTTTGGTTTTTAAAGTGGGTGGACAAATACAACCCTTTTCTACCACTTGTCTCATAAATTCCTTCTTTTCCTTATAAAACTGAGATTTCTTAAAATTAATTTCTAAACCATATCCACACGCATGATTGAGAAAGGGTTTTAGATTTTCAATTATTCCCTTTACATTTGTAGATAATATTATTACATCTTCCATATAGGGTAAAAGAGAGCCATCATCGATTAAAGGTCGAAAAATGGTATTTATGAATCTTTGAAAAACTAATGGGGAGTTGCATAGTCCCAAAGGTACTTTTAAAAATTGATATGTCCTTCATGAATGACGTATATTTTCTACTCTGTTCATTTCAGTTCATATGAAAAAAAAAAACATTTTTTAAATCAATAGTACTAAATACTCGCGATTCCTGTAATCGATCTAAGACATCTTCAATGGTTAGAGAAATCTGTCTTTAACCACAATTTTATTTAGTATTCTATAATCTATACATATTCGTGGATTTCCAGCTTTTTCCCCTAACAATCGCAACTGGACTAGAATATTCAGAAGAACAAGGTTCTATAATATCCTATTTTAACCATTCAGTTATTTAAGAATCAACAATCTTATTTTCCGAAAAAGGTAAACGTTGTGGTTGTGATATATTGGTTCGTTATTTTTAGTTAAAATATTTAATTCTATGTTAGTTGAATGAATCTTCTTTGGTTGGGAGTTTAATATAATACAAGGAAAGTACGTGCCATCTATTTTTTGAACATATTTCTTGAATTGAAAACGTTCAGATAATTCCAATGCGGCTTTCAGAAAGAACTTCCCCTTAAAAGGGGAGACCCATTGGTTGTTAGGGCCTTCCGGAACCGCAAACGTCCCCACAGCCCAGGTGATCAACACTCTATCTGGTCCTTTTGTCAGACGACACTTATGACTGCCAAAAATTGAAAGGAAATGGGATAATCAATATAGTAAAAACTTCCATACTTAATCAGTGCTTTCTTTCCGAAAGTGCTCGTCCCCAAAAGGTTAATGCGTGTAGGAGCCATCTGTCCCCACACAGGAGAAGCGTATAGTAGAATTGGTCTGATTATTTGTTCGTAGAGCAGAATTTTATTAGGGAGAGTGAGTACAGAATGTTTCCCTATTAGTGGGATACAGTTATGAATTTTTGTCCAGCTTTTATCAATGATGAATTGTATGTGTTTTCTTAAAGTCAATTTTAAGTCCAGGATAACTCCGAGATATTTGATCTCAGCGTACCACGAAATATTGGAGTTAACGAAATTTAATTGGGTGTCAGGAATGGGACACGTCCTCTTTTAAATATAATAACTTTAGCTTTGTTAACGTTTGTAGCAATCTGCCAAAGGGTCATGCATTTTTGAATTATTTTTAAAATACGATTGTAATTTTTTGATGACTACAGTGGGTATTTTATCTTGAATAAGGATTGCTGCATCGTCCGCGAAGAGACAAAGGCTATTGTAAGGACTCTGAAGGAAGTTATATGTAGAGATGATAGAGACTAAATTAGGGGAGAAATGACAGACCCTTGAAGGGTTACAGATTGAATATTACAAATTATAGATAGACAGATAGTTCGCTGTCAAGTCTAACTTGAAAGGTTCTGTTTTTGAGGTATTTATTGACTATGACAATTAAGGTTAATGAGTTTGTAAATTAACCCATCGTGCCAGAGGCGGTCGAAGGCTTTTTGTATGTCCAGGAACATACCCGCAGTGATTTGTTTACAATTGAAACCTTCACTTATGGCATTCTTAACCCAAAGAAGCTGGTGAACGGTAATATGATGGGATCTGAAGCCAAATTTAGAATCAGGTAGAATATTATTAGATAAGGTATGATTGAGTTATCTATTTAAGAGGACTCATTCGAAGATTTCTAGATGGAGTTGAGAAGACTGATAGGGTGATAATCAGAGAGCATGATATAGTTCTGACCAGATGTGGGGAAAGAATGACTGTAGCGTGTTTCCATTTTTTTTTTTGGAAAGTGCCACGAGGTAGTGACAGTGACGGAAATGAGCGATGGTGTGCTAAACGGCAACTTTTCCACGAAGCAGCGTCAGTGCATTAATCGACAACTGCTCGAAGGAGATAAGGTAACATGAAACGGTGATTGTGATGGAAAGATGCAACTGCAATGTTTAGGACAGCGTGCAATTTGCATATTTTCGAAAAAAAAAAGGGGGGTTATTTTTATTTACATAAGATATAAATTAAATGTGTACCCTAAATGATATATAAGAAATAAAAGCATACGCCATTCAAATAAATGACGAAATTAATAAGGTTTTATATGGAATATGCGAGTATTATATATATATATCTGACTGACTCATCACGAGATCTCTAAAACTATACAACCGATTGACTTGGGACTTGGAATTTACCATAGTTACTCATTTTGTGATGCAGACGCTCACTAAGAACGGATTTTAAGCAAGTCTTATATATACTTTTCATCCGTTAATCTACTATTATCCGTTGGTTATGTAAATTTTGGTGACTTTATCGCAAAAAATGGAATAACCGACGCCAAAAGGAATATATTTATTTTTTCTATGTATACAGAGTATTGTCACCAATTAAGTTTACTTGGTGAGATTTGCGCGGGTGGAATGGAAAAATACCAAATAATTTTATATCGAAGCGCTGATGGATGATTGGCAAGAATTTGGCGAAGGAGCTCTTTATGTGAAATTTTGTACATGTCGAAAATAGGAAACGTACATATTTCGCGTTAGAAATAAATGAGCTTGGAATCCCACGGTTGGTGAAAGTGTAGTTTAACTCCAAAATTTAGCGGGATTTTGAAAAATACTAAAATGGCGATTTCTTACTGAGTAGGGCACACGCAAACAATATATATATATATATATATAAGCGAAATAGCACTGACTGACTCATCACAATTTATCTCAAAGACTATGCAACCGATTGACTTGAAATTTAGCACAGTTACTCATTTTGCGATGTAGACGCTCACTAAGACCGAATTTTAAGGAATTCTTATCCAAAATGTAATTTAATCCGTTAATCTACTCTTATCCATCGGTTATGTTATCTTTGGCGACTTTATCGCCAAAAATGACATGGCCGACGCAAAACGGAATATATATTTTTTTAAAGTATACTGTGTATTATCACCAATTAAGTTTACTTCGTGATATTTGCGCGTGCGAAATGGAAAAATACCAAATAATTTTATATCGAAGCACTGATGGAGGATTGGCAAGATTTTGGCGAAGGGGCTCTTTATGTTAAATTCCGTGCATGTCGAAAATAGGAAACGTATATATTTAGCAGAAGAAATAAATAAGTGTAGAACCCCATGGTTGGTGAAAGTGTAATTTAGTTCCAAAACCTAGCAGGATTTTGAAAAATACTAAAATGGCGACTTTTTATGGAGTAGAGCACACGCAAGACAATCTATATATATAAGCGAAATATCACTAAAAAGTTCTGTATAACCATTATTACAGACAATCAATTTCCTAAAATTTTAAATTTAGATTTTCATTATTGTTTAAAAATTGAAAATTTTCTTGATATTTTACGTTTAGGTTCCAAAATATATTATCATCTTCCCAGAGAAGCGGTCTGGTATCAGCTAGTACATATATATGTGTGTGTATATATATACATAATGTGTGACATATTAGTTCACAACACTTACTACTATTGTTTATTTTATTACGTGCAATAACGTCCAGCCTTAGTGTGTAATGCTTATTGAATTCAGTTGCAATAGTTATTTTATTTGAACTAATTAATTAGTGTACTTTTGAGCTTCGGAACATATTTTAATACTTGTACGTATGATTTAATATTTAAAAATTAATAATACTAAATTTTAACTTTGAAGTATTTAACTGATTTTTTACAGTATTTGGTAAGAATGTCTAATGGATAAGATCAGACTATTTTTAAAATATGTTTAATAGTTTGCAGTTCTATGACTTAAAAATTGAATTAAAATAAATGTTTTGTTCTTTTCTTGTATTTTATCCGAGATCAGTATTTACATGACTTGATTTTATTCAGCCCATTAAAAATGATTTTATTGTTATCACGAATGCAGGAGGATAGGAATATTAATGAACTAAATGGGTGTACATAATTTGCATTTTCTTTGGTATTATAACAGAAATCGCGTTGTAACTATATTTATCAACTATTAATTTATAAGAAAAGGAACTAAGTTTTGCAAACTTTTACGGATAGGGGAAAATTATTACATTTTTTAATTCTAAAGTGTATAGATATATACCAATTTTTCGAATGACAAATAAAATTTTTAAATTAAACATTGTTTATTACAAATTTATTGAAATACATACTTTTTTCAGAGGTAAAAATATGAACTTTTTATATTTGCACAAAATTCAACTAAAACTGCATCTGCTAAATTCTACGGTATTTCTGTTTATTGATAATATGTTTGAAATAATTTATTGTATGTGATAATGATATTTGATACAGTATATGATATACTACAATAAATTGTTAATATGCATGTATTAGAAATTAATTTAGTATTTCTGCTTGTTTTAAATCCTGAAATTAACCAAATCCACTTATTTTTTTTTTTATTCAATGTGATATAACGAATATAATTACGACGTTGATTAACATTAATCTATACATAACACTGACCTTTTAATCTAACACTGTTAAAACATTAACCTAATATAACATTAATCTATTCGTCACAATACATGTGTTGTTTTGCTTATTGAAGTCTTAAATTCTTTGCGACACTGATCCGAAAATTGCTTGCCGATTAATTTTTGTTTTAGATGAATTGGATTCGAGTTTATCTGCGTACAATATTACAAAATAAACAAACGGCAACAAATGTCCACTAGGAGGTTCCTGATGTTTTCACTAATAGGTTCTTGCGTACGTTACACGATATTTTTTTTTTTATATCCAAGTCGATTTTTCATCAGATTTAAAAAACAGATTGTCTATTAAAGCCATTCTCAGTTAAAGCTTTCCTGAGTGATAAACATTTTAAAATTAATGCAGTTTAAATTGTTGTCAATTGTCGCAGGGCTCGAAGAAAGGGTAGAGCCACTGGCTTTAACATATCAGATCCAATGGCATCAAAAGCTATCACTCCAGGTGATGGGTGAGTATGACGATGTCGAATGCGCGTTAGCAATGTGCGTTATTCACGATGCCGCCAACGCGGGTGTGACCATCATGAGGGGCTGAACCTGGACTCGTCTGAAAAGACGACGTCACGCCATTGCTGCGTCCAAGTTCGTCATTGGTCTAAACAATGAAGACTCTCCTCTCTGTGATGTAGCATCAAGGATAGCCGAAGCCCAGGTCGTCTAGCTGACAGTCCATGACAACCAGGATATCTTGATACATAAATAGCATATGGCTTCGTTCTTAAACTATCCAAATCGCACCAACTCCTCCGAGTGGTGGAACTCGTTCAAAAAAGGTTTTTACAAGAAACAATACACAGGAGCGGTTTTCCTGGATATTCAGAAAGCATTTGACCGGGTTTGGCACACCGGCCTTCTCTGTAAATTAATTAAATTTAAAAACCCCTACGTAGTTAAATTAATAAACTCTCATCTAAACAATAGAGCTTCTTCGGTCACGATTAACGGGACCTATTGTAATCCAAAATATATAGAAGCTAGGGCCCCTCAAGGTGGAATTTTGTCTCCGACACTATTAAATTATTACGTGATTCCCATTACACCACAACACTCTGCATGTATGCAGACGACACTGCGATACTAGCACGAAATATTAGCCCAAAGGCTATAGGCCATGCACTAAACAGACAACTCACGGAATTAGAAGAATTGTACTCCATTTTTCTTGAAAAATCGCCCTGAATGTTTCCAAGATAGAGGCCATCTTCTTTTCCAGAAACAACAAGATAGAGCCAGATATTTATCTGGCAAATAATCAACTCCCCTGGTCCACAAAATACCCTGGTGTAACATTGGATAAAAAATTCACTTTTAAACAACACATTACACAAACTAAAAAACAGAATAAATCTGTAGTGCATGATATGTTTCCCTTATCTCATGTAAATCTACATTAAGTATACACAATAAACTGTTTAACTATACTTTGATAATTAACCTATCTAGACAGATGCTTGTCCAGTTTGCTCAACTGTGCAGATACTACCTTTGATCTTCTAGAAAAATCACAGACTGTAGTCCTACGTACAATAGTAAAAGTCGACTGGTATATGAGGAACATTGATATCAAAAGATCAATACAATACCTTTCTCTCAAAACCTTCATCAAGAAGCTATCCAGAAAATACTTCCACAAAATAGATACATTCACCAATAGAACAATGCGAGTCATAGAAAAAGACCAGAATAACCAACAACTTCATAGGCAACATGAATTATTTTACTAGATTAATTACCCTTTCATTAAATTTAAACTTCATCAAACTGCACTCAAAAAATTACAGATAACAACCTTGCGTACTGACGATTAGAAATTCACCCTCTCAAAACCACGAGAGAAATTTCTGATCCTATGAAACTACCAGACTGGACAAACAAGCAGGACATTTTTACCACAATGCTGCTTTAAAATTTAATAATTTTCTAAATAAATAATGTCATTTATTAAATTTATTCTTTAAAACTTTTACAAATCTAAATTTTATTATGCTTAAACCAAGCACTCTGCAAACTAGTAAATTTTATGACAAATTACTAATTTGATCTCTTATAATCATAAAATCTTAATACCACAATAATAATTAATCTTTGTATTTTAAATTTAACTTTTTAAATAGTGAATTATAATTGAATACTCAAATGTAATTTCATTAAAAATTTTCAATATTGTTCGTGAACCTCCATGCAAAATATTTATCATTCACTCATAATTTTCTTAACTCCCAAGCAATTGTAATAGCCAATGTTCTGGCTCATCTAAAATAATACTAAATTCTGGGGATTAAAGCCCGAGAGGGTTATGCACCCCAATAACTTGAAATCCACATCTGCAAACGTCGTCGAACTGTTCGTACAGACACTTGTCTTGCAAACGATTCCATTTCTTGACTCAGGGCTCGTGACGTGGATTTGTGATCCATTACGGTGTTCCGTATGACCATCATGGATCCATCGATTCCGTATTTTGCAGAGTCATAGGATCTCGACCGACGCGAGCAACAATACCGGATACGATAAACCGTAATCCTTGTGGCTACAATTTGACCTCTATCAGAGAGAGAAGCATTTCTCCTTAAAATAGGTATCACAACTCTTCAACTGGCAACAACATTCAAATGCAATTTCTTCATTTAAACACTTAGTAGGTGTCGCTAACGGTACCTGCTTTGATTTATTGTGTTGAAAAGCTAATCGTTTGCAAATACAGCATCTTTTTCTCGAGTATATAGCATTTTATACACATGGGAAATAATTGCATCCTTTTTTCAAACTGCGCGATCTATAAAATATCATGAAAAGAGCGAATCTAATAGCAACATGAAGGCTCGAGCGAAGGAGAAGACCGAAGTTCTAAAGGTATTAAGGGGACCAGTGGACTCTACACAACTTCCCCCAAAATTATTGAATAAGAATTACGAAATTTTGTTACATATACACTGGAACTTAACTAGGTTCGAATGTTTTTCAAAAACTATTTTTTTAGTTTTTTTGTAAATTAAAAAAAAAACTAATTTAATTGTAAATTTTAAATGCTCTATGCGTTCCCAATTTTTAATTTCCCTCCTCCTTTCATATATTACTACTTATAACTACATTTAACACACATCTAGGAGTGCGTATTTTGCAATTTTTTTCACGTGTACTTCTTTTCATCAAAATTTCAGATTTATTAAAATAAAAGTGGCTTTTTACTATCTAAATAAAATGAATACCAAGATTTATTTTAGTATATATTAGGATTCTATAAAAGAAATTTCATACAGTTTGCTCAAAAATTAAGATGTATGGAGCATTTTAAAGACACGTCGATCAGAAAGGAAAAAAAGTTTCGAGAAAGACATTTTATTTATGTTACTACTAACTATTCATTTTACTAAGCAAAAGACGTGTTAATGCTACATTATTCACTTACAAGCATATTTTGCTTAATTGTTTTAAAAGTGAACTTAAACAATGTGACATTGTTGAGTTTTCATAAATTAGTCCTCGAAATTAGCACAAATAACTAATTCACAGGAAAATAAGCCGTAAAATTTGCCACAACCATATATTTCACCTTCTGTTTTTAATGGTTTCTCTAGCCATCATTGATTTAAAGTTTCTCAGTAATTATATACATAGTTTGCTCTTTTTTTCTCACACTCACTCCGAGATAAAGCGTCGTTTATCGCGTTTTTGAGTAATACCCCCAGGTACAGCATTTAATTCATTCGATTTTATTTAGTTTTTATTAACGTCGCACTAGAAGCAACACGAGGGCTATTGGCGACGGACCTCGTAATTTTGAACCACGGTCAAGTGACGAGGAAGACACCTGAGCTGGCACCCCCTCTCCTAACATCCACACCACGTCTACGGGGGGACTTTGGGCCCCGAACAGATTCAACGTGCATCAGCCCCGGCTACACGGCGGGTCTTTGGCGGCCAAGGATAGAACCCGCGACTGAACGAAAACCGTCGGTCGCTAGTCCACGATCTTGACCACTAGGCTACAGCGGCCCATCATTCGGTTCTATAGTAAGACTATTAAAACTGCAGAAATTAAAATCCCTTATATCAGAAAGTACACTCGTGGACAAAAAAATTAGCGCACCAAGAAATAATTGCGGGATCGTAACGAAACTTGGCATTAAGGTACATGTTGGGAAGATGTGCAAATGATTAGAAATGCAGCGTGATTGCGCATTACGTATAGCCGGTAGAGGGCGTTTAACGTCATTCTCCGTGGAGTATAAAACAGGTAACCAAAGCTTGTTTGAGTGTGCTGAATCATTTACAAAGGATGAGCTGAGATAGACACGCCATTACGCCGCTTTCGAAGACAATATGAGCAGCTGTCGCAGTTTGAGAATCATCGGCATGATGGAAGTTGGATGGTCACTAGGCGATTCGTCAATTGGGCCCGCTCTGATTTGTTTGTGAGGAGGT
>BMAW01020649.1:0-15919 GCA_019974015.1 Nephila pilipes
GTTGGGCAAAAATCAGAGAATCGCTCATCATATGGGTCGAAGCGATGTGGCGATTAGAATATTCTGTCAAGAATGGGTATACAATGGCAGATTTTAGCGCATGATGGTAGCGATCGTTCTAGGGCCACAGCAGATCGGGAGGACAGAGTGATTGTCAAATCAGCTGTCACAGCGAATGATTCCTCATTATCAACCATCAGACGCACAACCGGCACACAAATGTCTACCATGACCATTCACAGACAGAAGATAGAGCGAAATCTACGCTCGTATCGTGCGCTACTCCACCTGCCCCTCACTCCTGCTCACTGTCGAGCCAGATTATAGTGGTGCTTCGTTCAATCGGGTTAGAAAGATACTGACTGGGAACGTATAGTGTTTAGTGATGAATCCCGCTTCCAACTGTTCCCTGACGATCATCGAAGACATATCTGGAGACGCCCAGGCCAGCGTGCTGGTCCTGCGTTCACTATTGCACTTCCCACAGGCCCTCAACCATGAGTTATGGAGTGAGGTGCCATTTCCGTTGATAGCCGGACCCTATGGTCATCATTAGAGGCCCACTTACAGCACAGAGGTAAGACGACGACATTTTGAGACTTGTTTTGCTACTGTTTCTTTTGTAGTACCCTGGCATTATTTATCAGTAAGATAATGCCAGACCACATACGGCACGTGTTGCTATGAACTGTCTTAAAGGCTGTCAAACACTTCCTTGGCCAGCCAGATATCTCTCCAATCGAACATGTCTGGGATGTGATGGGAAGGCAACTGCCTCTATCAGGGAATGTTGATGACCTAGCCTGACAATTGGAGCACATTTGGCAAGAAATACCACAGGAGACCATCAGGGAGCTTTATCACTCTATGCCACGTCGTGTTGCAGTTTACATCCAGGCTAGAGGTGGATCAACACCTTATTGAGCTCGATACTTTGTAACTATGTAATTCTGAACTAAATCATTCGATTTTTCTGAAATTTTATTCATTTTCTATTTTGTACATAATTTTCCTATTCGAGAATTTTTGTCTCCATCGGACAACTTCTTCTTGGTGAGTTCTTTTTTTTATTGAGTATAGATGGAGGGAGATTTCGTTGCTCTATGTTTTCTGAGGTGTCTCAAAAAGCATAGAGCAACATAGATATGGTGTATGAATAATACGTATGGATTCGATTAGTTGGTGTGTTTTCATTGGACTTTCTCCATTTATTTACCGTTTCGACACCCTGACGTCGTCTCATTTACTGTTACTTCCGTATGTTTATTTGAAATTAGAACATCATTGTTTAAGCCTTAGAATTTTTACCGATACTTTAATACCACTTGTTTATTTGCTGAGTTTATAGGATGTGTGTAGCTACCCATTCCTGATCATTAATTTTTACATTGAAATCGTTTCTCTCCTTTTTGTAATACTTAGCCTGTTTCTGATAGTTTAATCTGCTTTCAGACAGAAATAAAGACACTTGATATGTAGGAATAAAAAAAGCGCATTAAAGACAGCTGCTTTTTTTTTATTACACCCGAGAAAACTATTCGTTTGTAAAGGATTTGTTAAATTGGAGGTGAGAGGAAGGAGGTAGTTTTTGTACGCTAATTTCCTTTATTGCTAGTTTTCAATTTTTCTTTGGTGTTTTTCCTTTTCTTGCCGTTTATATAAGAGGTAAAGAAGTTGTTTCCAATGCATTACGCGACACTGAAAATACAACACCAAGAAGGAGTGGCTAGAAAATTAGGCACATTTCAGGGTAGATGCACAACACCGAATAATGTGAAATGCGCAGCTTTCCAGCGTACGTTGAAGAAGATATAAGGGAAGGAAACAACAGAATATTCTATTTTCGGGCCGTTATTTCTTCCAGGGAAATCATCGTAGAAAATTTGCTTTTGTTTCGGAGGACGCGTGTATTAGCTGAAAATGCCGTTGTCAACTCGTCCAGGCCTTTGTTAACGGAGGCAGTTCCAGCAGATAGACAATTTTACGAGGGGCATGGTGATTGATCTGAGAAGGCAAGTTTGGTCCATACAGCAAATCTCAGCTGAAACACACCTGGACCCATCCACAGTGTATCGGCTGTGGCGAAGATTGTTGGAACAAGGAATTGTAACAATTTGGAGGGGTGATGGTACAGTCAGAGTGACATCAGCACACGTGGATCGACGCATCCGCCGACAAGTGGTGGTGGACCCGAAATCCACTTCTACCTCCATTCTGTAACATGTTTAAGATACCCTGGAAGTTTCCATATCGACCAGAACCATTTCCCGATTGGTTGCTAGCGGCCTGCGTTTATGATGTCCGATAAGAAGACTGTCATTGACGCAACAGATAGATGGCAACGTCAGAATTGATGCCAGGCTTGAGCGATGTGGACGACGGAATGTCACAGGGTCGTGTTTTCAGATAAGTCACGTTTTTGTTTTTCCAATGATAGTCATCACGTACGAGTGTGGCGTCGACGTGGAAACAGGTCCGATCCGGCAACAATTTTGGAGTGCCTCATCGTTGGACAACGTGGTATCATGGCTTGGGGCGCAATTTCGTACGATTCCAAGTCACCTCTAGTTCTTATTCAGGGCATTAGGACGGCCTAACGATACGTGGATGATGTGCTATCGCCAGTGAGACCCCCCCCCCAGCATCAGGGGGCCCAATGCCTTTTATCAGCAGGATATCGCCCACCCGCCCACTGCTCGCATCAGCCAACGTGCTTTGAAAGGTATACAGATGCTTCCCTAGCCACCGTTCTCTTCTGATATTTCACCAATTGAACACATTTGGAATGGGATTGGACGCCATTTGCCCCCCCCCCTGCCACTGTTGGATTCAGAAGACGAACTGTAGCAAATGGTTGACAGGGAATGGAGAGCCATTCTCCAGAAAGCCATCAATACTCTCATTGACGTGTTGCTTCATGTATCCCCGTCCACGGTGTTCCTACAATCTACAGAGCCAACGCTTTTCTCGCTCTGTATTATGCATATCATTTCGAAATGAAAATCACTTATTGTTCGTTGCTGTCTCTCTCTGTCTGCCGAGTTTCATCTTTCTCTGGCCACTCCTTCTTTGTGCTGCATTTTAAATATCGCGTATTGAATTTCAGTTGGACTTGTAAGTTCATGAGTTATAATTCATTTTTATTTTTGGATAACTCGCGGAGTCTTAAGCTGAGTCACTCTACGTTCTAGATAACGGATATTGATTGTAAGATTAGCCGGACTAAAAAAAAATTATAACTTATATTAAAAAATTTTAATGCCACTTAGTCCTTCATATACTTCATGTTACACAATTTCAAAACATTTATCCGAAGTCCTTTCTGAAATTGAAGAACGCGCGTACGCAGATCACTAAAGATAATTACAATAATATCCATGCATCACAACTGTTACATTCTGCTACCTGCCACGCCACCAAACAAACCACGCCACCGAGCTGAGGAAATATAAGGATTGCTGAAGTGAAGAGAGAAAAAGAATGGCGGCTACGACCGGTAGCATGACGAACAAAAATGGCTGAAACAACAGTTAAATGTTTAGTGTTAGTGAGTTTTGAATATTGTATGTGTTGTGTGACTATTTACAATAAATAAAAACTTTAGCCGCTAAAGTTGGACTATTTGATTGTGTATCTGGTATTGAATGAAATCTTCAGAAATGTAACTAAGAGCCTACAGCGGACCAATGAAATATTATTTTGATGAACAAGGAGAAATGACGAATAAAAACATGATGGACGTAGGAGATACTATAAAAACCCGTAAGTGAAGAACTGGGAATTGGAACATTACTGACATTTCTGTAATGTAAGAGAATAAATAAAGATAATCACCCTTCCCTAAATCAAATTGCATCCTGAAATAAAAGGCAAGATTTCCAGTAATACTAACATTACCAACGTGTCATTTACTCGTTACAGTAAAATAAAGTTCTGCTCCTCATATCCCGTATGCTCAGCTGAAATTCTAAGATTAGATCAAATCTCAAATACCAGTATAATAAGAGAAGGTTTCAAATCCTTATTCCTTTCTGACTAAATACCAACGAATGTACTAATGGCAGATTTGGTAACAGAGTTACAACCTACAGATAATATTGAAACTGTTGAAATGCCTCGCTTCATTAAATTTGGCAGTCGTCAAGAGGTTTCCTCTGATTTGATTGCCATTCTAGGTATGAATCTATCAGAATGTATTTAGCTTTTGTTATCTGTCACTGTATCTAAAATTTTATAAGCAAACCCTGTCATTGTAACAAAGGTTTTAGCTTTTCATCTTTCCCGACTTAGGGAAAAAAATGCAATAAGTTTTATCAGTGCAGTGGACCACACAGGCAGTGTACGAACGCTTTAAACTGCATTAATTGTAAAGGAAATAAATCAACCAATTCACCTCTTTGTCCTTCATTCACTAAGGAAAAATTATATTGAAATTTTAATATACTTATAATTTAACTTTGGGTGTGGTAAGACAAAAATTCAGTGAAACTCAATCTGAGAGTTATTCAACGATATTGAAAATACCAGCAACAAGTCCCAATATACAAGATCTAAAAAAAGGTTTGAAAACAAGGTGTCAAATTTTCAAGTAGCTTTGGAAAAACAAACAATGGCTTTTTTAGAAACAGTTTAATAAATTATGGAAATTATATATTCACAATTATATAATATTTTAGATCCAGGAAAACTTTCTACATCACTTATCAGGGGTAAAAAAACCGGTTAAGTGTTTCAGAAATTTTGAGTAACCATTCCAGGGGAATCTCATCACATAGACGATGCCTCTAATAATATACTGATACAAAAGTTTCAAATTTCGGATGTAGGTGTAACGGGTGAATTCTGTCAAATATGGAGGATAGTGGCAAATGTCACTTTATTCACAAATCTTCAGGACAGGACGAATATATAAGTAAAAATACTTGGTCAGAAAAACAGCACAAAAGAAAACGCAATACTTATATAGATTAGCGACACAGATATAAGAACTTGTGCAGATCAGCAACACAAACACATACAAAACAGCACTTATAATAACATTCAACTCACCAGCTTAGTAGTTCGCACGACGGACAAATCTCCTCTGTATTACTTAGCACTTGAAAGGCAGATTCCAAAACCAGACTACTCTGTCTCAGGCTCACAGTGTATTTATACCTGTTCCTGCCAGGTGTGACGTCACAGGGAAAAGTCTAGAAAAATCTAAAACTTTCAATCTAACTGAGTTTTCACCAAAATTTCAGACATGAATCCGTTTTGTCGTCGAGTCGTCAAGTTTCTCGAAAAGGGGCCAAAATGGTAGCCAAACCCGTCATCAAACTTAAGAGGTAAATGCTTTAACTTTCTTCGACTCTGAAAAAATCTCTGTAATTTCTCTTTTCCTTTTTGTGAACCGTTGCAGGGAAGCTTCATCTCGGAATCGTAACAATAGACATTGGATAACTATGAAATAAATTGTTTGTAAAAAAGTTTCTTACTTCACCTTTAAGTTTTTATGTGAATAAATATACCTCACAAAAATGTAAATGTTTTTTCCTATCCTCTCATGGAGAGATTAGAAATTTTTATATTTTACTTTTCCTTTCATTTTCGTTTTCTCAGCAATGGAATTATATAACCATGAAGAAGAAATCATTTATTCTCCGCATCCCTCCCTTTACACAAACAGACATTTGGATTTTTAGGGAAACTTTTTTAAAACCAGACGATAGATTGTTTTTGCAAGAAATATTTTCATACATGATAGTCTTCACAGACCAGGAGAAGGATTGCTAATAGCAGTCCAATAGATTTCTATACTGTTTGCTCAATTTGAAATGTTAGTTTACCATATGAATATTAAT
Organism: Nephila pilipes; assembly: GCA_019974015.1. NCBI lineage: Eukaryota > Metazoa > Arthropoda > Arachnida > Araneae > Nephilidae > Nephila > Nephila pilipes. Next base: position 5,844 of record BMAW01020649.1, read on the forward strand.
AATTTCTTCTTTTATATTATAAATTGATATGCATCTAGGGGACTCATTTTTTTAAAATTAAATCCTATTTAGAATTTTTGACAGACTCAGTCTTCCTCTTCGTAGATTTTAATCTTTATCACCCGATGTGGGGCTCCAATCACATTTCACAATATTAATAATTTTGTGGAATGGTTAACTGACTTCAGTTTTATTTTTTTAGCACTACGGCTCCAACACACATAAGTATTTTGGGTACTATTACACTCATATATCTTACCCACTAGTCTTCCAAACTATTTGGATACATAAATATTTACGTAGTAGATATTACCTTCAATATTGATCACTTCCCTATCATCAAAGAATTGAATTTTCTCAGCCTTCATAAGTGAAACGTAAAATGGTGGTTTATTATTTACAACATCTCTGATATTGTTGCTTTTGAACAATTTTAAGTAACATTCGAAAAATTAAAATTTCCAATAGATAATTCCTTCCTTGGTGGAACTGCATGTAATAACTTCTATATACTTAAGAAAATTTTCTGAAGAAAGGCTATTCACAACATCTGTCCCCATTCAATAAAAGTCATATGTTAACTTTCCTACTTAGAGCCTGCCTCTAGAGGGCGTTCATTTGTAAAGGGAGAGAGTGTGATGTCACACGATACCCTCAGTCGGGACCTGACCGAATCTCCGAGAGGAGCTGTTGTAAACGAGCGGTAGTAAGAAGAATAAATATTGTTGTTGTTATACAACCCGATGTGTTTTTTGTCTAAGGACAACCGTGAACTGAAATCTGAAATGATGATGATTAGTAGTTAGTTTTAGTAATAGAGTTAGAAGTGAGTTTATAATAATCAGAAGCGGGATTACACCCACCAGAACTGCGAGGAACAAAAAAAAGAAGGTAAATCATTTTCGTTTAACCTTATGCATGTGCTAAGAAGTAATTTATTTTGAATAATTTTGAAAAGTATAGAAATAGTGTTAAACATGTCGTTCCTCTCAAAAGGACGTAAAAGTGATTTAGTCGAGCTTGCACTTGAATTAGATGAAAGTGTCCCTTCGGACGCTACCAATGTGACAATAAGAGCCATCATACTTAATAGCGACAGCTATGAAGAAGTTTTCGCGAGAGGATGTCTCGAGAGAATAATTGAGGAGAGGATTGAAAAAGAACAAAGGTTAGAAAGGGAGAGGATTGAAAAAGAACAAAGGTTAGACAGAGATAAGGAGATGCAATTTGAACTAGAAAAATTAAGATTAAATAGAACGGAATCCCAAACGCGAGCTGATAGTGATATTATTGGTTCAGAAATAAATAAGAGCCCATTTGAATTAAGAAATCTGGTTCAAAATTTTGATTTAAAAGATGGTGAAATATCTTCATTTTTAATTTTATTTGAAAGGCAAGCCAAACGAGTTGGGCTTAGGGAAGAAGATTATGTCAGTCACCTGTTAGGATTCTTACCCTTCGAAATCACGCAACTAATCGCCAGGGAATCAGAAGAAGAAGCGAATGATTACAGACACGTGAAGAGTTTACTGTTAAGGCGATTTAAACTTAGTGCCGAAACGTTTAGGCAAAAATTTATTAATCACGCTAGAGACTCAAAAGACACATGGGCAGATTTTGTTTTTGAAATACGTAACTACTTTAACGAATGGTTAGCAGGCTTAAATGTAAACGATTTCGATTCCTTAAAGGAATTAATTGTCACAGACCAACTGAAAAAACGGGTCCCAAATTTTATGAGGGAACACTTCATTGATTCTTGGCCGAAATTTATTAAAGCAAATGAACTTGCTGAAAAATTAGATGAATACGAAAGCGTTAGAATTGGACTTGAAAATAAAAATCGCCAATTTACAAACTATCGTGATGATCCAAAAAACTATTCACGAACAAATCTAAGGTCCAATAACTATAATACTAACACATTCCATTCTAATAAATTAGAAGAGAGAAACCCAATGAACCATAAATTTAATGTAAGAGGAGGCTCTACAAGACGTACCGATAACTCTAGAACCTTTAATCCAGCAACTAGTAACGATAGAGAACTGAGATGTTTTGCTTGCAACAAGTTCGGTCACGTCTTAAGAGATTGTCCCTTTCCTTGCACATTATGTGAGGAATCGGGACACACAAAAAAATATTGCACAAAAAATAAAAATGAGCCCAGAGCGAATACTTTAAGCGTTTGTGACCGGGAGTCGTCCTCACCCAACAGATACTTGAGAACTGCGCACATAAATAATCACGAGGTCACTGCACTCCTCGATACGGGATCCTCGAGTTGTTTACTGAAAGAATCAGTTGCAGCCAACTTAGGGTTAAAAATTTCCCCCTGCAAGACTAATATATTTTCTTTCGGCAATCAGTTAAACCCGGTTTCCCAGAGTTTAGGGGCGACGGTAATAGATTTCCAGATAGAGGATGTCGTGGGAAAGGATATTTATGTTCTAATCGTTCCGGACTCAACGCAACCGGTAGATCTAATAGTTGGTCGTCCATTTCTAGATCTGTCTTACATTGCGTATGCTAGAGTGGGCGAAAAGTTACACATCGGTTATGCAAAAGATTATCCATTTATAAATTCAGATTATATTGACGTTGCTAATAATAACCAACCCGAACTTTACAGCGTTAGTTCAAATGAAGTAAATATAAATCGAAGTCCAATAACTTTGGAACAAACAAAATTTGATAAAAACTTAACGGAAAAACAGCGACAAGATATTATTCGCTTATTGAATGAGTTTAGAGATTGTTTCGCATTAAATATATCGGAGTTAGGATGCACAAACCTAATGGAAATGGATATCAAGGAAATTGAAGGCTCAAAGCCGGTATGTATGAAGCCCTATCAAACAAATGCCGCCGAAAGAGCAGCTATTAAAAATATCGTAAGCGAATGGAAAGAAAATGGCATAGTCACAGAAACACGTTCACCTTATGCTAGCCCTGTTCTACTTGTACGGAAAAAGACGGGTGAAAATCGCTTAGTCATTGATTATAGACGTTTAAATAGCCAGACGATAAAAGATAAATTTCCCCTACCAAAAATAGATGATTTATTAGAACAATTATACGAGTGCAATCTATTTACAACATTAGACTTAGCACATGGTTACCTCCAAATACCTTTAACAGAAGAAGCAAAATTAAAAACCGCATTTATTACTCCAGATGAAACCGGACAATTTGAACGAATGACATTTGGCTTAACTAACGCCCCTGCAGAATTTCAAAGATTAATGTACCATGCATTAGGAAACTTATGCAACAAAGACGTTTTATGTTATCTTGATGATATCTTAGTCCCGGCGAAGACTTGGCAAGAAATGATCGAGAAATTGATTAAAATATTTGAAGCCTTGCGCGCAGCCAAATTAACTTTAAAGTTATCGAAATGTGAATTTGAAAAACCGGAAGTGGAGTATTTAGGATTTGTTATTAACAGACATGGAATTAAACCAGGAACAAGGAAGGTGGAAGTAATATCTAAATTCCCTCAACCGAAAAATTTGCATGAAATTAGACGTTTTCTCGGAATAACAGGTTTTTTTAGAAGATTCATTCGGAATTACGCGTTTAAGGCCAAACCATTGACTCAATTGACAAAGAAAAATGTAAAGTTTAAGTGGGAAAAAGAGCAAGAACAGTCGTTTATTACATTGAAAAACGAATTAGTAAAACAGCCCATCTTAGCCCTTTATAACCCCGAAGCAAAAACTGAAGTTCACACGGATGCGAGCGCGGATGGAATTGCTGGCATATTACTGCAGCTTGGAAGTGATGATAAGTGGCATCTCGTTTATTGTGTTAGTAAGAAAACTACTGAGGCTGAAAGAAAATATCATTCAAGTAAATTAGAATTAATGGCGATCGTGTGGACATTAGAGCGACTCCGACAGTTTCTTTTAGGTATAAGCTTTACAGTTATAACCGATTGTCAGGCGTTGATTTATATGAATGCGAAAAGGTCAAGTAATCCTCAAATTGCACGATGGAGCCTTCTTATACAAGAATATAGCTTTGAAGTTAAGCACAGGCCAGGTGTTAAAATGGTTCATGTTGATGCAATGAGCAGAGCTCCTGTTTCGGAATCAGACGACACTATGACAAGTCTCATTGAGAGAAAGTTTGAAGTATATCTGACTTTGAGTGAAGATGAACAAGTTCTGATTATTCAACATGCTGACAAAGATTTAAGGAAATTAATAGAAATTTTTAAAAAGCAAGAGTATGAGAGAACTACCGAAGAAAAACAGATGATAAGCAACTATGTTTTCAAAAGCAATAGATTATACAGAAGTGTTAAGGAAAAGGGAAAGGAGAAACTACTCTACGTAATTCCAAAAAGTATGAGGAAAAGCACAGCAGTTAAATTTCATGATCTGATGGGACATTTTTCAGTTGATAGGACAGTGAACAAGATAAAGGAGTTGTACTGGTTTCCATACATGAAACGATATTTAAGAAGGCATATATCTATGTGTTTTGAATGTTTAGTTAACAAGATTCCAGGAGGTAAACAGCAGGGATTTTTACACCCAATTAAGCCGGGGAAAAGACCTTTTTCACTTATACATATAGATCACCTGGGACCGTTTGTGAAAAGTTCTCGAGGTAATCAAGATCTATTGGTCATCATTGACAACTTTACGAGATTCACCCGACTTTATCCTGTTAAGAATACTTCCTCTCAAAACGTACTAAAAGCCTTGAAAAATTTTGTCACAGAATTCGGATTACCTGATAGAATCATCAGTGACAGAGGTTCATGTTATACGTCGCGTCAATTCGAAGAGTATTGCCTCGATAATGGAATAAATCATACGCTGAATTCTACACAACACCCCATGGGAAATGGAATGGTTGAACGAGCTAACAGAACTATCCTCTCTACTATAACAACAGCGATGGAGGATACCAGTCACAAGGATTGGGACTTGAAAATAAAAGAAACAGAAAGGAATTTGAACAATGCCGTCAACAATACAACTGATAAGACTCCATTCGAAATGTTACATGGATATTCTCCGAGGTTCAATGATGGTCTACTTCGAAAACTTGCAGATGAGGATGCTGAAATGTGGAATGACCCAAAAGAACTCCAAAGTGAAACGCGTGGTGTGATTGAAAAGAAGCAACAAAAAATGAAGGAATATTACGACAAGAAGAAGTGTCGGACTGTAACCTTTGAGCCAGGAGAGATAGTGGTTGTTCGACGTCCAGCAAAACCAACAGGGGAGCCTACCAAAACCCAAGCGAAGTACAGAGGGCCGTTAATAGTAACAGAAGTACTCCCAAATGACACCTACAGAATTACTCAACTGGAGGAAAGGCAGAAAGGCCGATTCTACACAACCACAGCTCACGTCAGTCAGCTCAAGGCGTGGAGAAACCATCACGGAGATGATGAAGACGACGACGACTTTTCATACCCCCCGCAGTGTATAGATGAAAACAAGGAAGCTTGCGGCTTGACGCAGCGAAAGAGAGAGAAAAGCGGCAATGCTACTCAAAGACCACAAACACGTTCGTTGACCAAGAGGGAGCCCCTCCCCCCTTCCAAGGCCATATGAACACTAGACTCTCTCCTACCAAGGACTGGGGGTTAACCCCCTAGGAGGAGAGACATACAAATAGACAACGAACGATGACAGAAAATTACCCCCACATCTTTAAAGAGAGGCCGGAGGAAGAAATTGCTGATTGGTGAGATGGTTTTAATTTCTCAAAATTATTTTCTTATAATCAGAGATTTTAATTTCAAAAAGGAACTATGAACTCTTTTCTTTTTGTGGAATTCATTGTGAAAGTTCATGTGTGTGTTTCTGTTCTGCATTAACTTAATGGTCCTTACCTGAATTTAATATTTGTAAAGTATTATTTTGATTAATTATAATCATTTATGAAACAAAAAATTATATTTGTTAGAATTTAATAAATTCCTAAAATTGTGTTTTAACGATTGTATAATGTTAAAGAATTATTTTTTTTTTTCTTTCTGTGTGAATCATTTTGAGACTTTGAAGTCTGTGAAAAACAAGCATTTCCTATACATATGATAATTAATAATCTAAAAGTTATAAGTTCAATATTTTGACATGTGAATTTTATATTTCGAATGATTTGCAGATAATGAAGTAATTCTGTTTTCATCAAGGAAAAATAATATTTTAAATTGTAGGATAACTAAAATTTTTTTTTATAAGCTTTAAATTAGAATTACTACTTGATAGGAATGAAAGATAATTTGTAGTGAAATGTAGATATAAGGGTGATCATGTAAAATGATTTGTGCATGATTATTGATATTTTATCTGTATACGGTAATTGATATCTGCTATTTTAAGTATTTAAAGAATTTAAGTATTGATGTTTGTCTATAGTTATGGATATTTGCTATTTTAAGTATTTGAAGAATTTAAGTATTGATGTTTGTGTATAATTTGATATTTGCTATTTTAAGTGTTTGAGGAATTTAAACATTGATATTTTGTGTATGATAATTAATGATTTTAAAGTGTATCAGTTATTAATGATTTTGTGTTAATTGGAACTGCACAATTGGGACAATTGTATATCAGGATGGCCGAACTGTTAACTTTCCTACTTAGAGCCTGCCTCTAGAGGGCGTTCATTTGTAAAGGGAGAGAGTGTGATGTCACACGATCCCCTCAGTCGGGACCTGACCGAATCTCCGAGAGGAGCTGTTGTAAACGAGCGGTAGTAAGAAGAATAAATATTGTTGTTGTTATACAACCCGATGTGTTTTTTTGTCTAAGGACAACCGTGAACTGAAATCTGAAATGATGATGATTAGTAGTTAGTTTTAGTAATAGAGTTAGAAGTGAGTTTATAATAACTCTAATATACTAGTCTTGGTGTTCAGTTAAGTTTCTGGACAAATGTGACAGATGTAGCAATTACAAGTTTATTGATTCAATGTTAAATGGGAAACAATTGCTCTTTTATTAAAGAAGCTTAACAAAAGTTAAATGACTTGGTCCTTAATACTACAGCGAGTAGAATGCTATTTAAGAGCCCATAAATAAATTCCGTTGCATGCTTGAAGGTAAAAAAGTTCGCAATTCCCACGAATCAGAAGTCCCTTATTTTTTCATTTAAATAAATTCCTAAAAAAGCTAGTCCATGTTATCTTTAAACTTTATATCTTAATTTTCAACTCACATGCACCAAGTGAAAGTGCAAGACGATAAAAGTGGTGATAGACTTTCGCGAATCAAAAACAAACACAAACAAAGGGGGTGTAACAAAATATTGCTCCACAGCAAGTTCTTGGTCTTGATTTAGAGTAATTAATAAAAAGTCCAACTTATGTTTGAAATTAGAAAAAAACGTAATTTTCCTTTAGAAGATTTGCGTTTAAATTGCATCATATCTACAGATCAACCTAGACTCATTATTCCGAAAATACTCACGCAAATTGTTTTTGAAAATGTGCTTTATCTGTCTCATACTAGCACATCGGCAATGTCAAATTTGATTTCCAAACGATTCGTTAGTTCAAAAATGAATTCTAACATATGAGATAGTCTGCGTAACTTAAATGTCAGTGTGCTAAGGAATTGCAGCACATTAAATTTCATCTTGGCACAATTGCCGAGCCGGATGCCTGATTCATTCACATCTATATAGATTTCAATGAATTACTTCCCATTTCCGAAGTTAAAAAATACTGTCTTATTGTTATTTATAGACTCGCTAGAAATGGTCTGAAATGATTCCAAGTTCCCCTATGTCAGCTGAGACAACAGTACGAGCACTTGTCTCAGTAAATCAGAACCAACCACCCTTTCGCATCCACTCTGTTTTGTGAACTCACATATATTTTAAGTGATCACATAATTCATTATTAAGCGTATCCTCTGCAATTAAATGATATGGTGCAAAGATTATACTACCATTTTAAAAATTCTCTTATGGCTCCCGAAAATTTAAAATTTACAGAAATGATACCTCTCGCATTATCAGGTTTGACACTGCTATCAAAAAAATACTGAAATATGATTTGTACACACACACAACTTGTTTAAGGCACCACATTACGTTTGCCATTTAATCCTATAAGAGATGATTATGTTGCAACCACATATGCATCCAATTTAATTTAAATAATGAGAAAACATATTTCCTTAAATTCTAGTTTTTATGGAAATAAAAAAAAATTAAACCGTTCTTTAAATTTCTGATATCATATCATCACTATAGACAGATATAAACCTGCTTACGAATTTTCAGGGATAATTCCTTCAGATGTTACACGATTAGTGACTCATAATGATTAACCTAGCGAACAAACGAAATTAAACGATTAATGAGATCTCGCTACGATGTCAGAATACTCAAATATAGGAGTCCTGTTCATTTTCTAAAGCAACTACGCAAAGAAATTTAAAATTACTTTAAGTTTCTATAATTCTTTTCGTAATAATTTATTTGTATAACATTGCAGTTTTCATTTTGTTTCATTTTCACAGTTTTGCATGCCTATGCTATTGTTATATACAGATTGTAATTGCATTCATTTGGAAGTAATATTCGTTCCCTTAGTCATTGGATGGATACTTTGTGGTGAATGTGGTTGCAATTTTTATGCGCATATTTCTTACTTCAAGCTATACTGTGTCATCACATAGGAAACACTGCTATCCAGATGAGTGTTTTGTAGTTCACTGTATCCTTCTCTCTCTCGGTAATGATACGTTTAAGTGCAGAATGAAGGTCAACGTTATGATTATATTTTAGGTTGTTAATAAATTACTTGTTACTATACTTAAGTGATTTGTTATTATTATGAACCCTTACGCAATCTACGTCTAATCCCTGCACAATCCCCAACAAAGAGAAATAACAAAAGTAATGCTTCTCTTGAAATGAACAGAATGCACTCATTAAAATCAAAAGTCATAATATAAGAGTTGCAAATATTTTTGAAATATAACGTTAAATCCACATTCAATTTATTAAAATAATATTTGGAGATTAAAATATCAGAACTGTAATATCTTATGTACGCGGCCTCCTCTTAATTGACACTTCCAATAGTCGAGACATCTAATCTAAGCTGCCATCTCTCCTCTTAATTTCATAACCAGCATTTTAATAAGAAAGCTAGAAAATGCAATTCTTATCTCCTTCTATCTATATGCATCAACTACAAGAAATTGAAGGTGACACGATGGAAGATAAAGAATCTATAGCACATATAAATATCATATAAGAAGTAAGAAAAGAGTGCACCTCACATAATACATAACTGTTCCTGACACTCTTTTTCCTCTGTTTGGTTTATTTAAGCAAAAAAACAAATTATTAATATGCTTAGCTTCAATAAATTAGTTATATATTATCCATCCTCTTTGAAGAGGTACGACGTATGGAAAGTCGAAGAGATTTGATGTGATATGATTTATTAACGTCTTACTGCGAAGCAACACAGGACTATTGGTGACTAAGTTGGTGTTTTAGTTTATTATTCATAGATTATATTTTAGAAAACAAAAAAAAGCCATGTTAGCTACCTTAGCCTTTATTATCACATTAAGACGTTTCTATTGGGATAAAATAGAGATGCAATAATAATTTTGTAAATTTGACTAGGATAAAGCTTTGATAACCTATTTTTTCTCCTTTATGATCAAAAGGTTCCTTCAAAAAATGGTAAGCTCAAAGGGTTCCTCAAGATTTAAAAGGTTGAATACCACTGCCGTACAGTATTCATCATTCCCTTGAATTGCTAACATGTCTGCATCAATTTGCAAAGCAACTATCTATAGCCATCATGTTCCTTATTCATTTTTCCTTATTCTGTTTATGCGTAACATAATGGTAACATAAAATTCTTCGCCAAACCAGCATCAATGTCCCTTTCATTTGGATGACATAGTTATTGCTTTTTATTTATGAAAATAATTTATCATAATGAAAGCATCTTCGAACACTGTATATTATTGAGGGCATTTTGAATTTAAAAATATTCTATTAGAAATTTAGGAAAACCAAATATTAATTTGCTATAACCATTCTTATGCAGCGTTTGTGGAATGATGTAT
>BMAW01020658.1:0-15840 GCA_019974015.1 Nephila pilipes
AAAAAAGAAAAAAGAAATCAGTGCAAAATCACGGCTGCGGAAAATTTGTCTGGATGGAGGGAACTTGTGAGGGGTAGAAGAATTACCTCGAGCTTCGAGAGAAATGAAGCGTATCGCTAAATTCGGCCCCGATCGAATTTCTTTATGGACAATCGCTGTGTGGTCACAACCTTCTATCTTCTTTCTTTTTTGATTCAAGCTTATTCTTGGTTTTTTCTACCTTCGTTCCTCTTGTTCAGTTTTATTTCTTTTCATATTTTCCAGTTTCTTACATATTGTTTTACTTTCTTATGTTTTCTTTTCTTTTTTAATTTCAGGTGAAGAAAAAAGTTTTCGATTAAAAATAGTCTAAGTTCCTTCAAGTATACAGATATTGTTCAATATGAAATTAGGTCTTCGGAATGAAATTTAAAATAGTTCCATAGAATTTAATTACAATAATCTTTCTGAAGTTGTAGTTGAATATTAAACTATTTATCTATTCATATCCTATAGTACCACCTGATAAGAGACACCTAACGTACCAGAAATTTTGTCACATAAATAGTGGTGTCGCGTATTAAGAATTACGTGCATATACTATTTAAATTGACCTACATTAACAGAATTATCCAAAAACATAGGTGTTCCTTATTTAGAGGTGTCCCTTACGAGAGCTACTGCTGTATAAGTTATACATATTTCATTTCTTTTCCTAAATACTGCCTTCATTTTTTGAGAACTTTCCAGTGATGCATTGCTAAAAAGTTTGAAAATATTTAAAGCGATTAAGCAATTATCTAATGTATTTCCTGTCACTGTTGTCTTGGCTAAAGTCGGATATTTGATTAAAATGAAGCAGGTGCCAAATGGTTGCTTTGTTCTCCTTCTGTATCGCTTATTTACTCAAAGTTTTCGCTTAAGTTTGGTCCCAATCGAGCTAATTCTGATGACATTGTCCTGCTATTTTATCATTCCAACCCAAATGCGAGAGTTCCTTACCCTTATTGTGTTCAGTTTCCCTTATTTTCTGAGATGTTAAGAAATTCTTATGTTTAGCTTAGTATACAAAAGTTACATCCATTAATTTTATAAATGAATATGTGTTCTAAAATGTCAGTTTCTCCTCTTTTACTCTCAATTTAGACATTTAGACAGTTTGGATGTTCTAGAATTCCAAATATTTATTTATTGGCCTCAAAGTGTTATCATTTACATGTTATTTTAAAAAGCAATTAAACCCAACATTATGTTATATTCATATTTTTTATCGTCGTTGAATGTGCTTACAACATAAGATAATAGCATTCTGTATCATCCTTTTGAAAATGAATTTCAAATAAGTTAATTTTGCTTAAATTACCAAATAAACTATCAAATTAATTGTATAATTAATGTAAATAGTGTACGTATACCTATCACCCATTTTCTTCTTTACATACTTTTAACCATTTCTTTATAATCTTATTTGTTTTAATATTAAAATTTAATTCATAGTATAACTCATATTATTATACAGATTAATAAAGATCAATGATGTACAAACTGAAGCCAAAAACTTGCTGGGCTTTAGATCTACAGACAATCTGCGCGAGCGCAAGATCTAACATATAGCTTGTTATCATATCGCGGTTATCTCAACTGGTAATGTTTTGGAATTACGTGTTGCCGATATGACGTCATCCCACGCATCTGGCAAGGGGAATCGGGAATTTGCATTCGACGGTATTTTTCAGTTACGTCATACGAAGTTATTTTTTCATTGGATGACGATTCTTAACTGTCAAGTTGACGGTGTCGAATGTAGATTCCGGATATATATATATATATATGTAATGGTGATGAGAACTTAGATGATTGATGAGACTATCGCTATGATTGTAGTGTGACTTGACTGTGATACTGTAGCCTTTGACTTAACGAGTAATGATAGTGATTCGAGTCTTGTAAATATAAATAAAATTACATTTTAAAATATCAGCATCTGTCTTACTCTGCTTGTGGCATTAATTATAAAGGGCCAATTTAGGTAGGCCAACATAGCCGAGGCAAGTGACATTTCAATTTTCCTCTCTTACCTCTATGTCGACTGCGAACAACTTGGTTAAAAGTGACTTTCGTTCGGTTCTGACTTCGTATTTACAACATTAAGTGTATTAAAAGAGGATGCAAAATTTCTACTCAAACTCGAAACTCAACCACAGAAACTCAATCTTTCATTTCAGTATACAATGAAGAAAGTTCATTGAATCGTTGAAGTGAATTCTCTGGCTTTTGACTGGTTTAATCAGTTCAAAGAAAGACGAGAAGATATAGAAGATGATCCAGATCCAGGATAAAATACCAAGTTAACGAAGAAAAAATGAAAAAAAAAATCAGTGTTTTGATCTTAAAACACCATCGCTTGAGAATTCACGCATTTGCCGAAACCATAGAAAAACAACCAATAATCTGCACTGCAGATTTTGTGCAAATTGCGGATAAACATGCAATTAAATCCTCATTAGAGCAACGACCAGGCCCTTACAGCAATATCTATCAATACATGCATAGGCATGTACATAAGACATGTACACAAGATCCCTGTTTTTGAACATCCACTATATTCACTTGATCTTACCCCTTGTGACTTTTTTCTATTGTCTGAGTTGAACTCAGCACTGAAAGGAACAAGATTTGAGATAGGTCAAGCTGTAAAATACAAAGCCATGGGCATCATGAATATGCTTTCAGAAAATGACTTCCAACACTGATTCGTCCAAGGGAAAAATCGCATTGGAATAATTTAGGAATTGCGGAGGAGTGTGCATATTGAAAGGATAAAAGACAATTTAAACTTAGGAAGAATTAAATATAAGGGTATTTATATCACTAATCCATCTTCATCCGCATCGTGTTTATATATATATATATATATATATATACTCACACCTATGAGTGTAATGAGCTTGTAAATCCTTTCATACACAGATATATATATATATGAAAGATGTTACAAACACATTTAGATTAAGATAATGCAGTTGTGTCGTAGTCGTGGAGATAGCAGTTGATTGTGAACAGAATGAAACAGTTGTTTATTTAAGTTGATTGCATTTCATATATGGACACATACGAGGACCTCAGAACAGAAGTTGACATCATAAGCAGCGCGTCTTAAGCGGAAATTATCATTACACGAAAAGAGAGTGACAATTCGAGTCACAGTATTTATAGCTAGAGTGAAAGATGTAAGGAGTATGAGAGTCTGGTTGAGATGATTTAGTTGGGCGTTAAATCTAATGTTCGTCACAAAGAGAAACACGTTTAAATTTAAATGGTCGGTACTAAGGTAGTTATATCACATATATAATACACATATTAAATTATTATTTATGCCAAATAATGTCTAAATCTAATATATAATAATGAAATCTAATATAATTTTATCTAATATTTAAAATTCATTCTAATAATATAACATAATGTAATCTGATATTTAAAATCTATTCAAATATAATTTAGTATTTAAAATTTAATCTAATGTAATTTAATATTTAAAATCTATTCTCTAATATAATCTAATATCTAAAACCTATTTTAGTCTAATATCTAAAATCTTACCTAATATTTAAATTTATCATAAACATTACAGAAAATGAAAGCATTTATAAGTAAATATATTTCATCTATAATTACTTATGCCTCTTAAGATTTATCATTCAAATATGAACATATAGAAAAAGAAGGTAAAAGTAAGTAATAGCCAGAAAAAATAATTATTTTGAAAATTCGAAATAGATTAATATAATCAAAAATTTAAGAACAAATAAAATTTTATAGCCTGTTGCCTTATAACTTGGCCTGAATTGAAAAGTTAAACAATGTTTTCCAAAGAATTAAGAAATTTAGCCCTGTTTTTCATTAATTTTATCTGAAAAAAAAAACTTATTTAACATTGTAAATATATACAGCACATTACATGAAGAAACAATATACTAAATAATTATTTTCATTTCTTAAATTTAAAAAGTTTTTTTAAAGGAAAAGATCCTAAGGTATTAAAAATAAAATTTCTGGAGTCTAAAGCTCATTTATAAAACATTTTTTTTTTTGTATAATTAACATTCTTAAAAATAAATATCTGTTAGCAAAAAATACTTTAACATAAATCCTCTCGAAGAAATAGGTTTTAAAAACGTAATTCGCTATATTATATTAGAGAAAGATATAATTAGATTCCATTCAAATTTCTTATAACAAAAAATAATATTAGAGTTTGGAAAACAAACAATAATAATTCATTTTCTTAAGCTGAATTAAACACATTGCTTTTATTTAAATATTTTTTTAATTTTCTCGTATTTTTGATTTTAGAAAAAATTTTGGTACTTTATTTAACACTTTTACAAATACAAATCATTAATATTTGTTAGCAGGCTTTTAGCCTCTAATCTGAAGGCAATATGTTTTTATATAATTTATTTGTCACACTTATCTCCTATTACTGGTTACTATTTTTTCTTTTGTTTATATTTTTTTTATATAGTAGTGTTTGTAATATATATATATATAATAATAATAATACAACAAAGTATGAGACAAGAAATTTGCTGCTTTTGGCACTGTACAAAATTATGCAGAAGCACACACACACACACACACACACACACACACACACACAACCACACACACATAACACACACACACACACACACACACACACACACACACATATCAATAATATCATATATATATATATATATAAATATTGTACTTGCAGTGACCATTATAAAATTGACTTGTTTTCAGGACATACACATTTATTCTTTAGCCATCTTTTCAACATAAATTTAAGAACAATTCTTACCACAAGCACATCTAATTTTTCAACTTCGGTTTTTACCCTCTCTGGAACCAAAACAATACTAAATTTCCATATCCGCTTGCCAGTAAAATTATCTAACAAACTATGATTCATGCTGCTAAAAATATATCTTAATAAAGAATATTGAAAAAGGTATCACTTTAAGTTTAAATCGTCTGCTTTTAAAAGTTGAATAGGTAATATCTTAAATAAAGTATCACGTTAGATTAAATCGTTTGCCTTTAAAAGTCGAACAGATAATATCTTAAAAAAGTATCACATTAAGATTAAATCGTTTGTTTTTAAAAATTGAATATGTCACAATATATATACATTATTCTTCCAAAAGTATCTGGACTGAAGTCATAAGAAATAAAATTATTGAAGGCATGTACATTGTTTTAATAATTTGAATGAATATAAAACTTCCATACCATTGTACATTTCTTAGTGATTTTAGTCTTAAAAGGCACCATAGAAGTCAATAATCTTTATGATGTTTTGGCACCCTTTCGAAGATGCAAGTTGATTGAAACAGCGTTGCGATGCTATAAAAGGTGAATAATTTCATCACAATTCGAGATGTATCAATAAACGCATTGTTGGTATGGAGCATTAAGGTATCTGTAATTTCCTTTATTACGTGGCTGTCTCTTATCCCCCAAGTGTTCGAGTATTTATACTTAAAATTCACCTTGTACTGTTTGTTCCATGGGCACAAACTCTTTCTATACAACACGTATATTTTTACAGTAGCATTGATGACACTCTCGATTTGCTTATGAGTATTTTTTGTTTCGTTCAGAAGAAGCAATTAGGTGTCATTCATCACATTTCTTTTTTTGGTTTACTAGATCATACTGAAAACCCAATACTTCGTCTGTGGTTGTCACACTGCTCCAATGTTTTGTATCGTCTCTAACGTTACAACAGTATGTGAAAAATCATCATCATCGTAACTCTCGCATTCATTCCTTTGTACTTCTGTACTGACAGCATGTACTTACAGAACTCCTAAACATTTTACTACACGTTACAAGTACCACAACATGAGGGGTAATTGTGAAATACTATATCAAAGACTCCTTTTTGTGACATATAACTTTTCAAATGATTAATAGAGCCTAGAATTTTGTGCATGTGTATATTTGTGGTAATTTAATCATTCTAAAGGGGAATATAAATATTTTTTTTACCAAAAACTTTTTTTTTTTCTGTCTCTTAAATGAATATAGACATGATTTTTTTAAGTATATTTGTATTTAGGTACCATTTCAAGGAAAACTACTACACAATATGGTGTGTTCGAATTTTTTTTATGTTGCTGTAAAGAGTAATTATGCACATGGTGAAGATAAAATATTTATTCTCTTAGTAATACAAAAGTATCAAGAAATAATTATATATATGAAAAAGAGAAAAAAATTAGATTTCCCAAAACTACTAAGTTCTATAATTTTTTCAAAGAAAATATATAGTAATATCATTAAAACAGTTGGTTCACTATATTTTGAGTATTATTTTCCAGATGAGAAGTAACATATTTTGTATGTTTATGAAATATTATTTTTGAAAATGGTACTTAAATGCAAATATATCTTGAAAACTCATATCCATATTTAAGAAACAAAAAATTTTACCGAAAAAATGCATTTATTGTGTCAATAAAATGATTGAAATATCTTATTAAACACACAAAGCTCCAGAACTTCATTAAAGTGTTTTAAAAGATAAATGAAATAAAAAGTGTCTTAAATTCGGTGTTTTATTTTCCCACTCGTGACCTGGTTTCTTAACTGGAAAGTGAGATTCTTAATACATCCAAATTTTTGTTTCGTTCATTTTGTTCTGCAGTAAATACAAGACTTTTTTCTTAGTGATTAATGAATTAAATATATAATTTTTAATTATAAGAGTATTAAATTAAAATATAAAATTCTGAAAAATTCAGGTGGTTATTTTTTTTTTATAAAAACTAATCCTCATCATACTATAAAAATTTGAAATTTAAGCAATTCTCTAAACTCCCCACGGAAAAATAATTTGAAATATGTGCGATTTTCATGTAATTTTTGATTATAAAAACTACAAAAGATGATTCCCTAAATAAGTAAAATTGAAGTTTTATTTCATTAACCGTATTTTTGTTTCAAAGGTTTTTTTTTATTTAAACTATTCGTATTTAAAAAAATATTTTTGACATTAAGGCAAATGTACTGTTTTTATTGAATTCGAGATAAAGTAATTTAAAATTCTTATGTTTCACATTAAATGGAATAATTAATTTTATTTTTATATTTTAATCGAAATGCTTTTTATTGAACGAAATTACTTGTCTGAGTAGTCCTATTTATCAGCATATTTATTATATTCGATAATTTCTCTGTAATTTAAAGTCTCTATTTAATATCAATCCGAAATTATATGTCACCAAAATGAAAGAATTCAAATGAAAAATTCTCCATCAAGGAAATATTCTCTTCAAGTTCATAAATTTAAAACAAGTTATTATAATTCACAGTACTGATTTTTACCAATGTTTTGGACTACATTTTTCTAAAATAATGCATTGAGAATCTCAGCATCTGCTTTCGTTCAAATTCACGAATGAGTGGAACTTTTCAAAAGCTACATGCAATTCCAAAATTCGATAATGTATTAAAACATACATACATGTATATATACCGTTGATGTGCACAGTAGCCAAAGGAAAAAACAAAGATGTTCTCGGCTTATTTCTTTATATGAACGAAAATGAAAAAGAATGTTGATTTCTCCGACGCAAGTATATATGCGTGACATGAGGTGTTTTTTTCTGTGGATGACGTATTTATTTTCTTAAAGCTCGAAGAAGATTTTACCCCTTTTCCTTTTTTCCCCTTTCTTCAAAACATGTGGCTATATTTGGATGCAATTCTTTTCTAGGTGAAAGGAAGAAATGAAATTGTTTATGTAAAATTGTTTGCATGCATGCTCGGCTGAATTAAAATAATTGTTATACTTAAAAAGAAAGACATTTATTATTTGAGACCCTTTTCTTTATACAAATATTTTTTGTCGTGCATTACTTTGAAGTATGAAGCTTGATGCATTTTTTTTTTCACAAACAATGTTTCAAACAAACAAGTACTTAAGTTTACTCCATTATATAAAAATCAAAAATAATGGCAAAGTTAATTCGAAACCTCTTATCAAACTCTCCTTTTGAAAGATATATAATACATGATTTTTCAAACTTATTGAAAAGTACTCATTCGGAAATACAATTCGGTAATGGAGAAACTTTCTACTGTTTATTTTTGTATCTCTATTACAAGAATTAACTTCCAAATGTGGTGGAAATTTTTACTTATTATTATACGCTGATTTCTAGTGCCTTCAAATGTGAATTTTGTTAAGTAAGGATTGATTCATGGATGTAAATAAATAATTTAAATGAATTAGACATAAATTCATAATTTAATGGGCAAATCATGCTGCGAATAAGGCATAACATTTGCACATATCACGTAACAAAAATTTAATTAAAATGCTAATAACTTCCAACAGTTAAAATGTTTTATATAAATATGTTTTATTTTACATTTATGTGGTAATACATATTGATACTTTTAAAACATATTTTTGTTTACTTAATCAATTAATATTTTGGTTTAAAATATGAAAATATGCCATTTCTTATTTTTTTTTTTTTTTTTTTTTGGAGATTTAAAAAAAATCATAATATTCAGAAAATAAGTTTCAATGATTTTATGGTTAGCAAAATCAAAAGATTAATAATTCATTTAGGAGTTACATTTAAAAATCAATTGACTTCAATTTGAATTTAATACTAAGAAGTACACAAAATAAGTAATGTTTAAAAAGTAGAACTATATTTCTCCGAAATAGGTGACATATAAAACACATTTTATTAATTTCGGATCTTAAAAGTATTCCTTAATTTAATCAAGATTTCTGAATTTCAGTTCAGACAAATCTTGTTCCATTTCCAGATATTATATTTGAAATGCCATTGTAAATCAAAATGATTTATTCGATCTGTTGAATTAAATTTTACTCGAATTCTGTGATTTTGATCTACAAAATAAACATTTTATTTGAAGTTCATAAGTTGTACTATCTATGAAGCAAAAATGTATCATGAGATGTGGTGTAGAGATACAGAAATTTAAAAAAATCAGGTTTTTCGAAATTTTTTTTTTTTTAAAAATAATGAGTAAAACTGTAACGTTTCAGTTGTCATTATTATTATTGTTGTTATTTCGATTCCTTAAATTTTAAAAAACGAACATTATATACATTGCAAAATAGTATTTATGCGAAGTTAAGTTATAATGTTGTATAGCATAAATAATAATACTTATAGTTAGTTCCTAAAGCTGAATATTCACCCCTCGCTATCTTTCTGAAAAGTCTAAAACAATTTAATTAAATACTAAGCTGAGTTTCTTTTTTATAGGAACGATAAAATAAACATTATAAAATGTGTTAGACACATGTAAGAAAAATTAAAACAGATAATATTTTAACAATTTCCAATACACTGCAAGCATAGCATTCTGAAACATGACAAAATTCATTTATTCAGCAATTCGCTTCCATATTGATGCGATAATTACATTTATTATATTCAATGACATTAACAATATAACTATGAACAATAAACTTATAAATAAATAAAAATAAACTCACATCTTACCTAGAGCATTACCAAAAACGAGCTGAGCTGCTATATAATAGACGTTATTCTTTCGGTCTCAGTAAATTTCATTTGTAACCATTAATACATTAACATATTATGAAAAAGAAATTTGTAAATTTGATAATCAAACCAAATTTTATAATTAAAATGAAGAATATTTATTTATACAAAAAACCAGCACATCAAAATCAAAATTAAATAGGATTAACAAATGACCATCAATTTCAAAATCAACTCTCATCTGTTTTAATTTACTACTTTCAATGCCGCTGTATTCCTTTTTATTTTCTTCCTCAATAAATGCCAGCTTGATTATATTTGATACGATGATATCTGTTCGAACTGATTACGATGCTTTATTGACCTATAAGTCCACCATACATGCATTACTGTGTCTTTGCATTTAGCTTACCTTTACGGAATTAAGGCTCCCGTCTACCCGCCATTTTGATTTCTGTGCCGTAATGTCAATCCTATGGAAATTCAACTTTAATTCTCATATATTTTCTATTCAATCTATTTGAATGCAGTAAAGTGCATCTGAGAGAGCAAACAATAATGAATGTTTCCGCGGAATTACTATTTCCCTCCGATTCTCTAAAAAAATTTAATCGCATTTTAACGATTCGTTAGCGAGTTTTTCTATCTTTAAAAAAATAATTTTAAATGATTTAAAATCGGAGGAGAAAAGTAATTCCGCAGAAGCATTATTATTTTTTGCTCTTTCAGATGTATTTTATTTCATTCAAGTAGATCAAGCATTAAATATGTGAGAATTAAAGTTGAAATTTCACAGCGTTAGCATTACGTCCACGAAATCAAAATGGCGAATAGACTGGAGCCTTAAACGATTTCGCACGAGTTCAAAATTGTTGCAATCCTTTAGCACAACCTGAGCTCTCGTATTAGGTTAAAATATTGCCACAAATTCTACACTAACTGTTTAGCTTATGCATGCCTAGAAACAAGCTAACGAAGTCTAAAAATTTACGAGAAATAAAATTCCATTAGAAACTCCGCTCCAGAAAATACGCAGCAGACGTTAATTTTTAACATTTAACCGCGAATAAGCTATTTATGTACACGAAATTACGGTAAAAAATTACATCAAATCTCCAAATTTCTAGATCACAAAATTGAAAGTACACTCTATAAAAATTGCAAATTTTTACCGCTATTTCTTTAATGAATGAGAATAAATGTTTCCTTTCCTCAAAATAACATTGGCAGCATTTAGCTGGCAATTAGCCTTGTGATCAAGGATGACTAGGACTCACAACGGCAGTTTTCGTCCAGTCTTGGGTTTGAGCATTGATGCCGCTGAAGACACTCGTTCAGCCAGGGACTTATGCACTTTAAATCTTTCGAGGCTCAAAGTTCTCCCATTGGCGTGGTGTGGATGATAGGGGAAGGGAGCACCAGCTCAGGTAACGTCTTCGTCCCTTGACAGAGTCTTAAAATTACGAGGTCCATCACCCTCATGTTGCTTTTAGAGCGACGTCAATAAAACCAATCATTCAATCAATCTTAAAAGGTCAAATTTGGTCTCCAGAAGAAAGAAAAAAGTATTTTAGGTGTAAAATTGAATTCAGAACAGTAACTGAAGTTGAGATTCCGAAAAGTTTCATTTTAATTATTGAAGATGGTAAATTTATGTGTGATATCGCAAAGGAAGCTCAATGCAGTTATTGACGGGTACGAACATTATTCGAAAAAGTGAAAAAAATTGGGTGAATTGTAAAATAAACTTGGTAAAGGGTGTAAAGGTGTCCTTCCACAAAAAAGAAAACTTCATTCTTGAAGTAAGAATGGGAACAACTAAGTTAAGAGCAGTATATATTGTCTCATCTCCTTCAACAAAAATGAGGAAATGAGGTTACTGAAGAAACAATTCGAAGGGCCATCCGGGGAACAAATTATAATGGTCACGCATCGGGAAGAAAATCCTTCTCGGATTCACAGCAAATAGAGAAGAAAATATTACATTTGCTGAAACTTCTATTTCAAATCTTCAATACTTCTAGAATAACATAATATTCAGTAATGAAAGCTAATACATTGTTTTTGGAAGTGATGGTTGGGAATATGTTTTGGGGAATCCTAACTCTGAAATACTTCCCCAACAAATTCTTACAGTCGAACATTGAGGTGGTTTGGTTCTTAGATGGGTTTCTGGGTCCGCGAAAAGAATAAAGAATCAGATTTAATTGACGAGGTATGAATAAAATGAAATTCTAGGATACATTGGAGAATGTTTTGAAACTAAAAACAGGAAATATGTTTAAGGTTGAATTTTGTGTTTTAATAAGATAACAAAAGATACAACTAAATTTAAGTTATTGAGAAGAATTGTAAAATGTAATTATATACAACACATCAGTCTCTCAATTCCATTTAAATTGAAAACTTGTGGTTGTGGTTTCAGTTTCGTTATAAAGAGGGATTAAGTATTTTCTAAATAACCTTTAGAAAAACTACCTATTACATACACAACTTTTAAGGTTATAGAGCATTTAGTTTCCTCTTAAAACGAGTTTAAGGGATGAAAAAATTTATCATATTTTGTAGTTTATCATCAAATCATTCTTCTACCCAAAATTTACCATTTAAATTTTTATATGATTGCTCATTTAAACTTATTAAATTAAGTACTAATTACAAATTTTACTGATTTTATTAAAGTTTATCATTGCTACAAGGAATCTCACTTTTCAGCTGAATTATATAAGCAAGATTTTTGTTTAGGTTTTAAGAAATAATTGTCACTACATTTTATTAATGAATGTTATTCCCTAACATAAGATTAAACGCACTAATAAAGGGACCACATCATAGGCATTAATTCTGCTGCAGTTCACATTAAATTTGAATACAGGTACGTATGTGCTCGTACGTAATTTGATTTTTTTTTTTTTTTTTTTTTTTTTTTTTGATGAGCGAGAAATTTGCACAAATATTCAGGTAAATCTTGCTTTTTGTTTTAATTAATTCTTTACAGATTATCAAGAAGGCTAATGATTTAATTCAAGGAATGTCTTTTAACCTTTTTGGTTTAATTGGTGCATCAAATGCATCCGAAAAAAGGGTAATACGTTTCCAATTATTTGAGCAACATCTAATAAATGCGGATGTTCGATTTTGGCCATAATAACCATTATAAGTGTGAATCTTGGGTTAAAATATTTTACAATACTTCTTAAATTTAAAGACTCGATCACACTCATAAACCCAGATCGAGGTTTAACTGCTTGCATCAGTTTTAGTGTGAGCAACACTCGATTGCAATTTATGTGAAGATTCTAGACGTTTACTTTGATACACTGAAGCTCATTTTATGTACGTTATTGCTATTGAAAATGTCAGATAAGGTAAAATGTACCAGAACTTATGTACAGAATCCAGAACATATTTGGCCCTTAATGAAATCCGACATTTGCTGGAAAACCAGGGAACAATATCGTCGTCAAGAAGTCTGAGCTGACACCATATGGAAATTAATTTCAGCTTCACTGCCAGTAAGATACACCAAGAAAAGTAAGCCAAATCCGTGAGTGTTAGCCCGATTGGTTAAAAGTTTTAAAAAACTAGACATTAAATGTAATTCTGATCTGTCGATCCCTCATGAACTCACATGGTATTGAGAGAGATCATACTCCAAGCTCGAAAGCGTTGTAGTCCCTTTTCCTTATCCCTCCTGGATAAATGACCACAGACTTGAAATAAGTGTTGTTGAGGAAGCCGAATTTCGCAGAGAATTATCTTCTTTTTCTCTCTCAACTGCAGTGAAAGAAAGAAGGAAAATATTTAATGAGGCAAAAGTAAGAACTTGGGAAAGATTATTTCTGTGTGATTTATGAGATAAGGATTAATATCCTTCATTGTAAATAGTAGTTTAGTAAATTCGAATATTCATCTTAATTAAACTTAATTAGTCAAAAAGGAATATATGTCTATATTTACAAGCGGTATACAGGCCCAATTGATGGTTGGTTTGGTTTTATTACCTTCACACTAGGAGAAACTCAAAGTCTATTGACGAAAAATCTCGTAATTTTGAACCTTGATCAAGTGACGACGATGACACTTGAGCTGTGTTCCTCTCTTTGCTAACTTCCACACCACGACTATGAGCCTCGACTGATTTAACGCGCATAAGTCTCGGTTACACGGTAGGTTTTTAGTGGCAGCAAAGCTTGAATCCATGACACGATGAAAATCACAGACCGTGAAACCGCGACCACCAGGCTACCACAGCCCCGGATCAATAGACATATATCCAAAAGAGAGTCGTGTCTTTCTTACCACAGGTGTTAAACTGATTGATGATTAATTTATGTATCCAGATTCTATAGAGGGCCGTGTACATGTCGAAAAAACGAAAGTGCGATTTTATTAGCTCTGAATAATTTCAATGGCTTCCTAATAGGAATAACCAAGACTGTTTCAAGGAAATATTTCAAATCCCGAAAATGTCTGTTGATTTTCCCTGTAACCAAGCCTTGAAATGATGATACCACCAATGGAATCAGGTCCTGGCTCTCTAGCTCTTAATGTACGATTCAAAATCTGTATCATAAAGTTATCTCTAAAAATAAGTTTACTCTGGTGTTTAGCGGCGATATCTGTGAGAAATTATCACAATACGAACTTTAGATATTTATTATATTTTAACTATGTTTGTATCTATGAGATTTTATAATGTTCAATTAAAAAAAACTATTATTTTATTTTTCCTAATTTGTTCCGCTTCAGTGACGATTGACATAACAATAGAGCAATTTGATGTAATTCGGGAAATTTAAACACCAAAAGCCGTGTAATTCTAAATATTTCAGTTAAAATGTTGCGCATTCTTTCGGAAACAATTATTAAAAGTCATTTTAAAATTTGAAGTAAATAAACCTAGATTTTCTATATTATTAGTTAAGAGCATAAATAACTAATAACATCTTTACTCCCCATACATCTCAATTATAAATCCATTTGGGAAATAATTCAATTATAATCCAAAATAGAAAGTGTATCTTTATACATTTGCTGAGAAACTGTATTATATTTCCGCAGATCATGTCGAAATTTTGAAACGCAATTTGTGACGCTGCAATATTATTGAGTAAATTGATTTCTCTGAATATTATTTTTCAAATAATTGGTCTCATACCATTGACTATTAATTGATATTAGCGTCATATTTTAATCATTAAAATTAATGAAACTAAACTTTAATTGAATTACTTTCTGCCGGTTTGCATGACTTTCAAAACGTATTTAAAGATACACAGAAATAATATTTTTGCTCTATTTTCAAAGCATAAGTAGTTAAATTCTATTTGTCAATACTTTTTAACTATTTTTCTGTATAACTTTGTGATTAAGCTCTTAACACTTCTTATTTTTTGTCTGTCATTTAATACTAAATAAGTTTTTTTTTAAAAAAAATAATCACATGGTAAAATGCTTTAACGTACAGAAACAGGTTTGTTTCAAATAATAATGTCAAATTTAAATCGACAACCAGACAAAATATATATAGAATTTTACCTGTTTTGGATTAGACCTCAAATAAAAATAATGTCCATGAGATTTCATTCTTAAAAAATATTAGAATGTCTTCTAAGAGGAATTTTTTTTCTTTTTCTCTTGCATTCTTTCTCAACCGAGATCCAGAAAATTTTGAAGACGGTAGAATTCGGATAAAAAGCGGAAAGAGTTCCTGTTTGAAGGAAGCATCTCCAATCTAATCTTCATATTCAAGACAGAGATAAAACGTGTCCCATGTCTTCTGGAATTTTTAAGGGCAGAAGAAGATAATCCGATTCCAAGCCCAGAAATATCAAGGGACTTCCAAAAATAGATCGAGGATGATTCTGGAAGATATTGTGGATATTTAACTGAGAACTCCTTTCCTTTTTAAGATGGTTTTATGGTTTCAGTATATTTTGACGAAGCCTGAGGTCTGTTTTATTTTACTTATTTTTTTGAAATAATGTTTCCACGAACTTCTTCTTTTCCGAGCATTTTGTGAGAAGTTATATAATTTTATAGATGAATAATTTTTTTCTTTGGATGATTTTGTTGATAAATGTTATAAACATACTTTTTAGATAGCTTTCAAAACTTGATTCAAATGTTACTTTTGAGTCGAAACGGAGACAAATTTTTAACTCAATTCATTGAATATTTCAGCATTAATTGAATAATTCCTCGATTTCTTTCTAACTGTTAAAAATTTCATTACTTTTGCAAATCTTAGTAATTGAAAGAATTTTTGAATTACAAAGATTTCAAATTTTTTTTTGAAATTTTAGTA